>CM059313.1:9382500-9430000 GCA_030340665.1 Neosalanx taihuensis
ATAGTACCTTGAAGGCCACTATTGAATGATGTTAGCATTAGCAACAGTGGTGTGATAGACAGCAGGTGACCACATAACTCTCCAAAGACTGTGTGTCTCTCATTCCTGTATGTTTGTGTCCGTGTTTTTGTGCGTCCATGTGTGTGTGTTTGTCTGTATGTGTGTTTTTGCGTCCGTGTGTGTGTCTGTGCGTGTGTCTGTGTGTGTGTCTGTGTGTGTGTGTGTGTCTGTGTGTGTGTGTGTCTGTGTGTGTGTGTGTGTCTGTGTGTGTGTGTGTGTGTGTGTGTGCAGGCCCAGGCAGTGATGAACTTCGTAGTGCGTTACAGACCAGATGAGCAGCCGTCTCTCAGACCTCATCATGACTCGTCCACCTTCACCATCAACATCGCCCTCAACAGTAAGGGGCAGGACTATCAGGTAGGAGGGGCTCTGAGTATGGGGATAATGTGGGTGTGTGAGGTGTGTGTGTGAGGTGGGTGTGTGACTTGTGTGTGTGACTTGTGTGTGTGACTTGTGTGTGTGACTTGTGTGTGTGAGGTGTGTGTGTGACTTGTGTGTGTGACTTGTGTGTGTGACTTGTGTGTGTGACTTGTGTGTGTGACTTGTGTGTGTGACTTGTGTGTGTGACTTGTGTGTGTGACTTGTGTGTGTGTTTCAGGGTGGAGGCTGCAGGTTCCTGAGGTATGACTGTAATGTGGAGGCTCCTCGTAAAGGCTGGTCCTTCATGCATCCTGGCAGACTGACTCACTACCATGAGGGTCTGCCCACCACCCAGGGGACACGCTACATCATGGTGTCCTTCGTAGACCCCTAGACACACACACACACTCACACACATATTCACACACACACGCTCACACACACGCTCTCACACTTACGCACACACACGCACGCACACACATGTTCGCTCACAAACATGCTCACACACCTCACCATGCTGCCTTAAACCCCTTCCTGACGGGTCACACACTACTTAATGCTCCATCTCTGTTTTTATGTGTCTGTTGATGTGTGTGTGTGTGTGTGTGTGTGTGAGTGTGTGTGTGTGTGTGTGAGTGTGAGTGTGTGTGTGTTTGTGTGTGTGAGTGAGTAAATTAGGACAGTTTAATTTTTCTCTGGACGGTGTTGGGTTTCACAGTGTTGCTATGGTAACCAAGAGGTCATAGTTGGTATACTCCAGATAGAACAGTTGTCACGGTAACCAGTGACACTGTTATTCTGTTATTCTTACATCAGGTTGGACAGAGTTTCAGAAGATGTGTCATGTATTTGTCCTGCTATATGTTGTTTTATTTCATGTGGTTTTCACTTTTCTGTCTCTGGGAGTTATTCTGTTGTTCATATCTACAGCTTTGTACAAAGGGCATTAAATTATTTGTTACCATTGAGAAATCAATTTTTGAATTTTAATAAATAATTTTCTGTATGTGTTTGGTTATTTGAGCCATGCGTTCACACCCGTTTACTATCCATTTGAAGACAATTAAAAACACAATAATAATAGAATAATCAATCAACAAAACAATAATCGCTGTCTGTTGGAAGTCTGTTAAATGAATACCCGCACCCTAACCCCCTACACCCCCTACACCCTAACCCCTACGGTCTTTAGTGAAGTGCAAACTTGGTAGAAAGCTCCAAGCCCCGGGTCTGCCTCTCAGCAGACACGCCGATTTTTCCCGGTGGCCACTTCCTGGTATTGCAACATAAAATACCCATGGGGCCCAGAAAGCATTTTTCCCATAGACCGTAATAGTAAAAGAGAAGCCTGTAAAAGGGTTCTCAGGACACCTACAGCTGTAACCACTATTAATTCCAAATCTTTTTATTCCATATTTTTAAGTCATGGACTTTTAAACCGTCAAAAAAATTCTAAAGGCCAGAAAAGCCCCCGCAAAGTCTTATTCTTATGGTGACGTCACAGCCGTGCGCCTACACTCCCAAGCGCGGTCCCGCTGTGTCTCGGGAACATTACCCTGTTCAGCCACTGTCGCAAGTCTGTTGTTTTTGTTATGTTATGTTCGTTATTTGTTCAGTAAAATCACATAATTACTTTGAAAAGTCTGAACTTATTTCATTATAAAGCCTTGCATAGGAACACCTAATTATGTTAAATACACCACGCAACGGAATTTGTATTTATTTATTCAGTAGCATGTGGCTCAGTATAGGTTCTGACATCTCAGTACAGGAGAAAACTGTTTTAGGGTCGACTATAAAAACATACCAGGCTAGGAATTACACTTAATGTCCAGGAGCTCCTTCCATGACTCAGGTAATATACAAACTATATCACGTAGCTGTAAAAGAAACAGAGAAGCTGCACAACGCTTAATAAGAAAGACTTGCCTGTTTGAATGTGCCGATACAGCCTATAAAACGATAAGAACTTTAAACTTAATCTGACAAGAAGTCGTAGGCTATATCACACACGGGATCATTGATAGACAAAACAGATTTGACTACCGGCACCTGGTTGATAAATATGACAGCTTGTATTGTGGAGAATCCCTTATTTTTTATTGCAGATTAACTTTAATAAAAATGACTCGTTTTATCCGTACTTAACTAAAAAATAAACAAACAAGACGAATTAACCTTGTATAGTCTAAAACCATGACTATGAAAACATAATCGGTTGATGTGTCCTATAAATCCATCATTTGATTGTGTAGATTCGTCATTATCGGTCAAACTCTTCCACAAGCACTCATGAGCGCGCAGCGCGTGTCCAGAACGCGACGTGCTCGTTCTCATTGCCCCAGAGCGTCATCAGCCTCCCATCATTCCATTCCCCATACCGCGGAAGTAAACCAGGAAGTCAAAAAACTTTTTCCGCGTATGCGCCATAGATTTATATAACTAGATAGGGTATTGGAAAATGGCGGCCGTTGATTTCAATGAAGTTGCTCACCTGGCGCATACGCGGAAAAAGTTTTTTGACTTCCTGGTTTACTTCCGCAGTATGGGGAATGGAATGATGGGAGGCTGATGACGCTCTGGGGCAATGAGAACGAGCACGTCGCGTTCTGGACACGCGCTGCGCGCTCATGAGTGCTTGTGGAAGAGTTTGACCGATAATGACGAATCTACACAATCAAATGATGGATTTATAGGACACATCAACCGATTATGTTTTCATAGTCATGGTTTTAGACTATACGAGGTTAATTCGTCTTGTTTGTTTATTTTTTAGTTAAGTACGGATAAAACGAGTCATTTTTATTAAAGTTAATCTGCAATAAAAAATAAGGGATTCTCCACAATACAAGCTGTCATATTTATCAACCAGATGCCGGTAGTCAAATCTGTTTTGTCTATCAATGATCCCGTGTGTGATATAGCCTACGACTTCTTGTCAGATTAAGTTTAAAGTTCTTATCGTTTTATAGGCTGTATCGGCACATTCAAACAGGCAAGTCTTTCTTATTAAGCGTTGTGCAGCTTCTCTGTTTCTTTTACAGCTACGTGATATAGTTTGTATATTACCTGAGTCATGGAAGGAGCTCCTGGACATTAAGTGTAATTCCTAGCCTGGTATGTTTTTATAGTCGACCCTAAAACAGTTTTCTCCTGTACTGAGATGTCAGAACCTATACTGAGCCACATGCTACTGAATAAATAAATACAAATTCCGTTGCGTGGTGTATTTAACATAATTAGGTGTTCCTATGCAAGGCTTTATAATGAAATAAGTTCAGACTTTTCAAAGTAATTATGTGATTTTACTGAACAAATAACGAACATAACATAACAAAAACAACAGACTTGCGACAGTGGCTGAACAGGGTAATGTTCCCGAGACACAGCGGGACCGCGCTTGGGAGTGTAGGCGCACGGCTGTGACGTCACCATAAGAATAAGACTTTGCGGGGGCTTTTCTGGCCTTTAGAATTTTTTTGACGGTTTAAAAGTCCATGACTTAAAAATATGGAATAAAAAGATTTGGAATTAATAGTGGTTACAGCTGTAGGTGTCCTGAGAACCCTTTTACAGGCTTCTCTTTTACTATTACGGTCTATGGGAAAAATGCTTTCTGGGCCCCATGGGTATTTTATGTTGCAATACCAGGAAGTGGCCACCGGGAAAAATCGGCGTGTCTGCTGAGAGGCAGACCCGGGGCTTGGTATGCGCCAGGTGAGCAACTTCATTGAAATCAACGGCCGCCATTTTCCAATACCCTATCTAGTTATATAAATCTATGGAAAGCTCCACTTCATACGGCAGGCGTGACGTCATCATTCAGGAGCCTGGGGCGTGTTCTTAGCGACGTTTTGCGACTTGCCGTAAATGAGTGAAAGCCGGAGCAGAGACGAACAGGATGGTTTTTATGAAGAAAGGTTCTGGTAAGGTTCTTTAACTGGAGGTTCTGCTGAGGTTCTTTAACTGGAGGTTCTGCTGAGGTTCTTTAACTGGAGGTTCTGCTGAGGTTCTTTAACTGGAGGTTCTGCTAAGGTTCTTTATCTGTGGAGGTTCTGCTAAGGTTCTTTAACTAGAGGTTCTGCTAACGTTCTTTATCTGGAGGTTCTGCTAAGGTTCTTTATCTGGAGGTTCTGCTAAGGTTCTTTATCTGGAGGTTCTGCTAGTAAGGTTATTTAACGGTGTACACTGCTAGACTAAGGATGTTTAGGAAGTCTTAAAGTGTCTGAATGACAGAATCCAGTCAGTGTGAACAGTGAAGAATCTGGAGCTGCTGTTCATCTGAGGACCTCCTCTGCATGGTAGGTCAGACAGTCTGACATCATTTCCATTTATTCATTTATCAGACGCTTTTATCCAAAGCGACTTACAAGAGAGAGTTTTACAAAAGAGCTTTTAGCCGAACAAATTATAGATTTAAGGTGAGTCTCAGACAGACAGTAGTCTACCTAAGGGATGCGAACAATACATAAAGCAACAACACTAGAGAGTTTCCGCACAAGTAATTCTGAACAACAACAACAACAGATTATATTTCTAAGTGCCATTCAATTCTCGGAGTGAGTTAGTTTTGAGCCTTCTCCTGATGACATCATTGATGACGTGGTGAACTGGCTTCTGACGTCAGCTGGCAGGAAATGGAAAGGAACAAAATCAGACAGAATAGCTTGTTAGGCAGCTAATAAACTAATGACCCATAACTATCTGCATAGTTCAAGTTTACTTCATAAAGCCCATAACTGCTGTGCTATAGCACCTGATCACCATATCCCCCCTCCTCCTCCCCTCCCCCCCTCCCCTCCTCCTCGCCTCTCTCCTCCTCCCCTTCCCTCCTCCCCTCCTCTCCTCCTCCCCTCCTCCTCGCCTCTCTCCTCCTCCCTTCTCCCCTCCTCCCCCCTCCTCTCCTCCTCCCCTCCCCTCCCCTCCTCTCCCCCTCCCCTCTTCTCCTCCCCCCCCCCCCCCCCAGTGCGCGTGGCAGAAGCAGGACAGAGACGGATCCTCGATGACGTCACCAGACAGCGGCGTTTGTCCCGCCAGCTGGAGGCTCTGGAGAAGGACAACTTTCAGGATGACCCTCTGACATCACTTCCTCCTGCTGGGCCCGCTGCACGCCTGCCTGCCTTCGGAGAGGGGGAGGAGCCTGGTGCGTGTGTGTGTGTGTGTGTGTGTGTGTGTGTGTGTGTGGGAGGAGTGTGTTTACGTGTAGATAAAGCATTGAGCCACAGTAATCTTGACCTGTTGCCCTCAGGTAAGAAGAGGAGGAAGACAAGAGGAGATCACTTTAAACAACGCTTCAGGAAGAACTTTCAGACTCTTCTAGAGGAGGAGGTATGACCCCTGACCTCTGAGACCAGGTGGAACTGGACACTACTTCCTGTCTGTGCCAACAATCTTGATTGGACGAGCCTGACTCCTCTGTGTTGTGATTGGGCAGAACCTGAGTGAGAGGGAGGAGCCTAACTATGTGTCAGCCTCAGCCCCGCCCCCATCCCTGCCTCCCCGCTGTTTCTGCTCAGTGTGTGGCTTCCCCTCACACTACACCTGCTGCTCCTGCGGGGGGCGCTACTGCAGCACACGCTGCCTTCACACACACAGAGAGACCAGGTAACACACACACCAGCTAACATACACACACACCAGCTAACACACACACACACCAGCTAACACACACACACACACCAGCTAACACACACACACACCAGGTAACACACACACACCAGCTAACACACACACACACACCAGCTAACACACACACACCAGCTAACATACACACACCAGCTAACATACACACACACCAGCTAACACACACACACCAGCTAACACACACACACACACCAGCTAACACACACACACACCAGGTAACACACACACACCAGCTAACACACACACACACACCAGCTAACACACACACACCAGCTAACATACACACACCAGCTAACATACACACACACCAGCTAACACACACACACACCAGCTAACATACACACACACCAGGTAACACACACACCAGCTAACACACACACACACCAGCTAACACACACACACACACACACAGGTAACACACACTAGCTAACACACACACACGCCAGGTAACACACACACCAGCTAACACACACACACACCAGCTAACACACACACAGGTAACACACACTAGCTAACACACACACACACCAGGTAACACACACACCAGCTAACACACACACACACCAGCTAACACACACACACACAGGTAACACACACTAGCTAACACAGACACACGCCAGGTAACACACACACACCAGCTAACACACACACACACACCAGGTAACACACACACACAGTTAATGCACACACACACACAGCTAACACACACACACAGGTAACACCCAGAGCTAACCCTTACCTCCCCCCTCAGGTGTCTGAAGTGGACTCTGTAGCAGCAGGCTGGTCACCAGCCATCGTTCTACATTCTATAGACCAGCAGGTGGAGAACTGAGAAACCCTGGAGAACACTGAGGAGGACAGGGGAGGGGAGGGGAGGGAGAGGAGAGGAGAGGGGAGAGGTATAACCCTGAGGAGGAGAGGGGAGGGAGGGAGGGAGGGAGGGAGGGAGGGAGGGAGGGAGGGAGGGAGGGAGGGAGGGAGGGAGGGAGGGAGGGAGGGGAGAGAAGAGAGGAGTTTTCCATGTTGTGTTGTTTGTAAATAAAGCAGTTCTATAATCCCAGCATCCTGTCTGCTTCATATTTAAACAGAGACCACGAAGATGATGGAACTAAATAGAACAGCAGGGAAAGTCAATGTGGTTCTCATAAAAAATCTGGAAAGACAGTGAACAGCTCAGTGTGTGTGTGTATGTGTGTATGTGCATGTGCGCGGGTGTGTGTGTGTTCAAGTGACATATAATTCATACAAGTAGATTAGTGCTGTGTGTAAATATGTGGTCCAGTCTTTTAGTGTGGGTGCTCATAGATATTTTACTACATGAAATATCACTATAGTATTATGCAATGTTACTTTACGTGCAGTATTCCTCATGATGTTCTAGTTTCCTCCCCAGGGAACCAATAAAGGAATTTCTTATTTTATCTCCTATCTTATGATTGTCTATGAGGACACCTACTGCTGGGGTCCTTAACAGACAGGCACATACAGGGACACCTACTGCTGGGGTCCTTAACAGACAGGCACATGCAGGGACACCTACTGCTGGGGTCCTTAACAGACAGGCACATGCAGGGCCACCTACTGCTGGGGTCCTTAACAGACAGGCACATGCAGGGATACCTACTGCTGGGGTCCTTAACAGACAGGCACATGCAGGGATACCTACTGCTGGGGTCCTTAACAGACAGGCACATACAGGGACACCTACTGCTGGGGTCCTTAACAGACAGGCACATACAGGGACACCTACTGCTGGGGTCCTTAACATCGGAACAACAAGGTAAACAAACGCCATGGTTTTAATAGCGAACTAAACTAAATCAGCTTTTAGATTTCATTTCTTCTGAATTTATGAGGAGTCATTCTGTACAGCTGCCTGTCTGCCTGTCTGCCTGCCTGTCTGTCTGTCTGCCTGTCTGCCTGTCTGCCTGTCTCTCTCTCTCTGTCGTGCTAGTAGCTAGTTAGTTCGGAAGCTAGCCAGGTATAAAAACCTGTGTGTGTCAGTACTGCTGCGTGTGTGTCAGGATGGTTCATGTTGGACTGCAGTGTGTTCAGCAGTGTTCAGCAGTGTGTTCAGGTGTGTTCAGCAGTGTGTACAGCAGTGTTCAGCAGTGTGTTCAGCAGTGTTCAGCAGTGTTCAGCAGTGTGTACAGCAGTGTTCAGCAGTGTGTTCAGCAGTGTGTTCAGGTGTGTTCAGCAGTGTGTTCAGCAGTGTGTTCAGCAGTGTGTTCAGCAGTGTGTTCAGCAGTGTTCAGCTGTGTGTTCAGCAGTGTGTTCAGCAGTGTGTTCAGCAGTGTGTTCAGCAGTTTGTTCAGCAGTGTTCAGCAGTGTGTTCAGCAGTGTTCAGCAGTGTGTTCAGCAGTGTGTTCAGCAGTGTTCAGCAGTGTGTTCAGCAGTGTGTTCAGCAGTGTTCAGCAGTGTGTTCAGCAGTGTTCAGCAGTGTGTTCAGCAGTGTGTTCAGCAGTGTTCAGCAGTGTGTTCAGCAGTGTTCAGCAGTGTGTTCAGGTGTGTGCAGTGTGTTCAGCAGTGTGTTCAGCAGTGTTCAGCTGTGTGTTCAGCAGTGTTCAGCAGTGTGTTCAGCAGTGTTCAGCAGTGTGTTCAGCAGTGTTCAGCAGTGTGTTCAGCAGTGTGTTCAGCAGTGTGTTCAGCAGTGTGTTCAGCAGTGTTCAGCAGTGTTCAGTAGTATTAACACCCTGTGTTTAACAGATGACGGTTCATAACCTGTACCTGTTTGACCGTAACGGGGCGTGTCTGCACTACAGCGAGTGGAACCGCAAGAAGCAAGCTGGAATCTCCAAGGAGGAGGTACCACATGATGGACTGAGAATGACTTCTGGATGGCTGTGGAAACGTCTTGCTTTTGAAAACAGTGTCCAGATGACTACCTCTGAAAGCTTTTCTACAATCATCTGCAACTGTGTCACACAATTAACCAATCACTCCACTTTACTCGTCCTCCTTCCTCCTCCTCCCTCCTCCTCCTCTCTCCTTCTCCTCTCCTCCCTCCTCCTCCTCTCTCCTTCTCCTCCCTCCTCCTTCCTCCTCCTCCTCTCTCCTCCTCCTCCCTTCGCCTCCCTCCTCCTCTCTCCTCTCTCCTCCCTCCTCCTCTCTCCTCTCTCCTCCCTCATCCTTTCTCCTCCTCTCTCCTCCTCCCTTCTCCCTCCTCCTCTCTCCTCCTTTCTCCTTTCTCCTCCTCCTCTCTCCTCTCTCCTCCCTCCTCCTCTCTCCTCTCTCCTCCCTCATCCTTTCTCCTCACTTCTCCCTCCTCCTCCTTTCTCCTCCTCCTCTCCTCTCCTCTCCTCTCCCAGGAGTTTAAGCTGATGTATGGCATGCTGTTCTCCATCCGCTCTTTTGTCAGCAAGATGTCTCCACTAGACATGTATCCCTCACAGTGAGACGTGTGTGTGTGTGCGTGTGTGTGTGTGTGTGTGTGTGTGTGTGTGTGTGTGTGTGTGTGTGTGTGTGTGTGTGTGTGTGTGTGTGTGTGTGTGTGTGTGTGTGTGTGTGTGTGTGTGTGTGTGTGTGTGTGTGTGTGTGTGTGTGTGTGTGTGTGTGTGTGTGTGTGTGTGTGTGTGTGTGTGTGTGTGTGTGAGACAGACAGACAGACAGACAGACAGACAGACAGACAGACAGACAGACAGACAGACAGACAGACAGACAGAGACACAGACAGACAGAGAGAGGGACAGACAGACAGAGAGAGAGACAGAGAGAGAGACAGAGAGGGACAGACAGACAGAGAGGGACAGACAGACAGACAGACAGCATGGTGATGATCCTTGACTGGCAGCAGGAAGGATGGTTTCCAGAGTTTTCAGACCAGCAGGTACAAGCTTCACTACTATGAGACCCCCAGTGGAGTGAAGGTGGTCATGAACACAGATCTGGGCGTGGCCAACATCAGAGACATCCTGCACCAGATCTACAGCACGGTACAGACACACCTGTCTCTCTGTCTACACCTGTCTCTCTGTCTACACCTGTCTCTCTGTCTCTCTGTCTACACCTGTCTCTGTCTACACCTGTCTACACCTGTCTACACCTGTCTCTCTGTCTACACCTGTCTCTCTGTCTCTCTGTCTACACCTGTCTACACCTGTCTCTCTGTCTACACCTGTCTCTCTGTCTACACCTGTCTCTCTGTCTACACCTGTCTCTGTCTACACCTGTCTACACCTGTCTCTCTGTTTACACCTGTCTCTGTCTACACCTGTCTCTGTCTACACCTGTCTCTCTGTCTACACCTGTCTCTCTGTCTACACCTGTCTCTCTGTCTACACCTGTCTCTGTCTACACCTGTCTCTGTCTACACCTGTCTCTCTGTCTACACCTGTCTCTGTCTACACCTGTCTCTGTCTACACCTGTCTCTCTGTCTACACCTGTCTCTGTCTACACCTGTCTCTCTGTCTACACCTGTCTCTCTGTTTACACCTGTCTCTCTGTCTACACCTGTCTCTGTCTACACCTGTCTCTCTGTCTACACCTGTCTCTCTGTCTACACCTGTCTCTCTTTCTACACCTGTCTACACCTGTCTACACCTGTCTCTCTGTTTACACCTGTCTCTCTGTTTACACCTGTCTCTCTGTCTACACCTGTCTCTGTCTACACCTGTCTCTCTGTTTACACCTGTCTCTGTCTACACCTGTCTCTCTGTCTACACCTGTCTCTCTGTCTATACCTGTCTCTGTCTACACCTGTCTCTCTGTCTACACCTGTCTCTCTGTCTATACCTGTCTCTCTGTCTACACCTGTCTCTCTGTCTATACCTGTCTACACCTGTCTCTCTGTTTATACCTGTCTCTCTGTCTACACCTGTCTCTCTGTCTATACCTGTCTACACCTGTCTCTCTGTTTATACCTGTGTGTGTGTGTGTGTGTGTGTGTGTGTGTGTGTGTGTGTGTGTGTGTGTGTGTGTGTGTTGCAGCTGTACGTGGAGTGTGTGGTGAGGAATCCCCTGTGTGTGATGGGGGACACCCTGCAGAGCGAGCTCTTCACATCACGCCTGGACACCTTCATCAGGAGTCTGCCCTTCTTCAGCCCCCGCGCTGCCTAGACACACACACACACTCACACCACACACACAACACACACACACACACCATACACACACACACACACACACCATATACACCATACACACACACACACCACACACACACACACCATATACACCATACACACACACACACACACACACACACACACACATACACACACACACACACATCATATACACCATACACACACTCACACACACATCATATACACCATACACACACTCACACACACACACCATACACACACACACACCATACACACACTCACACCATACACACACTCACACCATACACACACAGACACCATACACACACAGACACCATACACACACTCACACACACACATTTGTTCTTGACTTTTATGTTATTTTATAAATGTGACTAATAAACCTAAATGAACAGAGCCTCTTCAGTGTGTGTGTGTGTGTGTGTGTGTGTGTGTGTGTGTGTGTGTGTGTGTGTGTGTGTGTGTGTGTGTGTGTGTGTGTGTGTGTGTGTGTGTGTGTGTGTGTGTGTGTGTGTGTGTGTGTGTGTGTGTGTGTGTGTGTGTGTGTGTGTGTGTGTGTGTGTGTGTGTGTGTGTGTGTGTGTGTGTGTGTGTGTGTGTGTGTGTGTGTGTGTGTGTGTGTGTGTGTGTGTGTGTGTGTGTGTGTGTGTGTGTGTGTGTGTGTGTGTGTGTGTGTGTGTGTGTGTGTGTGTGTGTGTGTGTGTGTGTGTGTGTGTGTGTGTGTGTGTGTGTGTGTGTGTGTGTGTGTGTGTGTGTGTGTGTGTGTGTGGGGCGCACTCACGCAGACAGAGGACGGACGGACGGACACAGACATGAAGACAACAGAGAAGATATATCTGGAAAGGTTATGGGTTCTAAAGGTGTCCTGTTCTAGTCCTAGGGTTCATGGTTCTACTTCCAGCAGTGATTGTGGGTGCAGGCCACACACACACACACACACTCCTCTCTCTCCGCGCTCTGCTGTCGTCACAACAGCGACATCTGGCGGCAGATTTACAGAAGCGCAGTAGCTGGTGACGCATCAGTGCTGATCATGTTTAAATGACCATGTTGTTTCTACAATACAACAACGATGTTAGTTTGAAGCTTTAGTCTTTTGTTTGAACAGGTTCGTGTTTTATCTATCATCGACTGTACTTATCAGTCCCACTGTCTAACTAACACAGTGCTCTGTGTTAACCTTACATAACTCATTACTGCCCTTGTTGCTCTGGTCTGTCAACTTCTTTGAAATACGACATGAATCGTCTAGGACGTTCAAACGTTATTCTGGATTTAAGGTGACTCTAATCCCGCCCTTGGTTGGACACTAACCCAATGACAACAGAGAACCACTTCATATTCGCCATCTGATTGGTCAGGGGATGTGTTTATCATCTCTGTATCAGAGTTCTTTTGTGTTTATGTTTATGCCCCGCCCCTCCTTTCCTCTGATTGGTTCATCCCGGGAGATGTGAGAAGCAGACAGCTCCATTGCTCCATAAGGATTCATCAATAACAACAATATTTACACGCACGCACGCACACACACACACACACACACACACACACACACACACACAGTTTAATGACCTCTAACCCCTTCCTCCGTGCTCGCTCCCTGTAAGTCGAGCCGCTCCGTGATTGGTTCATCCTCACATGGTCTCTCAGCGCGTGCGCGCCTCCGCCTGTCACCTTGCTCTGCTGTAGAGGTAAAGCTGCGCGAGCCCAGGGGTGAAGCTGCAGCGCGAGCCCAGTGTGACTGTCCGGTTTGAATCACAGAAGCACGCGGGACACACCGGGAGACCGACAGTCGTTAACATGGCGGACACTAAGCCGAAAACATCCCCGAAGGCCATTAAGTTCCTGTTCGGTGGGCTGGCAGGGTGAGTAGCGGAGGCGGAGGCCTGCTGGCGGGGGTCACCGGGCTGTCAGACCGGGGCTTACGGTGCAGGGTACGGTTACCTAACTCAGACCGGGAGAGAAAACCAAGGACACGCGTGTTTACCTGCAGAACTGGTTTAATCTGAAACAACTGACCAGGTCAGCACGGTGATCATGCGCGTGTACTTGGCCCGGTATTGATCCGTAAGCAGTGTTATCCCCGCGTGACTTAAGCCCAGGGGACAGCTGCCCCGGTAACATGTGGCTGAACCTCCACCGGAGACCGGACAGCTGGGAGGATCACCATGGGGAAATGTCACGACCCCAAGAGGCTGTTCACTGTGGTGTTTAAGACAGGACACACAGTGTGTGACGGTCCACATTGACTGCTGTGGGTGTGGGGGGTGTGTGTTTGTGTGTGGGTGGGGGGGTGGGGGTGGGGGGGGTTGGATTAGCACTGAAGGATGAAAAAACGTAATAACGTGTGTGTGTGTGTGTCTGTGTGTGTGTATGGTGTGTGTGTTAATGGTGTGTGTCTGTGTGTGTATGGCGTGTGTGTTAATGGTGTGTGTGTGTTAATGGTGTTTGTCTCTGTGTGTGTGTGTGTGTGTGTGTGTGTGTGTGTGTGTGTGTGTGTGTGTGTGTGTGTGTGCAGGATGGGAGCCACAGTGTTCGTCCAGCCTCTGGACCTGGTGAAGAACAGGATGCAGCTAGCAGGTCAGGGGTCAAAGGCCAAGGAGTACAAGACTAGCTTCCACGCCCTGGGGTCAATCCTGAGGAACGAGGGACTGGGGGGCATCTACACTGGGTACACACACACACACCATACACACACACACACCATACACACATCATATACACACCACACACACACACACACACACACACACATCATATACACACCACACACACATCATATACACACCACACACACACACACCACACACACACACACCACACATAAACCATACACACACACACACCATACACACACACACCATACACACACACACACCATACACACACCTTCATACACCCACACACACCCACACACACTCACACACACCACACACAAACCATACATACATACACACACCTTCACACACACACACACACACACACACACACACACACACACACACACACACACACACACACACACTCCCTGAGTGGCCCTGCCCCCTGTGCAGTCTGTCTGCAGGTCTGCTGCGCCAGGCTACCTACACCACCACCAGACTCGGGATCTACACTGTGCTGTTTGAGAAGATGACGGCCTCCGACGGGACTCCGCCCAGCTTCCTGCTCAAGGGTCTGATCGGCATGACAGCCGGGGCCACGGGGGCCTTTGTGGGCACGCCTGCTGAGGTGGCGCTCATACGCATGACCGCTGATGGAAGGTGAGGCTCCACCTGCGCATCACTCACACTTCATGTTCTTCATGCCTGGCTCCCTGTACTCCCTAACACTGTGTGTGTGTGTGTGTGTGTGTGTGTGTGCAGACTGCCTGCAGACCAGAGGAGAGGTTACTCCAATGTGTTCAACGCTTTGGGGCGCATCACCAGGGAGGAAGGAATCGCCACACTCTGGAGAGTAAGAGAGAGAGAGGGGGGGGGGGGGGGGGGGGAGGAAGGAGAGAGAGATGGGGGAGAGAGGGAGGAGAGAAAGACGGGGGGAGAGATGGAGGAGAGAGAGAGAGAGAGAGAGAGGAGAGAGAGGGAGGAGAGAGAGAGGGGGGAGAGAAAGAGAGGGAGGGAGAGAGGGGTGGGAGGGGGAGAGAGAGAGGGGGGGAGAGAGGGAGGAGAGAAAGACGGGGGGAGAGATGGAGGAGAGAGAGAGAGGAGAGAGAGAGGGAGAGGGAGGAGAGAAAGAGAGGGAGGGAGAGAGGAGAGAGAGAAGAGAGAGAGAGAGGAGAGAGTGAGGAGAGAGGGGAGGAGAGAGAGAGGGGTGGGAGGGGGAGAGAGAGAGAAAGAAAGATATAAGAGAGGGGGGACTGACCCCTGTGTGTGTGTGTGTGTGTGTTGTGTGTGTGTTTCAGGGGTGTGTACCTACCATGACCAGGGCTGTGGTTGTCAATGCAGCTCAGCTAGCTTCATACTCTCAAACTAAACAGGCTCTACTAGACTCAGGTATACACAAACACACACACACACAAACACACACACACACACAAACACACACACAGTAACTGTGGTGTTTCTGCAGGGTATTTTGGGGATGACATTCTGTGTCATTTCTGCGCCAGCATGATTAGTGGCCTTGTTACCACTGCAGCATCGATGCCTGTGGACATTGTCAAGACCAGGTGAGAGTGCTATCCTCCCTCACCCCTACTCCCTCACCCCTACTCCCTCACCCCTACTCCCTCACCCCTCCTTATTTCCCCCTCCCTGCGTGTCGTATTAGTATATCATATATATATGTCTCCCTCCTTCTCTCCCCCCCCCTTCTCTCTCCCCCATACCCCCCCTTCTCTCTCCCCTTACCCCCCTCCCCCCCCTTCTCTCTCCCCCTTATCCCCTCTTCTCTCTCTCAGGATCCAGAACATGAGGATGATTGATGGAAAGCCGGAGTACAATAATGCTTTAGTAAGTATCTCCTGTCAGCACTCCACACAATGTAGTGATACAGTGTAGTAATAGTGTGTAGGGATGCAGTGTAGTGATGCAGTGTAGTGATAGTGTGTAGGGATGCAGTGTAGTGATGCAGTGTAGTGATAGTGTGTAGGGATGCAGTGTAGTGATAGTGTGTAGTGATGCAGTGTAGTGATGCAGTGTAGTGATGCAGTGTAGTGATGCAGTGTAGTGATAGTGTGTAGGGAAGCAGTGTAGTGATGCAGTGTAGTGATAGTGTGTAGGGATGCAGTGTAGTGATGCAGTGTAGTGATGCAGTGTAGTGATGCAGTGTAGTGATAGTGTGTAGGGATGCAGTGTAGTGATGCAGTGTAGTGATAGTGTGTAGGGATGCAGTGTAGTGATAGTGTGTAGGGATGCAGTGTAGTGATGCAGTGTAGTGATGCAGTGTAGTGATAGTGTGTAGGGATGCAGTGTAGTGATGCAGTGTAGTGATGCAGTGTAGTGATAGTGTGTAGGGATGCAGTGTAGTGATGCAGTGTAGTGATAGTGTGTAGGGATGCAGTGTAGTGATGCAGTGTAGTGATGCAGTGTAGTGATAGTGTGTAGGGATGCAGTGTAGTGATGCAGTGTAGTGATGCAGTGTAGTGATGCAGTGTAGTGATAGTGTGTAGGGATGCAGTGTAGTGATGCAGTGTAGGGATAGTGTGTAGGGATGCAGTGTAGTGATGCAGTGTAGTGATGCAGTGTAGTGATAGTGTGTAGGGATGCAGTGTAGTGATGCAGTGTAGTGATAGTGTGTAGGGATGCAGTGTAGTGATGCAGTGTAGTGATAGTGTGTAGGGATGCAGTGTAGTGATGCAGTGTAGTGATAGTGTGTAGGGATGCAGTGTAGTGATGCAGTGTAGTGATAGTGTGTAGGGATGCAGTGTAGTGATGCAGTGTAGTGATGCAGTGTAGTGATAGTGTGTAGGGATGCAGTGTAGTGATAGTGTGTAGGGATGCAGTGTAGTGATGCAGTGTAGTGATAGTGTGTAGGGATGCAGTGTAGTGATGCAGTGTAGTGATGCAGTGTAGTGATAGTGTGTAGGGATGCAGTGTAGGGATGCAGTGTAGTGATGCAGTGTAGTGATAGTGTGTAGGGATGCAGTGTAGTGATGCAGTGTAGTGATGCAGTGTAGTGATAGTGTGTAGGGATGCAGTGTAGGGATGCAGTGTAGTGATGCAGTGTTTCTTCCCATCCTGCAGGAGGTGCTGGGGAAGGTGGTCCATAATGAAGGCTTCTTCTCTCTGTGGAAGGGCTTCACTCCTTATTACGCCCGCCTTGGTCCTCACACTGTCCTCACCTTCATCTTCCTGGAGCAGATGAACAAGCTGTACAAGAAATACTTCCTGGACTAGACACTCTTATACACACACTACAGATTAGGGAGTGACCTTTCAACTGGCAAGGGAGGGGGGAGAGGAGGAGGGGGGGAGAGGGGATAGGAGGAGGGGGGAGAGGGGAAGAAGCTGGTTGTAAAACTGACCCTGATAAGAAATTCACCCACAGATTGACACACAACACACACACACACACACACCAGACACACTCTCATGATATACACACAGACAGTCCTACAGACACACACAGGTCTCAGATGTGTTGGTGTTCTAAGCAACAACAAAAAAAACAACTTCTAGTGCATCATGGGTAGGCAGGGAGTGGCTCCAGTAACCATGGTGATGGCCCCTGCCAGAGTCGTTGATTAAATGTGTTTTTTCTGAAACTTCCTCTGTGTCATAGCTTGGTGTTTCACACACACAAACATATCAGAATCAGAATGGGGGTTTATTCGCTATGCAAGATTAACAAACATAGAATTCACTGTGGCAGAAATGAGCAAACATAGAACATATATGTGGCATACTAATAAAATAAAAAATGAATACAATGTAAAATACACTACAAATATGATATATATAAACAAATAATACAAATGATACAAATAATACAAATGATGCAAATAGTACAAATGATAAAAAAATAACATGGAAGTACAAATAACTTAGGTACAGAATGGAATGCAAAATAAATTCCGATTCAGAAAACTTTATGAATCCCTGAGGGGAAACTCTAGCAAAAGCAGCAGGACGGTTCCCTGGGGGGCCCCAGTGTTGCTGACCACATGTTGTGGTCTGCCAGTCAGGTAGTCTACAATCCAGGACACCAGAAAGTTATCCACCTGCATCGCTGCCAGCTTCTCACCCAGCAGAGTTGGCCGGATGGTGTTGAAGGCACTGGAGAAGTCTAGGAACAGGATCCTCACAGTGCTTGTCTAGATGAGTATAACAGCGGTCGAGCAGGAAGAGGATGGCATCCTCTACTCCCAGCCGGGGCTGGTAGGCGAACTGAAGGGGGTCCAGGAAGAGTCCGACCATGGGCCGCAGCTGTTCCAACACCAGTCTCTCCAGGGTCTTCATAACGTGGGAGGTCAGTGCCACCTGTCTGTAGTCCTTGGAGCCGCTGGGGCGCGGCGTCTTCGGAACAGGGATGAGGCAAAATGTCTTCCACAGGACAGGGACTCTCTGGAGACTCAGGCTCAGGTTGAAGATGTACTACAGCACTCCACACAGCTGGGGGCCACATGGGGGCCACATGCTTTTAGCACCCTAGAGCTCACTTCGTCAGGGTCGGCAGCCTTGTTTGCGTGGAGTTTCAACAGCTGACCTCTCACCAGGTCCACAGTGAGAGTCACAGCTGAGGTCACAGCTACTGTTGGTAGCTAAAGCTAACTAGAAAGAGCTGCTAGCAAGCTAGAGGGAGCTAGCTGAGCTGTGGTACACAGCTAGCTGCATGTCCAGACAGATCACATACACACACACATTCTTTGTTCCTAGTTGGGATCTATCTACCTACCTGTCTATCTATCTGTCTATATCTACCTACCTGTCTATCTACCCACATGTCTATCTACCTACCTGTCTGTCTACCTACCTGCTTATCTCCATCTCTCTCTATCTCCGCCCATCTCTCTAACTACGCCCATCTCTCTCTAAGTCCACCCATCTCTCTAACTCCGTCTCCATCTCTCTTTCTTTGCCAAATATGGTCTTGCACTGCTCAGCATCCAACCAACCAATCACACGCATGCACACTTTATCTTAGCACACGCTCACTGACAGTGGGGATTTTGGTAACTTGTCTCAAATGTATGTTTGTAACCACTTCCTGTGTGCACATGCTGATGCAGGAAGTCAGCACCACGGCTCTGTTAGCTATGCTGAGGCTGGGTGTGTGTGTATGTGTGTGTGTGTGTGTGTGTGTGTGTATGTGTGGGTTGTTCTGCCTCCAGGGATAGCTTCTGAGGCCATCAGACTTGTGTAAACAGGTCTTTCTCCTGTCCTTCTCTGTCCCACCCTCTCTCTCCCCTCTCCCCTCTCTCCCACCCTCCCTCTCTTACACCCTCCCTCTCCTCTCTCCCACCCTCTCTCTCTTACACCCTCCCTCTCCTCTCTCCCACCCTCCCTCTCCTCTCTCCCACCCTCTCTCTCTTACACCCTCCCTCTCCTCTCTCCCACCCTCTCTCTCCTCTCTCCCACCCTCTCTCTCCTCCTCTCCCACCCTCTCTCCTCTCTCCTACCCTCCCTCTCCTCTCTCCCACCCTCTCTCTCTTACACCCTCCCTCTCCTCTCTCCCACCCTCTCTCTCCTCTCTCCCACCCTCTCTCTCCTCTCTCCCACCCTCCCTCTCCTCTCTCCCACCCTCTCTCTCCTCTCTCCCACCCTCCCTCTCCTCTCTCCCACCCTCTCTCCCTTACACCCTCCCTCTCCCCTCTCCCACCCTCCCTCACCTCTCTCCCACCCTCTCCTCTCTCCCAAGGATGATGTTATATTAAGCAAAGATGCAACACACATAGTTGCACACAGATACACACACAACACCCACAACTCACTAACCATTCTCTGCTTTGTTGAGGCACCACTGTCTTCTGATGAGCGGCTGAAGCTTGTAAGGCTCCAAATGCTTTTTATGTTTACATGTTACTGAGTGTGTGTGTGTGTGTTTGTGTAGACCAGTGATGATCAGATGGAACAGAAACCCTGTAGATGTATAAATGTATAACCTGTGTGGTAAATAGAGCAGGTTAAACCTGGGGAGCTGCATACATCCATATCCTGCTAGTGCCCCCCTTACACACACACACAGACACACACACACACACGCACACACACACACACACACACACACACACACACACACACACACACACACACACACAAACACAAACAAACACATAAACACACACACAGCTATACGTTGCTTTAAGCTATATGCGTGCACGGAGATAACTGGATTTGGTTCCAACAGCGGAATAAAGTTGATCGGAAAGTCGGCACATATTTGTTAGGAACCGAAACTTCACGTGCACTCGCTGCGTGTGTGCGCGTGTCATAAGGAAGCCCAAGGCGTGGGCGCGGGACCTGGCTGCTATATAACAGCGCGAGACCTCTTCCTGCATCGCTATTTCTTCTCGTCTCGTGTCTGCAACAGGTACGTTCCTAACACACACACACACACACACACACTCACACACACACTCACACACACTCTCACACACTCACACACACTCGCTACGACTCAGAAACTCAAGTTTTTAAGTTTACAACTATTTGTTTATTGTACTTTCAATTGGCAGTTATTTGACCATTTAGTTGTTCCTCAGTTATTTGACCTTTTCCTGCTGTCTTCTTCAACTGGAAGTATTTGACAGAATTTGTACAGAATTTGTTTCATCTGGTACTTCCTCCTCTCCTTCTCTGCCCCTCTCCTACTCTCTCGTCCTCCTCCTCCTCCTCTCCTCCTCTCACCTCCTCTCCCCTCCTTCTCTTCTCCTCTCCTCCTCTCTGCTCCTCCTTCTCACCTCCTCTCCCCCTCCTCCTCACCTCCTCTCCTCTCCTTTCTAGGATAAATCATGAGCTGGGTGTCGTGGTTAGACCGTATGAAGTGTCCTGAAGTTATGGACTGTGCCATCGTGGGGCATTCACCAGGATCAGAGTCAGTGTGGGCGTCGACACCAGGGCTTGCTAACATCTCGGTAGGTAGAAGCTTGGCTTGGTGTGTGTGGAGGTCAGGCTGATGCGCAGGCTGATGCGCAGCGTGCAGCTCTGTTGGACGCATGTTTCCGGGGTGCGCATGCAGCTGCCTCCTCTCCTTATTTGGTGACGTTCCAAACTGCACAAACTGTAGGAAGTGGTTTAAGGGGTGCGTTATGTTTCACTTCTCCTTCTGCCTGCACACACACACACACACACAAGCACACAGACAGACACACACACACACACCAGACACACACAAGCACACAGACAGACACACACACACACACACAGACAGGCACACACACAGAAAACGTACACACACAGACAGGACAGACACACACAAAGGCACACACACACACACACCATACACAGATACACTGGAGGGAAGTCAGATTAAGTGTGTATTATTTTTTTATAACTGTTGATGTGTGTGAGTGGGTGAGAGAGAGAGAGAGAGAGAAAGAAAGTGTGTGTGAGTTTCAGGAAGTGGATGGTCTCTGAAGGCAGCAGTGTGTGTGTGTGTGTGTGTGTGTGTGTGTTATTGCGTCTTTCATGTCTCAACCTGTGATGAAACTCCCATCCCCCATCCCCAATTTCAACCATCTTTCTTCCTTTCTTATTTCCTCCATCTCTTAACGTGTTCGATCTGTGTGCTGTGAGCTTCCTGCTCCTCTCTAGGAGTGAGATTAGAGAATGGCACCCTATCTCAGGGAGTGTGTGTGTGTGTGTGTGTGTGTGTGTGTGTGTGTGTGTGTGTGTGTGTGTGTGTGTTTGAGCGTGTGTAAGTGTTGGTTTTAGGGTCACAGGTTATATGTGTCTGTCTGTGCATGTTTTGGTATGTGTGTTTCTGTCCATGTTTGAGTGGTATGTGTGTGTGTGTGTGTGTGTGTGTGTGTGTAGTGTGTGTAGTGTGTGTAGAGTGTTTGTGTCTGAGAGGGGTGTGGCAGAGGGGCATGACCAGACTAGAATGGGAAGGAATTCCATGGCTGAAAACCTGAAGAATGTAGATAGAAGAGATGAGGAGAGAGAGAGACATAGAGAGAGAGACATAGAGAGAGAGACATAGAGAGAGACATAGAGAGAGAGACATAGAGAGAGACATAGAGAGAGAGACATAGAGAGAGACATAGAGAGAGAGAGACATAGAGAGAGAGACATAGAGAGAGACATAGAGAGAGACAGAGAGAGAGACATAGAGAGAGAGACATAGAGAGAGACATAGAGAGAGAGAGAGACATAGAGAGACAGAGAGAGACATAGAGAGAGAGAGACATAGAGAGAGAGACATAGAGAGAGACATAGAGAGAGAGACATAGAGAGAGACATAGAGAGACATAGAGAGAGAGAGAGACATAGAGAGAGAGACATAGAGAGAGACATAGAGAGAGAGAGACATAGAGAGAGACATAGAGAGACATAGAGAGAGACATAGAGAGAGAGAGACAGACGGAGAGGCAGGGCAGTGTGGAGGAGAGAGAGACAGAGAGGCAGGGCAGTGTGGAGGAGAGAGAGACAGAGGCAGGGCAGTGTGGAGGAGAGAGAGACAGAGGCAGGGCAGTGTGGAGGAGAGAGACAGAGACAGAGGCAGGGCAGTGTGGAGGTCCTGTGGTCTAACCCTGTCTCCTCCCCCAGGTTGCAGAGATCAAGATGCTGGTAGCCAAGGATCGCTCCCCCCTGTTCGCAGGAGGTCTGACCTTGGGAGGGACTAAATGCACCGTGCTGAGAGACCTTTTAGACAAGGATGGACAGTGGACTCTGGACATCAAGACCAAAACTTCTGACGGACAACCAGACACTTTCAATATCTCTATAGCCAAGACCAACCAAGGTACACATACACACACACATCACACACACATGCTCACAGTTACACACACACACACACACACCACACACACGCACACACACACACATGCTCACAGTTACACACACACCACACACACACCACACACACACATGCTCATACACACAGATATACAGTATGTTGTAGTTCTGGCTACATTGTAGAATCTAATGTCTCCTCCCCTCCTCTTCCTCCCCTCCTCTTCCTCTCGTCCTCTTCCTCTCCTCCCCCCTTGTTTCCTCCTTTCTCCTCCCCTCCCCTCTTCCTCTCCTCTCCTCCTCCTCTCCTCTCCTCCTCCCCTCCTCTCCTCCTCCCCTCCTCTCCTCCTCCCCTCCCCTCCCCTCTTCCTCTCCGCTCCTCCTCCCCTCCCCTCTTCCCCTCCTCTCCTCCTCCTCTCCTCCTCTCCTCCCCCCTCCCCTCTTCCTCTCCACCTCCCCTCCTCTCCTCCTCCCCCTCCTCCCCTCCTCTCCTCCTCTCCTCCTCTCCTCCTCTCCTCCTCTCCTCTCCTTCCCCTCTCCAGCCCTGATTGTCTGTAAAGGTTTGAAGGACACCCATGGAGGCTTGTTGAACAAGGCAGTGTGTAACCTGGCTGAGAATTTAAGGAAAACGGGTTACTGATCCTTGACCCCTGACCCTTGACTCCTGATCCCTGACCCTTGACCCCTGAACCCAACCCTCCATAAATATGCCAAAATAAAATAAAACAGTTTTAATTAAATGTGTGTGTGTGAATAAGTATGTTTCATCTGATCATGAATAACCCTGAAAATGTAATTATTGAACAGTCTGACACTGGGTGTGTGTGTGTGTGTGTGTGTGTTCTTATAGAAAGGGTTCATCTTGTATGAGGTTACATTTAGACTTCTAAAGGGTAGAGTGGGATTGAGGAAAGGGTATGGAAGTATGTGTGTGAGTGCGTATGTGTGTGAGTGCGTGTGTATGTGTGTGAGTGTATGTGTGTGAGTGCGTGTGTATGTGTGTGAGTGAGTGTGTATGTGTGTGAGTGCGTGTGTATGTGAGTGAGTGTGTATGTGTGTGAGTGTGTATGTGTGTGTGAGAGAGGTTCAAGCTGTAAAGGACAGTTTAAAAGACTGGCCTTTACTACGACCTCAGTCTCACGTTCCTGCTGAGCCTGAACTTCGACCTTTCTCCTCTGTTAGGGAGCGTCTTCTATGATGGGTAGAGGAAGGAGGAGGGAGGAGGGGGGGAGAGGAGGGAGGAGGGGGGAGGAAGAGACTAGAAGAGAGGAATAGAAGGAGGGGGGAGAGGAGGGAGAGGGACGGAGAGAGGGAGGGAGAGAGGGAGGGAGAGAGGGAGGGGGGATGGAAGGAGAGTAAGGAGGGAGGGAGAGGGAGGGGGGATGGAAGGAGAGTAAGGAGGGAGGGAGGGAGAGGGAGGGAGAGAGGGAGGGGGGATGGAAGGAGAGTAAGGAGGGAGGGAGAGGGAGGGAGAGAGGGAGGGGGGATGGAAGGAGAGTAAGGAGGGAGGGAGAGGGAGGGAGGGAGAGAGGGAGGGGGGATGGAAGGAGAGTAAGGAGGGAGGGAGAGGGAGGGAGAGAGGGAGGGGGGATGGAAGGAGAGTAAGGAGGGAGGGAGAGGGAGGGGGGATGGAAGGAGAGTAAGGAGGGAGGGAGAGGGAGGGGGGATGGAAGGAGAGTAAGGAGAGAGGGAGAGGGAGGGAGAGAGGGAGGGGGGATGGAAGGAGAGTAAGGAGGGAGGGAGAGGGAGGGAGAGAGGGAGGGGGGATGGAAGGAGAGTAAGGAGAGAGGGAGAGGGAGGGAGAGAGGGAGGGGGGATGGAAGGAGAGTAAGGAGAGAGGTTTGATTTAACAGATGATAAGTGATTCATTTCATCATTTTTATGAGATAATCCCATTAGAGAATCCGCCAATCACGTGCGCGTGGAATCTGTTTTGAGACGGTCCCTAGCGCGCGCTCCTTATCAGGGCACGGCCCACCGCCCCGCTTATAAAAAGAACTGGGGGAGGCCGCGAGCCGCTTCACCAGCACAGACGGAGCTTCGCCGCACAGCAACACCCCCCTCAAGTAAGTCCCGCTTTTCCAGTGTTTCACAGCCAGCAGGCTGTCTGAAGCTGCATGTTATTACAGAAACACGGGGTTTATATTCAGGACATGTTCCAGAGGTGAAGGTTACAGATAGTAGCTCGTGCAGGCGCGTGCCTGTGCTTCATCCTGTTAATGGATCTGGATCAGTCACTGTTTCCAGGGAGACTCTGCAGACCCTGTAGTTAGGGTTAGGGTCATACTGTAGTTCGACCCTGCAGTTCGTTACTGTAAAGTTTCATATGTTGCAGGAAGTCATCAAGTGTTTCTGAACTGTTTTGGTGGCTCGTGTCCGTAGAGGACAGTGCGCGTGCACAGTGTCAGTCGGCCTCCACGAGCTGCATAACCGGGAGTGGAGTTCAGCAGCACGCGCCCTCCAGGCCCGCATGTCGGTTGTTTTTCGACCGTAAATGAGCGATCAAAGTCCGGTAACGATCAGAACCCTGTCACGTGCTTTCTGTGCGGCAGTTGCGTTATGGACGCACTGGTCAACTATTAGTCACGAGCTGATGTGACAGAGGTACGTGTAACGTGTGTGTGTGTGTGTACACGTACACAGTATGGGTTTAGAGCAGGGGTGGGCAATCCTGGTCCTCGAGGGCCGCTGTCCTGAAGATTTTTGATGTTTCCCTAGTCTAGCACACCTGATTCTCAAGCTCTGTGGAAGCCTGATAATGACCCTTCATTAAGATCAGGTGTGCTGGAGCAGGGAAACATCTAAAACCTTCAGGACAGCGGCCCTCAAGGACAGGATTGCCCACCCCTGGTTTAGAGGGAGTCAGGTGGCTGAGCTGTTAGTAAAGTACCTGGTTCAAGCCCTGGCTGTGCCAACATGATGTTGTATTTACATAAGGTCATTTAGTAGACTGTCTTCTTGGACAAGGCACTTCACTCTACTTGCCTCAAGGAGAATGTCCCTGTACTTTTTCTGGATGAGAGTGTGATTCCTGACGGGTCAATAGTGGTGTTGGTGAGGTCAGAGAGACGGGGGGGGGGGGGGGGGGGCACGACACTAGATAGACTATCAGCAGACAGAAGGTCATCAATGCTGTGTGTGTGTATTAATACCCTGGAGTGTGTCTGTGTGTATTAATATCCTTCATCATGCCTGTAATACCAGACCTGACACAGAAAGGTCAAGGGTCAAGAGCAGTCATACAAAGGTCATCATACAAAGGTCATCATACAAAGGTCATCATGCAAACACACACACACACACACACACACACACACACAGTCTATTAATAGCTCTCCTTAGTGTGCATTCATTCAAACACTTGGTTGGGAGGTGGGGGTATTAGTCTAGTGGCAGCTGCACGAGGGGGGGAGGGGGGAGGGAGGGAGGAATCAAACAGCTTACTGAGCCAGAACCAGGAGGATATCAAGTAGAGGAGATGAATGTCTTCACTAACTCCTCCCTGTAGAGATTTCCAGCCTTCTTCCTATTGGTTGTCCCTGAAGCTCTTCTCTCTGATAGGCTGGTTGCAGGAAGGGCTTAGGGACACACTGTGCCGCTTCTATTGCACATGCTCAGTGCTGCCTGTCAGCATGGCTCTGCACCGGCTAGCTAGCGCAGGTCTCTCACACACACACACACACACACACACACACACACACACACACATAGAAGGATCTTTTAACACTAGCAACAAAAACACTTTTGTGTGGTGATTATATTGAAGGTCAATAGTAATGACTTAGTCTCTCTCTCTCTCTCTCTCTCTCTCTCTCTCTCTCTCGTCTAGTCAAGATGTCGATCACTAAGATCCACGCGCGGGAGATTCTGGACTCCAGAGGAAATCCTACTGTGGAGGTGGACCTCTTCACTGCTAAGGGTACACACACACACACACACACACACACACACACACACACACACTACACTATAATACTGTCTATATACATACACACCATCCAACTGCAAGCTCTGATGTGTTGTGTGTGTGTGTGTGTGTGTGTGTGTGTGTGTTTGTGTGTGTGTGTGTGTTCAGGGAGGTTCAGGGCAGCAGTCCCCAGCGGAGCGTCTACTGGAGTTCATGAGGCTCTGGAGCTCAGAGATGGAGACAAGACTCGCTATCTGGGCAAAGGTGAGGGAATATCTGATCTGGGCTCTGCTGGTCTGGTCTGATCTGGGCTCTGGTCTGATCTGGGCTCTGCTGATCTGGGCTCTGTTGGTCTGGTCTGATGTGTTGGTCTTTAGGTACACAGAAGGCTGTGGATCATGTGAACAAGGACATTGCCCCCAAACTGATTGAGAAGGTTTGTACACACACAAACACACAAGTCTACACACACACACACACACACAAACACACAGGTCTACACACACACACACAGGTCTACACACTCATGCTCTTTTTGATGTATTTCTCTCTTTGTCTCTATTTAATTCTCTCTTTCTCGCTCTCTCTTTCTTTGTCTCTCACTTTCTCTCTCTCTCTCTCTTTGTCTCTCTCTATCTCTCTCTCTGTCTTTCTTTCTTTGTCTCTCTCTCTCTCTCTCTCTCTCTCTCTCTCTCTTTTGTCTCTCTCTATCTCTCTCTCTGTCTTTCTTTCTTTGTCTCTCTCTCTCTCTCTCTCTCTCTCTCTCTCTCTCTCTCTCTCTCTCTCTCTCTCTCTCTTCTCAGAGCTTCAGTGTGGTGGATCAGGAGAAGATTGACAAGTTTATGTTGGAGCTCGACGGAACTGAGAACAAATGTAGGCTGGGGAACCCTCATGTGGAACCCTCATCACACTGACCTGTTCTATGAGCTGAGTGTGTAACACCATGTTGTGGTTGTGCAGCACCATGTTGTGGTTGTGCAGCACCATGTTGTGGTTGTGTAACACCATGTTGTGGGTGTGTAACACCATGTTGTGGTTGTGCAGCCCAGTTCGGGGCGAACGCCATCCTGGGTGTGTCCCTGGCTGTGTGCAAGGCTGGAGCAGCAGAGAAAGGAGTTCCTCTGTATCGACACATCGCTGACCTGGCTGGACATAAGGACGTCATTCTGCCTGTACCTGTGAGTGTGTGTGATCTACACAGGCAGCTGTGTGTGTGTGTGTGTGTGTGTGTGTGTGTACACCTATGTACACAGGCAGCTGTGTGTGTGTGTGCCATGTCCCTCCTTGTTACATCCACTACACATGATGTCTGGCCTCCTCTTCCTCCTCCTCTTCTTCTTCCTCCTCTTCTCCCTCCTCCTCTTCCTCCTCCTCTTCTCCCTCCTCCTTCTCCTCTTCTTCCTCCTCCTCTTCTTCTTCCTCCTCTTCTCCCTCCTCCTCTTCCTCTTCCTCCTCCTCTTCTCCCTCCTCCTTCTCCTCCTCCTCCTCCTCTTCTCCCTCCTTCTCCTCCTCCTCCTCTTCCTCTTCCTCCTTCCAGGCCTTCAATGTGATTAATGGAGGCTCTCATGCTGGGAACAAGCTGGCCATGCAGGAGTTCATGATCCTGCCTGTAGGGGCCGCTAACTTCCACGAGGCCATGCGTATCGGTGCTGAGGTCTACCACAACCTGAAGAATGTCATCAAGGCCAAGTACGGCAAGGACGCCACCAATGTGGGGGACGAGGGGGGCTTCGCCCCCAACATCCTGGAGAACAATGAGGGTGAGGGGGGAGAGGGGGGGAGGGAGATGAGGGGGGGTGAGGGTGGAGAGGGGGAAAGGGGAGAGAGGTGCTTAGACATGTTCTGGTTTGTACCAGTATTGGTAGAAACTGTGAAGCTAGCTGGTGTGTGTGGCTCCAGTTTCAGTCAGATTTCCCAGTGTGGTGAAACTTCTGTGACATGCCCCTCTCCCCCCTCTCCCTCATCTCCTCCCTCCCCAGCCCTGGAGCTCCTGAAGTCGGCCATCGAGAAGGCAGGATACCCTGACAAGATCATCATCGGCATGGATGTGGCAGCCTCTGAGTTCTTCAAGGCTGGGAAGTATGATCTGGACTTCAAGTCCCCAGATGATCCTGCCAGGTACATCTCTGGAGAACAGCTGGGTGACCTGTACAAGAGCTTCATCAAGGACTACCCAGGTACACACACACACACACACACTCCCCAGGAACTTTGAATCAGAATCAGAATGGGGGTTTATTTGCTATGCAAAATGTAGAAACATAGAATTCACTGTGGCAGAAATGAGCAAATATAGAACTGACCCCCCCCTGACCCCCCTGCAGTCCAGTCCATTGAGGACCCATTTGACCAGGATGATTGGGAGAACTGGTCCAAGTTCACAGCTGCGGTGGACATCCAGGTGGTGGGCGATGATCTGACGGTCACCAACCCCAAGCGCATCCAGCAAGCTGTGGATAAGAAGGCCTGCAACTGCCTGCTGCTCAAGGTTAACCAGATCGGCTCCGTCACAGAGTCCATCCAGGCGTGAGTATGTGGGCCTCCTGGACGAGCTCCGCCATGGGGATTATGGGGGTGTGGAGCTCCATCTGAGGTGTGTGTGTGTGTGTGTGTGTGTGCAGCTGTAAGCTGGCCCAGTCTAACGGCTGGGGAGTGATGGTCAGTCATCGCTCAGGAGAGACTGAAGACACCTTCATTGCTGACTTGGTGGTGGGACTCTGCACTGGACAGGTAACACTACACACTGTGTACACACACACACCATGTATATTCACACACTCTATGTACACACACACACACACACACACTCACACCGCTGTTTCTCTTGTCTGTCTTCTTTCAGATCAAGACTGGCGCCCCCTGCAGGTCAGAAAGGCTGTCCAAGTACAACCAGTTGATGAGGTGAGACACACACACACAGTCTCTCTCTCTCTCTCTCTCTCTCTCTCTCTCTCTCACACCCTCTTCCCTGACACTGCCCTCTCTCCTCAGGATTGAAGAGGAGTTGGGAGACAAGGCCCAGTTTGCTGGGAAGGATTACCGTCATCCCAAGATCAACTAAGCTCCTCCCCCTCCTTTGTTCTGACCAGGCTGATGGCTGTGCTGCTCCATGCACCTGACCTCTGACCCCTGACCCATGTCCTCTGACCTGATCTTTTGTATCTCATCCCTCTGACTCCTGACCCCTGACCTCTGGCCCCTGTCCTCTGACCTCTGACCTGATCTTTTGTATCTCATCCCTCTGACTCGTATGATCTCAAATAAAAATGACCATTAAAGCTGAATCGTTTTTCAAAAATGATTATGGGTCCCCATTTAGGCCACTCACACTCTGACACACACACACACACACACACACACTATCTGACACACACACACACACTCTGACACACACACACACACACTCTGACACACACTGACAATCTGAAACACACACTCACTATCTAACACACACTCTGACACACACACTCACTCTGACACACTCACATTCTGACACACACTCACTATCTGACACACTCACATTAACACACACACTCACTCTGACACACTCACACACTCTGACACAAACACTCACTATCTGACACAAACACTCACTATCTGACACACTCACACTCTGACACACACTCACTCTGACACGCTCACACTCTGACACACACTCACTCTGACACGCTCACTATCTGACGTCAGTGTGTTGTAGTGTCAGACTTTGTGTTCAGACTGACTGAGCTGTTGCTTAGTGATGCTTAGAGTGCAGGAAGGCTTGCTGACCGCGTGTGTGTGTGTCTGTGTGTGTGTGCATGTATGACACAGTGTGTTGTTGTGAATTGGGGTTAAGGAATGTTGCATGCGTCAGAAGTTGGGCACACGTTCACTCACACACAAACACACACTCATGAGAACTCATCAATCACTCAAGGGTGTGTGTGGGGGGTAACAGGGGGATAATGGGGCTGTTTAATACCCCCCTGTCTGCTATTGTTGCCCCTTCAGACAGACACACCCCTCCTCCAGTCTGCATTCAAAACACTGCTGCTGACGTCAGACTGGACGCTTCACACACACACACACACACACACACACACACACTCGTAACACACCTACTTACACACACCCGCTCACATGCACACACATTCACTCACAAACACTCACACACACTCACACACTTACAAGCTCACTCGCACACTCACTCACACACGCACTCATTCTCACACACACACACACACACACTTACACACACTGTCGACAGCTGCTCTGCTGCTTTCTCCCTGTAGGTTAGGAGGTTTCACCTATGGCTGTCTCCACGGCGACAGGCAGCGTCTAAGGAACACTGTAGCCCCTCCCCCATCTGAGGAAATAGTTTGACGGACAGACATGTCACCACAGAAACGCTTTACAAGAGGCGGGGCCAGGAAGGTCAAAGGTCCTAAAGGCTCCGCTGGGAGGCTGTGTGTGTGTGTGTGTGTTGGCAAGAGTGGAGAGGGAGACCGTTATTAAATCATACAATTAGTGAACTAATTAGGTGACAACCTGGGTCAAACAGAGAGGAGGGAGGGAAAGGGGAGGATAGATTTAAGTCTCTTTATTCAGTGAACAAACTATTGTAGTCATATACGTGTGTGAGAGAGTGAAAGGGAGGAGGTAGGGTGATGGCGTGGGAAGAAGGGATGATGGATGAGAAGAGAGGATGAGAGGAAAGAGGAGAGGATGGATGGATAGAGAGGTGGGGAACACAGGGAGAGAAGGGAGGAGAGGGGAGGGAAGAGGAAAGGAAAGGAGGGGAGAGGAGGGGAGGGGAGAGGAAAGGAGGGAAGGGGAGGAGGGGAGGAGAGGTGGTGGTCTCCAAGACTGGTCTGTAGGAATGTGTGACATCACATGATGGGTGTATATCTGCTCTGGTCGCTGGCTCTCCCAGCAGACCCGTTCTGATCTCAGGACAGAGAGAGACACCAGCACCACTGGACACCACTGGACACTACTGGACACCACTGGACACCACTGGACACCACTGGACGCTACTGGACGCATGGTTCTTAACCTGAACACAACACTGTTGAAACCTGAACAACACCTCTGTTGGAACCAGAGTGGAACCTTTTTAGAACCTGACAGAAGCCTTTTTGAGCGTGAGTGTAACTTCCTAACCAGTGGAGATATAGCAGCAGGTTAAAGACATACCAGAACAAATATGTCTAGTCCTTCATCCCTCCTCCTCTTCCTCCTCCTGCTGGTTGGAGGGGAAACACGACCCTCACCTCCCAAAAACACTCAGGTTAGTTCGATGATCTCATCTTCATCATCATCATTATTCAGATCATCATCATCTCCTCCATTCTAGAACACCATCCTGTGGAACATTAGAACATCATGGAGGTTCTGTCTGGGCAGGTTCTAGATGTGTGGCTGTGAGGTGGGTTCAGCTGTCTGTACTTCTCTTTCCCTTTCTCCTGTTTGTGCTCGACTCACTCGGATCACTGAGCCACACCTGTGATCAGATCCCTGACCTTTGACCCTGTGACCTCTGACTCTTCTGCCTTCAGACTCTGGAGGATCTGTTTGGCCCTCACCTGAGCTCCCTCATTAAGGCCTCAGCCCCCGAGGTTAACGAGGGCTCAGCCAATGGCCCCGCCCCTTCCTACCAGGCTGCAACGGGATTGGCTAGAGCTCATTTGGGGGCGGTGCCCAGGCCCTTTTTGGACTTCCTGCTCCAGAGGAAGTTCCGGGGGCGGGGTAGGAAGAGCCCGCTCCGAGGCTGCTTCGGCATGAAGGTTGACCGAATTGGCTCAATCAGCGGCCTAGGATGCTAATTGGACAACAGGCCAGGGCCTCACGTTCTGATTGGCCCTGGTGTGAGTTCACAAAGAGAAGAAACCAACCCTGACCCCTGAACTACGACAGTTATGTCCTGATTCTAAGTGTAAGGTCATCACCTCTAGGTGGGACCCCTATTTGAACCTGCATGACCTCCAACCTCTAGGAGCTTCCATGTGCTTCCATGACTTCGGTTTTTCAGCCAGCACTGTGTTGATGTGTGTGTGTGTTTTGAATTGACAGATATACTGTTGCTTATGAGTGTGTGTAATTTTGGACCGTGTGTGTGTTGTTATGTGTGTGTGTATGTTGTTAAGTGTGTGTGTTGTTAGGTGTGTGTGTGTTCCTAGGTGTGTGTGTTCCCAGGTGTGTGTGTTGTTAGGTGTGTGTTCCTAGGTGTGTGTTGTTGTTAGGTGTGTGTGTTCCCAGGTGTGTGTGTTCCTAGGTGTGTGTGTTCCTAGGTGTGTGTGTTGTTAGGTGTGTGTGTTCCTAGGTGTGTGTGTTCCTAGGTGTGTGTGTTCCTAGGTGTGTGTGTTCCCAGGTGTGTGTGTTCCCAGGTGTGTGTGTTCCTAGATGTGTGTGTTCCTAGGTGTGTGTGTTGTTAGGTGTGTGTTCCCAGGGGTGTGTGTTCCTAGGTGTGTGTGTTCCCAGGTGTGTGTGTTCCTAGGTGTGTGTGTTCCCAGGTGTGTGTGTTCCCAGGTGTGTGTGTTCCCAGGTGTGTGTGTTGTTAGGTGTGTGTGTTCCTAGGTGTGTGTGTTCCTAGGTGTGTGTGTTGTTAGGTGTGTGTGTTGTTAGGTGTGTGTGTTCCTAGTCATGTTAGAACTGTTACGTTGACATGACTCCAGCTTATCTTAAAGCATCAGCTGTTCTGCTGTTTTGTCTCCTGTCCACTTTTTTCATAATAACCTTTAGAGCAGCAGTTAAGATCAGGCAGCCATAAGAATACATACAAAAGATAGCACTTATTTATTTTAGGTGATAATTCATGAATCATGTTCAAAGTATATTTTCCAATTATAAGACTTAACAAGCATATTAGATCCAAGGAATACATAAATATCGGAAACAATAAGGATAGGTATTCATCATTTTTTTAATCTAAAGTGGCAATTATTCAGTAACATGAAATGTTTACATGTAATAAAGCAACAATATATGTGTACAAAGTTGTTTCTGCATTATATGACTGGTTCATTAAGGCATCTCTGGCATTTATAAAGAATCCCTGTTTGAAGATCCCTCGTGCGATGCTGTCATACTATTGGTTTAGAAACGCTTCTTCTTCACGTGACGCGGAAGTAGACTTCCGCTAGCCTCGTTAGCCTCGTTAGCTTGGCAGCTAGAAGGCGAAGCGCTCGGGAACCGTGAACCCATTTCCTGGATTCCACCGGAAAACTCCCTCCACTAGTGGACACCGGCACCGGAAAGACTCCTCTACGATCTGGAGAGTCATCATGTCAGCCATCCAGAGGATGAAAGTGGCGAACGAGAAACACAGTAAAACCATCACGCAGCGGGGACACGTCCAGAAAACCACGGTAAGGTTCCTGTCAGCTCCTGGTCCAATGGTAAGGTTCAGTCAGCTCCTGGTCTCATGGTAAGGTTCTGTCAGCTCCTGGTCTCATGGTAAGGTTCTGTCAGCTCCTGGTCCAATGGTAAGGTTCTGTCAGCTCCCGGTCTCATGGTAAGGTTTTGTCAGCTCCTGGTCTCATGGTAAGGTTCCTGTCAGCTCCTGGTCCCATGGTAAGGTTACTGTCAGCTCCTGGTCCCATGGTAAGGTTCTGTCAGCTCCTGGTCCCATGGTAAGGTTCTGTCAGCTCCTGGTCCAATGGTAAGGTTCTGTCAGCTCCTGGTCCCATGGTAAGGTTCTGTCAGCTCCTGGTCCAATGGTAAGGTTCTGTCAGCTCCCGGTCCCATGGTAAGGTTCTGTCAGCTCCTGGTCTCATGGTAAGGTTCTGTCAGCTCCCAGTCCCATGGTAAGGTTCTGTCAGCTCCCGGTCTCATGGTAAGGTTCTGTCAGCTCCCTGTCCCATGGTAAGGTTCTGTCAGCTCCTGGTCTCATGGTAAGGTTCTGTCAGCTCCCTGTCCCATGGTAAGGTTCTGTCAGCTCCCTGTCCCATGGTAAGGTTCTGTCAGCTCCTGGTCTCATGGTAAGGTTCTGTCAGCTCCTGGTCCCATGGTAAGGTTCTGTCAGCTCCTGGTCCATGGTAAGGTTCTGTCAGCTCCTGGTCCATGGTAAGGTTCTGTCAGCTCCTGGTCCATGGTAAGGTTCTGTCAGCTCCTGGTCCATGGTAAGGTTCTGTCAGCTCCTGGTCCATGGTAAGGTTCTGTCAGCTCCTGGTCCATGGTAAGGTTCTGTCAGCTCCCTGTCCCATGGTAAGGTTCTGTCAGCTCCTGGTCTCATGGTAAGGTTCTGTCAGCTCCTGGTCCCATGGTAAGGTTCTGTCAGCTCCTGGTCCATGGTAAGGTTCTGTCAGCTCCTGGTCCATGGTAAGGTTCTGTCAGCTCCTGGTCCATGGTAAGGTTCTGTCAGCTCCTGGTTCCACAGTACGGCTTCATATTTCTGCCTCAGATACCATATGTGGCCCCAACAGCAGTTCTTCCATTGTTAGGATGGACAAAAGAACCCGTCTTTTCTGGCCAAACTGACCAACTGTCAGGTTCCTCTAGTTGGCAGGTGCTACCTGAGGTTAAGAACCACTGAGATAGTATAAGAAGGTTCCTGTGTGTGTGTGTGTTCTCATACTGTGTGTGTATGTGTGTGTGTGTGTTCTCATGCTGTGTGTGTGTGTGTGTGTGTTCTCATGCTGTGTGTGTGTGTGTGTGTGTGTGTGTGTTTCAGCGGGTGCTGGGAGAGGAGAAGGCTCCTGTGGGTCCTTGGCTGCTGGCTCTATTCGTGTTTGTGGTGTGTGGATCAGGTAAGTTATATGTGTGTGGTGTAACGGTAGGACAGTGTGTGTGTGGTGTGTGTGTGGTGTGTGGTGTGTGTGTGTGTGTGTGTGTGGTGTGTGTGTGTGGTGTGTGGTGTGTGTGTAAGGACTATAGAGAACATTGTCTACAGATGAAGTGACTCTTCTCCTTTGTTCTGTTCCTCAGCCATTTTCCAGATCATCCAGAGCATCAGGCAGGGTCTGTGATGAAACGACGGAGAATCAGAGCCCCTTCCTGGGGCAGCTGCTCTCCAGCCTGCCCTCCCCCCCCCCCCCCTCTGCTCACTCCATCCAGAGATAAACTGATTCAAGCCACACTGTGAATAAAGCCACTTCTTATCTTCTCTCTACTTCCTGATATCCCTTCTCTTCTGTACAGTAAACATGTCTGTGATGATGTGGTGTTACTCCTGGAACGATCTTTCAATGAACCTGTCCTGAAACCCATCCTCCCCTCTCCCCATCCCCCCCTCTCACCATCCTCCCCTCTCTCCATCCTCCCCTCTCTCCATCCTCCCCTCTCTCCATCCTCTCCTCTCTCCATCCTCTCCTCTCACCATCCCCCCTCTCTCCATCCCCCCCTCTCACCATCCCCCACTCTCTCCATCCTCTCCTCTCACCATCCTCCCCTCTCCATCCCCCCCTCTCACCATCCCCCCCTCTCACCATCCTCCCCTCTCACCATCCCCCCCTCTCACCATCCCCCCCTCTCACCATCCTCCCCTCTCTCCATCCTCCCCTCTCTCCATCCTCTCCTCTCTCCATCCTCCCCTCTCTCCATCCTCCCCTCTCTCCATCCCCCCTCTCACCATCCTCCCCTCTCTCCATCCTCCCCTCTCTCCATCCCCCCCTCTCACCATCCCCCCCTCTCTCCATCCTCTCCTCTCTCCATCCTCCCCTCTCTCCATCCTCCCCTCTCTCCATCCCCCCTCTCTCCACCCCCCCCTCTCTCCATCCCCCCCTCTCACCATCCCCCCCTCTCACCATCCCCCCCCCTCTCCATCCTCTCCTCTCTCCATCCTCTCCTCTCTCCATCCTCCCCTCTCTCCATCCCCCCTCTCTCCTCCTCCCCTCTCCCTGTATCTCCTCCTCTCTCCATCCCCCCCTCTCACCATCCTCCCCTCTCTCCATCCTCCCCTCTCTCCATCCCCCCCTCTCTCCATCCTCCCCTCTCTCCATCCTTCCCTCTCTCCATCCCCCCTCTCTCCATCCTCCCCTCTCACCACTCCTCTTCTCTACTCCTCCACCTCTCTCCATCCCCCCCTCTCTCCTCCTCCCCTCTCCCTGTATCTCCTCCTCTCTCCATCCCCCCCTCTCTCCTCCTCCCCTCTCCCTGTATCTCCTCCTCTCTCCATCCTCTCCTCTCTCCATCCCCCCCTCTCTCCATCCTCCCCTCTCACCACTCCTCTTCTCTACTCCTCCACCTCTCTCCTCCTCCCCTCTCCCTGTATCTCCTCCTCTCTCCCTCCCTCCATGTTTGCATGCTACTGTGGTTATGTCCTCTTCCCTAGATCGATTGCTGGTTGTGTTCTGTTGTCAACAACCTTCTTCATCTGAAGTCTTTTTTCTGTCCTGGCTGCAGTCAGCCTGCTGCCTGTGTGAAACAGCGCCCCCTCAGGCAGAAAGAGACAATGCAGCCAGACCCTGAGGCGTACTCTAGCTACCAGGGGCGCTATGCAGGGTTTTATACGAATTAAAACAGATATTTTCTCAAATATACTGTTTGTCTGTGTGGTTATTTGTGGAACATCAGGGTGATCTTCCCAACAGGTGTTGCAGAAGGTGCAGTTGTTGATTCTGACCTCTAGGTGGCGTTTCACTGTTGACACTTCCAGGCCGACCAGGGCCAAGCAGGGAACCAATAAACAGCGAGATAAACCAGCATGGTAGCTTGCTTTATTTAGAGTAAGGGAGTTTAATGTGTTTAATTACATTTCATCTGGTGTCAACATTAGACTGAATGTTAGCATCTCTCCATCTTTCTCTGTTCATCTCTTCCTCCTACCATCCGTTCTTCAGCCCCCTCATCCAACTCAGCTTTATCATCTACTTTTTTATATAACCCCCCCTCCCCCCTCTCTCACCCCCCCCTCTCTCTCTGTCTCCCTCTCTCTCTCCTCTCTCTCTCTCTCTCTCTCTCTCTATCTGGATCTCTCTCTCCATCCCTCTCTCTTTTTCTCTCTTCTACGGAGTGACGTCAGTGTAGTGGAGAAGATGGCGGCTGGTCTGAAGGCGGAAGGTGAGCAGTGTTAGTTTTCTAGACCGGTCAGGGTCTCCTGTTGTTCCGGGCAGTGTTGACACCCGGGTCCGGCTCTGATAGAGAAGCTCTGGCCCCCCCTGGCCCCCCGTGAGGGACGGTATTTCGGGTGTAGTACCTCCGGTCTGGACGGTACCGTGTCTGTATTTCAGCAGCCGTGGTTCAGCTCCTCTCTCAGCCTGACTCGGGCTCCTCTGCTCGGCTGCTCCTCTGCTCGTCTGCTCCTCTGCTCGGCTCACCGTGTCTCCGGTCCTCCGCTGATATTAACATGTGGTATTAACAACCTAATAACCGTTATTACTGATTAAAATGGTGTCGAAGCGGCGGTGGAGAGGTGAGTGTTACCGGATCCTCTTCGCCGGGATCAGGGCCGGAGGGAGGGACGACCGATAGCAGGCGAGCCTCCTGCCCGGGCCTGAGCCTCCCTAGGCGGCCTCCTGTCAGCCGTGTGCCGGGTACCTGGCAGAGGGTCTATACATCTACCTACTGAAGTTCAGTGTGTGTGTGTGAGAGAGAGTGTGTGTGTATGCATGTTGTTATGAACTCCAGCCATGGAGACCAGGATGACACCATCCTGAATGTGATCCACTGTGGTGAATTAGTGTGAAGTTCATTAGCTGAGATGCTGAACAGATTCAGTTACAGGGTCTGTGTGTGTGTGTTGACTGTGTGTGTGTATCCAGTACTGAGGGTATATGTGTGTGTGTGTTGACTGTGTGTGTGTGTCCAGCACTGAGGGTATATATGTGTGTGTGTGTGTGTTGACTGTGTGTGTGTGTCCAGCACTGAGGGTATATATGTGTGTGTGTGTGTTGACTGTGTGTGTGTGTCCAGTATTGAGGGTATATATATATGTGTGTGTGTGTGTTGACTGTGTGTGTGTCCAGTATTGAGGGTATATATATGTGTGTGTGTGTGTTGACTGTGTGTGTGTGTCCAGTATTGAGGGTATATATGTGTGTGTGTGTGTTGACTGTGTGTGTGTGTCCAGTATTGAGGGTATATATATGTGTGTGTGTGTGTTGACTGTGTGTGTGTGTCCAGTATTGAGGGTATATATGTGTGTGTGTGTGTGTATGCGTGTGTGTGAGACTGAGACAGGAGGAAACTTGAGTTAGTCTGATTTACTCCTCGGCTTCTAACGATGGTTGCCAGGCAACAGGCTCGTTTCTCGTTCATCCTCTCAAGGTTTCTAACATTTTTCTCTACTGAGTTTTTCTGGGAGTTTTTCCTCGTCTTCCTTGAGGGTTTAGGTTGGTTGAGGGGCAGTTCTATGGGCATATGTGAAGCCCTCTGTGACATTGCTTGTAAAAAGGGTGATAGAAATAAATGTTGATTTGATTTGAGTGTGTGGGAATATGTGTGTGTGTGTGTTTATATGTATAGTGTGTGTGTGTTTAAATGTGGTGTGTGTGTGTGTGTGCAGTGTCACCGTGTGAACCTCCCTGGAGTGTTTGAGCTGCAGGAGATCGTGATGACGAGCAAGGAGAGAGAAGTCTGCCTGACTGGTGAGACACTGATGACATCACACTGATGACATCACACTGATGACATCACACACCAACTGTCTTTCTCTGTCTCTCTCTCTCTCTCTCTCCCCTTCTCTCTCTGTCTCTCTCTCTCTCTCTGTCTCCCCTTCTCTCTCTGTCTCTCTGTCTGTCTGTCTCTCTCTCTCTCTCTCTCTGTCTTTTTACTCTATCTTCCAGTGGTCTCCCCCTCTATATTTCCCTGCTGACTCTCTCCTCCTCCCATCTCTGTCTCTCCTACAGACTCCCAGGGGGGGGTCAGGAAGGTGTACCTGTCCGCCCAGCTGCTGCAGTCTCTGCCCAGGGCCAGCTGTCTGCCCAAGGACCGCCTCCGCTGGAACACCAATGAGGTACAGGTCATGGTGTGTTGGGGTCAATGGTCAGGGTGTGTGGGGGTCAGGTGATTAACTGTATTTCTCCTCAGGAAATCGCATCCTACTTGATTTCATTTGACAGACATGATGAATGGTTGTCCTCTACTCTGAAGACCAGGTACACACACGTACGCCACACACGTACGCCACACACAGTTTACACACACAGTATATGCACACAGTATACACACACAGTATGCACATGCAGTATACACACACACAGTATACACACACAGTATATGCACACAGTATAAACATACCCAGTACCCATATGTTCTATATTTGCTCCTTTCTGCCGTAGTGAATTCTGTGTTTGTATATCTTGCATAGCGATAAAAAATATATAATAAATAATAGATTCTGATACACAGTATATACACAAAGCATATACATACAGTATATACACACAGCATATACATACAGTATATACACACAGCATATACATACACAGTATCCAGCACCCTAACCCTGTGTGTGTGTGTGTGTGTGTGTGTGTGTGTGTGTGTGTGTACAGGCCTCAGAATGGGAGCATCTTGCTGTACAACAGGAAGAAGGTGAAGTACAGGAAGGATGGTTACTGTTGGAAGAAGAGGAGAGATGGGAAGACAACTAGAGAGGATCACATGAAGCTGAAGGTCCAGGGAGTGGAGGTGATGCACACACACACAACATGCTCACACACACACACACACACACACACAAACAACACGGTCACACACACACACACACACACACACACACACACAAACAACACGCTCACACACACTCACACACACACACACAAACAACACGCTCACACACACACACACAAACAACACGCTCACACACACTCACACACACAAACAGCACGCTCAGACACACACACACTCACACACACACACACAAACAACACGCTCACACACACACAAAAAAACACGCTCAGACACACACACACTCACACACACACCAACACACACACACACTAACACTCACATGCTCACAGGGTGTGTCTCCATGGTAACTGTCTCCACAGTGTCTGTACGGTTGCTACGTCCACTCCTCCATCGTCCCAACATTCCACAGGAGGTGCTACTGGCTGCTGCAGGTGAGCCCTGACCTCTGACCCCACACCCCTATCTAACACCCTCACCTCTGACCCCACACGCTGTGGACCATGGTATTGGTCCACTACCTGAAGGCCCCTCCCATTCCAGAACCCTGACATGGTATTGGTCCACTACTTGAACGTGCCGCCCCTGGAGGATTCTGGGAAAGCGAGTGGGCCGGTGATGTCATCTTTGGAGAGGAGGGACACAGGACGCTGGAACAGAGACGAACTGCTGGCTCAGCTGAGACCCATGTGTGAGTGTGCAAGAGTGCATGTGTGAGTGTGCAAGAGTACATGTGTGAGTGTGCAAGAGTGCATGTTTGAGTGTGCAAGAGTACATGTCTGAGTGTGCAAGAGTGCATGTGTTAGTGTGCAAGAGTACATGTGTGAGTGTGCAAGAGTGCATGTGTGAGTGTGCAAGAGTGAGCGTGTGAGTGTTTAAGAGTGAGTGTGCAAGCGTATATGTGTGAGTGCAAGAGTGTGTGTGTGAGTGTTTAAGAGTGAGTGCAAGCGTGTATGTGCGAGTGCAAGAGTGCGCGTGTGAGTGTCCAAGAGTGTGCGTGTGAGTGTGCAAGAGTGCATGTGTATGTGTGCATGTGTGAGTGTGAGTGTGCATGTGTGAGTACATTGTGTTTCCTAGATGAAGTGTGTTGTATATTGTGTGTGTAGTCCACAGCATCAAGTGGGTGTGTGGAGAAGGATCTTCAATAGAAGATCTGGTCCAACAACTGATGGATACACAACACACCAAGCCCCAGCCACGCACACACACCTGTCTCTGCAGCACAGGTACACACACACACACACACACACACACACACACTCATCTGTCTCTGCAGCACAGGTACACACACACACACACACACACACACACACACACACACCTGTATCTGCAGCACAGGTATATACACACACACACACCTGTATCTGCAGCACAGGTACACACACACTAATCTCTCTGTCCCCTCTTTCCCCTCCCCTCTCTCCCCACTTTCTTCCCCTCTCTCCCTCCCCTCTCCCCCCTCTCTCCATCCTCTCTCCCCCTCTCTCCCCCCTCTCTCCCTCTCCCCTCTCTCCCCCTCTCTCCCCCCTCTCTCCCTCTCCCCCTCTCTCCCCCTCTCTCCCCCTCTCTCCCTCTCCCTCTCTCTCCCCCCTCTCTCCCCCTCTCCCTCTCCCTCTCTCTCTCCCCTCTCTCCCCCCTTCTCTCCCTCTCCCTCTTTCTCTCCCCTCTCTCCTCCTCTCTCCCTCCCTCTCTCTCTCCCCTCTCTCCCCCTCTCTCTCTCCCCTCTCTCCCTCCTCTCTCCCTCTCCCTCTCTCTCTCCCCTCTCTCCCCCTCTCTCCCTCCCCTCTCCCTCCCCTCTCTCACCCCTCTCTCCCTCCCCTCTCTCCCTAGTGTCTTCAGTAAACATTCCTCACTGGTGCAACAGCACTAAGCACCGCATCATCTCTCCCAAGCTCCCTGCCTCCTCCCCCCTCCGGGAGGGTGAGACAGGGGGGGAGGAGAAGAGTCTCCCCCCTGCTGAGGTAGGGGGTGTGACAGGAGTCTCCTCCCCCTCCTCTTCCTCTTCCTCCAGCCCCCCTCAGACCCACCGGCCAACGGTCACCTTGAGTAACGGTTTCTACGGCGACAGGCGGGGCGTGACTACCGTGGCGCTGGCCCAGAACACGGTGATTGTCATGACAACAGCAGGCATCGGGCATGAGGAGCAGAGTGTGTCTCTGAGCGGGTCTGGACAGCTTGTCCTCTCCCCCCTCCCTCCCCCCAAACCCGACACACCCTCCCCCCCTGCGGTGGTATCCCCCTCCACCCCCCCCACCACCCTCAGCCTCACCCTCCTGCCCTCCCCTGTCATAGGAGGACTTCTCCCTCTCCTCCACCCCCCTTACACTCCCTCTACCTCCCTCCTACCTCCCCCCCCTCCTGCCTCCCCCCCTCCCCCTTCCCTCCCCCCCTCCTTGTGCCCTGCCAGCCTTTGATCCAGACTCTTTCCTCAACAGTCCCAAACAGGGACAGACCTATGGAGGACCTGTCCTGCCGTCCTCCCCCTCTCCCCCACCCCCCTCCTCACCCCAGCCTCCCTCCCTCACCCTCTCCCCCACCTCCCCTCCCTCCTCCTCCTCCCCTCCTTCCTCTCTCTCCTCCCTCTCTTCTGAGGCTGATAGAAGGTTGGGTCAACAGTCAGTTGATCCTCCCTCTTCCTCCGTCTCTCTCCCTCCATCCCTCTCTCTGTCTCTCTCTCCCCACACTCCACACCCTCTCTCCTTCCCCTGTGTCTGGACCTGGGGCTGCTGGGGAAGATGGAGGGGGGGAGGACAGGGGGAGAAAGGGGGGAGAGAGTAGAGGAGGGCCACCCTCCCACCAAGCTAGCTCTGCTCCAAAGAACTACAGAATCACCACCACAGCAACACACAGGAAACAACTCACCGCTGCTCCTCATTTGTCAGGACACTGAGAACGCCCCACCCAATCAGCAGCAGTCTTGGAAGGAAGGGCTCCAGCCATTGGTCCAACAGCCAAAGAGCCCCAGGCTCCGCCCCTAAAGTCCCAGAACCACTTTCTCCTTGTCCAACAGAAATTGAGTCAAGAGAGAGAGATGGAGAGAGGGATAGAGATGGAGAGAAGGATGGAGAGAAGGTCGGAGAGGGAGAGAGAGAGAGGGACGGAGAGAGAGAGAGGGACGGAGAGGGAGAGAGGGACGGAGAGGGAGAGAGGGATGGAGAGGGAGAGGGAGAGAGAGAGGGAGAGAGGGACGGAGAGGGAGAGAGGGATGGAGAGGGAGAGGGAGAGAGAGAGGGAGAGAGGGACGGAGAGGGAGAGAGGGATGGAGAGGGAGAGAGGGATGGAGAGGGAGAGAGGGACGGAGAGGGAGAGAGAGAGAGGGACGGAGAGGGAGAGAGGGATGGAGAGGGAGAGAGGGATGGAGAGGGAGAGAGGGACGGAGAGGGAGAGAGAGAGAGGGACGGAGAGGGAGAGAGGGATGGAGAGGGAGAGAGGGATGGAGAGGGAGAGAGGGATGGAGAGGGAGAGAGGGACGGAGAGGGAGAGGGAGAGAGAGAGGATGTTACATCTCCAGTCGTCCCTGTCAGAGTCCATGAGGAACTCAGCTCTTTTAGCCAATGTATCTAATGCTAACATGGCTAACGCTGACATGGCTAGTGCTCACATGACTATAGGAAATACAGATCATGCTAATGTAGCTAATGCTAATGTAGCTAATGCTAATGTAGCTAATGCTAATATAGCTAATGCTAACATGGCAAGGACAAGAGCCAATGGTCCAATCAGGGTGAAAGAAGAGAGAGGGCGTGGCTATGAGAGAGAGGACACGCCCATGGACACAGTGGGGTCAGGGGTCAGGGGGGAGGAGTTAGAGCTCTCATTCGACAGCCTCATCTCTGAGCTCATCACTGAGGATCTTAGCCCCTCCCCAACCCACCTAACCCCGCCCCCTTCCCCCCAGGGGTGAGGTACATGGTCCCACCCCAGCCCTCCCCCTCCTCCTCCTTCCTTCCCTTCCCCACCCTTACCCCTAGCAACGGCCCCCAGCAACGATGCCTGGCAACCATCACAGACTTCTCGCCTGAATGGTCTTACCCAGAGGTGAGGAGAGGGGGGGAGGGGAGAGGGGGGGATGGGAGAGGGGGGATGGGAAAGGGGGGAGGGGAGAGGGTGGGGTCAAGGTGCTCATCACAGGTGTGTGTGTGTGTGTGTCAGGGTGGGGTCAAGGTGCTCATCACAGGTGTGTGTGTGTGTGTGTCAGGGTGGGGTCAAGGTGCTCATCACAGGTGTGTGTGTGTGTGTGTGTCAGGGTGGGGTCAAGGTGCTCATCACAGGTGTGTGTGTGTGTGTCAGGGTGGGGTCAAGGTGCTCATCACAGGTGTGTGTGTGTGTGTCAGGGTGGGGTCAAGGTGCTCATCACAGGTGTGTGTGTGTGTGTGTGTGTCAGGGTGGGGTCAAGGTGCTCATCACAGGTGTGTGTGTGTGTGTCAGGGTGGGGTCAAGGTGCTCATCACAGGTGTGTGTGTGTGTGTGTGTCAGGGTGGGGTCAAGGTGCTCATCACAGGTGTGTGTGTGTGTGTGTGTCAGGGTGGGGTCAAGGTGCTCATCACAGGTGTGTGTGTGTGTGTCAGGGTGGGGTCAAGGTGCTCATCACAGGTGTGTGTGTGTGTGTGTGTGTGTCAGGGTGGGGTCAAGGTGCTCATCACAGGTGTGTGTGTGTGTGTCAGGGTGGGGTCAAGGTGCTCATCACAGGTGTGTGTGTGTGTGTGTCAGGGTGGGGTCAAGGTGCTCATCACAGGTGTGTGTGTGTGTGTCAGGGGTGGGGTCAAGGTGCTCATCACAGGTGTGTGTGTGTGTGTGTCAGGGTGGGGTCAAGGTGCTCATCACAGGTGTGTGTGTGTGTGTCAGGGTGGGGTCAAGGTGCTCATCACAGGTGTGTGTGTGTGTGTCAGGGTGGGGTCAAGGTGCTCATCACAGGTGTGTGTGTGTGTGTCAGGGTGGGGTCAAGGTGCTCATCACAGGTGTGTGTGTGTGTGTCAGGGTGGGGTCAAGGTGCTCATCACAGGTGTGTGTGTGTGTGTGTGTGTCAGGGTGGGGTCAAGGTGCTCATCACAGGTGTGTGTGTGTGTGTGTGTGTGTCAGGGTGGGGTCAAGGTGCTCATCACAGGTGTGTGTGTGTGTGTCAGGGTGGGGTCAAGGTGCTCATCACAGGTGTGTGTGTGTGTGTCAGGGTGGGGTCAAGGTGCTCATCACAGGTGTGTGTGTGTGTGTCAGGGTGGGGTCAAGGTGCTCATCACAGGTGTGTGTGTGTGTGTCAGGGTGGGGTCAAGGTGCTCATCACAGGTGTGTGTGTGTGTGTGTGTCAGGGTGGGGTCAAGGTGCTCATCACAGGTGTGTGTGTGTGTGTGTGTCAGGGTGGGGTCAAGGTGCTCATCACAGGTGTGTGTGTGTGTGTGTGTCAGGGTGGGGTCAAGGTGCTCATCACAGGTGTGTGTGTGTGTGTGTGTCAGGGTGGGGTCAAGGTGCTCATCACAGGTGTGTGTGTGTGTGTCAGGGTGGGGTCAAGGTGCTCATCACAGGTGTGTGTGTGTGTGTGTGTCAGGGTGGGGTCAAGGTGCTCATCACAGGTGTGTGTGTGTGTGTGTGTCAGGGTGGGGTCCAAGGTGCTCATCACAGGTGTGTGTGTGTGTGTCAGGGTGGGGTCAAGGTGCTCATCACAGGTGTGTGTGTGTGTGTCAGGGTGGGGTCAAGGTGCTCATCACAGGTGTGTGTGTGTGTGTCAGGGTGGGGTCAAGGTGCTCATCACAGGTGTGTGTGTGTGTGTGTGTCAGGGTGGGGTCAAGGTGCTCATCACAGGTGTGTGTGTGTGTGTCAGGGTGGGGTCAAGGTGCTCATCACAGGTGTGTGTGTGTGTGTCAGGGTGGGGTCAAGGTGCTCATCACAGGTGTGTGTGTGTGTGTCAGGGTGGGGTCAAGGTGCTCATCACAGGTGTGTGTGTGTGTGTGTCAGGGTGGGGTCAAGGTGCTCATCACAGGTGTGTGTGTGTGTGTCAGGGTGGGGTCAAGGTGCTCATCACAGGTGTGTGTGTGTGTGTGTGAGTGTCAGGGTGGGGTCAAGGTGCTCATCACAGGTGTGTGTCAGGGTGGGGTCAAGGTGCTCATCACAGGTGTGTGTGTGTGTGTGTGTGTGTGTCAGGGTGGGGTCAAGGTGCTCATCACAGGTGTGTGTGTGTGTGTGTCAGGGTGGGGTCAAGGTGCTCATCACAGGTGTGTGTGTGTGTGTGTCAGGGTGGGGTCAAGGTGCTCATCACAGGTGTGTGTGTGTGTGTGTGTGTCAGGGTGGGGTCAAGGTGCTCATCACAGGTGTGTGTGTGTGTGTGTGTGTGTGTGAGTGTCAGGGTGGGGTCAAGGTGCTCATCACAGGTGTGTGTGTGTGTGTGAGTGTCAGGGTGGGGTCAAGGTGCTCATCACAGGTGTGTGTGTGTGTGTCAGTGTGGGGTCAAGGTGCTCATCACAGGTGTGTGTGTGTGTGTCAGGGTGGGGTCAAGGTGCTCATCACAGGTGTGTGTGTGTGTGTGTGTCAGTGTGGGGTCAAGGTGCTCATCACAGGTGTGTGTGTGTGTGTGTGTCAGGGTGGGGTCAAGGTGCTCATCACAGGTGTGTGTGTGTGTGTGTCAGGGTGGGGTCAAGGTGCTCATCACAGGTGTGTGTGTGTGTGTGTGTGTCAGGGTGGGGTCAAGGTGCTCATCACAGGCTCCTGGTCAGAGCAGGCTGGACGATACTTCTGTGTGTTTGACCAGAGTTCAGTTCCTGCCTCCCTCATCCAGCCTGGTGTCCTGAGATGCTACTGTCCAGGTAAGATGCACCTTCCACACTGTGCTGTGTGTTAGTGCCAGCAGGGGGCAGTAGAGGCTGTGTGTTAGTGCCACCAGGGGGCAGTAGAGGCTGTGTGTTAGTGCCAGCAGGGGGCAGTAGAGGGCTGTGTGGTTAGTGCCACCAGGGGGCAGTAGAGGCTGTGTGTTAGTGCTGCCAGCAGGGGGCAGTAGAGGCTGTGTGTTAGTGCTGCCAGCAGGGGGGCAGTAGAGGCTGTGCTGTGTGTTGCAGCTCATGAGGCCGGCCTGGTGGCGCTCCACGTCCTGGAGGAGGTCGGAGGTCAGGGGTCAGGGGTCGTGTCCTCCTGTGTTCTGTTTGAGTATCGAGCCAGAAATGCTTCATCTCTGCCAAGCTGCCAACTGGACTGGCTGAGTCTGGATGGTGAGTACATGTATTCATTTAGCAGACGCTCTTATCCAGAGCGACTTACAGTAAGTCCCTGAGGACAGTAGGGTGAAGTGCCTTGCCCAAGGACACAACATCACATAGCCACAGGCGGGGATTGATCTGAACCTTCTGATCATGAGGCCAACGCCTTAACCATTGAGCCATCTGACCCCCGTCACACACACACACCATATACTCACACCATACACACACACACCATACACACACACCATACACACACACACACACACACACCATACACACACACCCTCTCCTCTCTCTCTCTCTCTCTCTCTCTCTCTCTCTCTCTCTCTCTCTCTCCCCCTCCCCCTTTCTGTCCCTCCCTCTCTCCCTCTCTCCCTCTCTCCCTCTCTCTCTCTTTGCTCTTAA
>CM059313.1:9435000-9497500 GCA_030340665.1 Neosalanx taihuensis
CTAGAATGTAATCTGGCTGCCTATCTGGCTGTTTACTAGATAACATGAGCTTTTATTCATCCCACAGTGGGGAAATGCACTTTTCAACAACAAGGTACAATACAGCCCTCAGAGTAACAGTTTAAAGTATAAAAGATACAAACATTTACAAGATCCAGGGAAGGTTATAAAAATTTGAAGATAGGGATCTAAGAACACGCACAGGGTTTGAAATAGTAAACAAAAAGAGATTTAAATGTTAGTTACGTGTGGTGGCTGCAGCTATGAATAAATAATAAGTGGAATACATTCAAGTTATTACACGTAAAAATGTTGCACGTAAAATTTCCCATAAGTAATGTAATGACCAGCCTTGGTCAGTAAGTAACAGGCACGCGATGTTTATTGATCCTTTAATGGTAGTAAACAGGCTACTGTGTGGCCGTAGCCTACGCCAAATTAACAAACACAATGGAATCTCTGCACCGAACATACATGACTAGCTCTCTCGAAAACCCAGACATAAGAGCGCCAAAACTGCGAAACTTGGTTTATAACAGTCCAACCCCTTCGGTCCAACCCCCCTCCCAAGACCCTCCACCAACCAACAGGATGCCCTACAAAGGAACATCAGTGCATGCCTGTGATTGGCAGATGAACCCAGACAAACCCAACAGCCCAACATGCGGGTCGCTACAGTAATATTTCACGTAGTAGTGGTTATGGACCGCAGTGTTTGTTGAACAGTCGGACTGCAGCAGGAAGGAAGGACCTGCAGAATCTCTCCTTCACAACGAGGGTGAATCAGCCTGTTACTAAGAATGAGGAAGAGCAGAAAAACGAAACTCAAAAAGTAGCAGAAACGAAACCTAGACCAACATTCCAACTGACGACACGTCGACATGAAGTAGAAACTAAAGATCAGTTCAGATCCACCGAGATGAAGATGAGAAGGATCCTCCTACTGTGTGTCTTAGTGCTGCTGATGTCAGATCCAGTTTATACAGGTAAGACCCCAGAATAATGACGGGGCCAAGCAGAGAGCAATGGGGATTCTTTTAGCTTCTCTTTAAACTGTTAATGTGTCTCTCACACTCTCTATCATCCTCTCTGTCTCTCCCTCTCTGTCTCTCACCCTCTATGTCTCTCACCCTCTATGTCTCTCAAGCCTCTGTCTCTCACCCTCTATGTCTCTCACCCTCTATGTCTCTCATCCTCTGTCTCTCACCCTCTATGTCTCTCACCCTCTATGTCTCTCATCCTCTGTCTCTCACCCTCTATGTCTCTCACCCGCTATGTCTCTCATCCTCTCTGTCTCCCACCCTCTATGTCTCTCACCCTCTCTGTCTCTCCCTCTCTGTCTCTCACCCTCTATGTCTCTCACCCTCTGTCTCACCCTTAATGTCTCTCATCCTCTCTGTCTCTCATCCTCTATGTCTCTCACCCTGTCTCACCCTTAATGTCTCTCACCCTCTCTCTCTCCCTCCAGATCTCAACGGTTGGATGTTCATTCTGTCTCCAAGTGGAACTGTCACCCTGTCCTCCCCCCCCTCTTATACCTCTCCCTCCTCCTCCCCTTATACCTCTCCCTCCTCCTCCCCTTATACCTCTCCCTCCCCCTCCTCCTCCGCTTATACCTCTTCCTCCCCCTCCTCCCCCCCTTATACCTCTCCCTCTCCCTCCTCCTCCCCTTATACCTCTCCCTCCTCCCCTTATACCTCTCCCTCCCCCTCTTATACCTCCCCCTCCTTCACTACCACTCTCCCCCCTTTCCAAGGTGTGACAGTGTGTTTGCGCTACTCTGCCGACCAAGCAGATTATATGAACCTATTCAACCTCCAGATTGGCTCCTATTTCAGCCTTTCTATGTCCATGCAGAGCTATATAGACACACTGTCACTATCTGGCTACAGAAAGAACTTCCTGGGGATCTACGTCTCCTCTGGCTGGAAAAGTGTCTGTGTTACCTATGAGGCCAGAGGGGGCGTCGCTCAGGTGTTTAGAGGAAGTAACAGGAGCATCATGAAGATTCTGAGTGGAACGGTGAGTGGAGGAGGGGGAGAGGAGGGGAGGGGGAGAGGAGGTGAGGAGGGAAGGGAGAGAGGAGGGGAGGGGAGGAGGGGGAGAGGAGGAGGGGGAGAGGAGGAGGAGGGGAGGGAGAGAGGAGGGGAGGAGGAGGACAGGAAGTGGAGGAGAGGAAATAGGAAATAGGAGAGGAGATGGATTAAGTGAGTACACTGAGTAATGTTAACTGAACGTGTTTGTGTCTCTGTGTTGTGTCTCTGTGTTGTGTGTCTGTTGTGTCTCTGTGTTGTGTGTCTGTGTTGTGTCTCTGTGTTGTGTGTCTGTAGAGTGTGTTCAGCGGAGGCCCAGCAGTTCTGACAGTGTCAGGGTTTGAAGGTCAGATCTGTGACATTGAGGTGTGGGACACGCCTGTCTCCTATAACACCATCTTAAGCTACATGAAATATTACTATAACAATGGTAACCTTCTGAGCTGGTCTTACTCTCAAGTGTCCACCAGTGGCCCCGCCCTTCAGAGAGTCAAGACCCCATACTCTGAACCAATGAGAGAGCAGGAGAAGAAGAGCTGGAAGAGGGGGCATGGGGAGAGGATGAGGGAGGGCTGGAGAGGTGGAGATGGAGGGAGGATGAGGGAGGGCTGGAGAGGGGGAGATGGAGGGAGGATGAGGGAGGGCTGGAGAGGGGGAGATGGAGGGAGGATGAGGGAGGGCTGGAGAGGGGGAGATGGAGGGAGGAAGGGGAGGATGAGGGGCAGGTTGTGAGGTGGTCAGGATAGTGACTGGATAGAGGGTAAAGGTTCAAATATCATCAACAGTATATAATCAAGCCTAATATGTTTGTTACACTGTGATTATGCCTATCAATACATTACGATTCACAATGTATTTTCAGAATGTCACAATGTTTTTGGAAATGCGCTGAATAATCAAATGTAGTTTGTGACAACTGATGTGATTAAATAAATCAGTACATTTCACAATATAACCAATATTTCTGAGTTTGTCCTGGTTGACTGAGCAGGCAAACAGCAGTGGAGTCTGTAAGCAGTTTTACATCAGTGAGATGCTTATAAATGATAAATATATATATATTTTAACCTTTTATATTTATATTGCATTGTATTGATGTAGCAAACAGCTTTATCCAAAGTAAATATGTGTCAGATGTTTGGGGAAATTGTGAGGGTGTGTTTGTGGCTGTCCAGCTTGCCTAGAGAGTCCTGGTGTTTACTGACTTCAACCATTCAGTGTCTTTACAAAGAAGAAAGAAATGTTGTTGAACTAGTCCCATTACCTGGTGACTATAATTAAAACTCCTGGAGAGTGAACATTAGTTGGTATTTTCTTTAGGAATAAAACTTGTAACCATTCAACCACTATTTAAATACAAGCAACTCAATCGAAAGCAAGATGAACATTTTAACACGGCTGTTGTCTATGCAGTCCAAATATTGATGTTTTGGGGATGGGAAAATAATACAAATAATAAGTAATAACATATATGTGAGCTTACAATAGCTTGTGTTATTACCAAGGGCAGGAGGACCCTAGTGAAGTAATGAGGTTAGGAGCTCTACTGGGGCCTGACTGTCTGTGTTCAAATATATCAGGAGTGTCCAATCCTGGTCCTCAAGGACCGCTGTCCAAATGTTCTAGATGTTTCCCTGCTCCAACACACCTGATTCTATTGAATGGTCATTATGAGGCTTCCACAGAGCTTGATAACAACCCATTCATTAGAAGCAGGTGTGTTAGAGCAGGGAAACATCTAAAACTATTAACTAGTAAATATGATTTTAAGTATCAAAAGATTGAATATAGCAAATATTTTTTCTAGTCTCTATAGGCCAGGTCTGAATCCTGTCCTGTCAGCCTCTAGCCCTACCTGGTGGCTGGAGAGAGAACTGCAGACAGGATTCAGAAGAAACAGTTCATAACAACCAGTCTTCATAACCAGTCAGTGTAATTTGCTAAGAGAGAGAAAGGGCAGGTTAATCAATACTTTATTAATGAAAAATGGAAACCACAATATGGTTAACACAGAATGTATCTGACACACACACACTCAATTTGACACACAAACACTCTCTGACCCACCCACACACACAAACACTCTCTGACACACCCACTCACACAATGACACTCTCTCTGACACACACATACACTCACTGACACAACCGCTCACACACTCACTGTGACACACACACACTCTGACACACACACCCACACACACCCACACTCTCTCCCTCTCTCTCCAACACACACCCACACACACACACTCTCTCTCCCTCTCTCTCCAACACACACCCACACACACACACTCTCTCTCCCTCTCTCTCCAACACACACCCACACACACACACTCTCTCTCCCTCTTTCTCCCACACACACACACTGCTTAGCAGGAAGACAAGAAGTGCAGCAGCCATAAGTCCTGTGTGTGTGTGTACTGCGTGTTAGGTGTGTGTACTGTGTGAGTTGTGTGTGTTGTGTGCTCTCCCAGTCTTCTGTGAATGAGCAGATCACATGATCACTGAGCTGTCCAATCCTGTGGTCTAGCTGTCAGTATTGACCAATCAGTTTCCTGCAGTCAGAGGGTGTCTAGTCACACACCAAGCTCCTGGCTGACCACCATGTCCATCCTGTTGTGTCACTTCTTGTTGTGCCACTTCCTGGAAGTGGGGCCTTTGTGGAACAGGTAGATGGGCCGGTGGTAACCTGAGACAAAGGAGAGGAGAGGAGAGTAGGAGGTTCCTGTGTCTGAGAAGAGGAGGTGAGGAGGAGAGTAGGAGGTACCTGTGTCTGAGAAGAGGAGGTGAGGAGGAGAGTAGGAGGTACCTGTGTCTGAGAAGAGGAGGTGGAAAGAGGAGAGTAGGAGGTACCTGTGTCTGAGAGGAGGAGATGGGAGGAGGAGAGTAGGAGGTACCTGTGTCTGAGAGGAGGAGATGGGAGGAGGACAGTAGGAGGTACCTGTGTCTGAGAGGAGGAGATGGGAGGAGGAGAGTAGGAGGTACCTGTGTCTGAGAGGAGATGGGAGGAGGAGAGTAGGAGGTACCTGTGTCTGAGAGGAGATGGGAGGAGGAGAGTAGGAGGTACCTGTGTCTGAGAGGAGGAGATGGTAGGAGGAGAAGCCTCCCTTAGAGGAGGTCAGGTAGGAGCAGAACTTCTCTGGATGCAGACGAATGTTCCGGAAGTTCTTCAACGTTGTCTCCTAAGAAACAGCATACAGTCATGTTGACTAGCCCACACAGCTACTTTGTGAGTGTCTAAGAGTGTGTGCATACAGTATGTGTGTATACAGTCAGATGGCTCAGTGGGTTAAGGCATGATTGAAAGGTTGTGAGTTTGATTCCCAGCTGTGGCTATGTGATGTTGTGTTCTTGGGCAAGGCACTTCACACTACTTGCCTCAGGGAGAATAACAGTGTGTAAACAGTGTGTATACAGTGTGTGTATACAGTGTGTAAACAGCGTGTGTATACAGTGTGTTTACAGTGAAACAGTGTGTGTATACAGTGTGTAAACAGTGTGTGTATACAGTGTGTAAACAGTGTGTATACAGTGTGTGTATACAGTGTGTAAACAGTGTGTATACAGTGTGTGTATACAGTGTGTGTATACAGTGTGTATACAGTGTGTTTACAGTGAAACAGTGTGTGTATACAGTGTGTAAACAGTGTGTGTATACAGTGTGTAAACAGTGTGTATACAGTGTGTGTATACAGTGTGTGTATACAGTGTGTTAACAGTGTGTAAACAGTGTGTATACAGTGTGTGTATACAGTGTGTGTATACAGTGTGTTAACAGTGTGTAAACAGTGTGTATACAGTGTGTGTATACAGAGTGTAAACAGTGTGTGTATACAGTGTGTAAACAGTGTGTGTATACAGTGTGTAAACAGTGTGTATACAGTGTGTGTATACAGTGTTTGTGTATCTCACCGAGGTCCTCTTGCTGTGACAGTAGCTGCTCCATGATTGGCCCTCGAGCAGGAAGTGCCCCCCTGGCCGGAGGCTTTGATAGGCTTGTCTGAACAGCCTGGTAACTCCCCAGTCACCATGGTGAAGATGCACCCACTTGGTCACACCCAGACACAGGATGACATCATACTGCTCCAGACCAGCCTCTATGTCTATCAAATAGTTGCCCTGGCAACAGAGAGCATAAAAAGTGACTACAACAGGGTAGAGTAGAAAGGAGCAGAGTCAGCAGAGACACTAGAGACAGTAGAGACAGTAGAAACAGTAGAGACCGTAGAGGCCGTAGAGACCGTAGAGACAGCAGAGACAGTAGAGACACTAGAGACAGTAGAGACCGTAGAGACAGTAGAGACCGTAGAGGCCGTAGAGACCGTAGAGACCGTAGAGACAGCAGAGACAGTAGAGACAGCAGAGACAGTAGAGACAGCAGAGACTGTAGAGACAATGAATACAGTAGAGGCAGTAGAGACAGCAGAGGGAGTAGAGACAGCAGAGACAGTAGACAGTAGAGACAGTAGATACAGTAGACAGCAGAGACAGTAGAGACAGCAGATACAGTAGACAGCAGAGACAATAGACAGTAGAGACAGTAGAGACAGTAAAGACAGTGAATACAGTAGAGGCAATAGAGACAGTAGAGACAGCAGAGACAATAGAGGCAGTAGAGACAGTAAAGACAGTAAATACCGTAGAGACAGTACAGTAGAAAAGAGTAGAGACAGTAGAGGACAGTAGAGTAGAGACAGTAGAGTAGAGGACAGTAGAGGCAGTAGAGACCGTAGCGTAGAGACAGTAGAGTAGAGGACAGTAGAGATAGTAGAGTATAGACAGTAGAGTAGCGACAGTAGAGGACAGTAGAGTAGAGTTTGCATGTTTACACACACACTTAAATACACTCACACAGGTCTAACAGCTGCTGACATTACATAATGTAAAATGATATATGTGACCTAGATATGCAGAAGTACACAAACAGTCTAGCTCTCACTAGCACGCACACACACACTCACTCTCCAAAGAAACAGACACTAGGACACAGTGGAGGAGGAAGTGTTAGTGTGAGAGAGACAGAGAAAGGGTGAGTGTGACAGAAAGACAAGAGTGTGTGTGTGTGTGTGTGTGTGTGTGTGTGTGTGTGTGTGTGTGTGTGTGTGTGAGAGTGTGTGTGTGTGTGAGAGTGTGTGTGTGTGAGAGAGAGAGAGTGTGTGTGTGTGAGAGAGAGAGAGAGTGTGTGTGTGTGAGACAGAGTGTGAGAGAGACTGCTCACCGTGAGGAAGGTGACGTTGTGGGGGAATATTCCGGGGTGGGGGGGGGCAGCCAGGGGGGGGGCTGCCAGGGGGCCCCTGGTCACACGGAGAGAGATCGGGAAGGGGGTGTGACTCTTCCTATCTGGGGGGCGCCCCAACACTTTCAGTAACCTTTGTAACTCCTCCTCTCCTCTCTCCTCTCCTCTCTCTTCTTCTCTCTCCTTCTCTCCTCTCTCTTCTCCTCTCTCCTTCTCTCCTCTCTCCTTCTCTCTTCTCTCTTCTCCTCTCACCTTCTCTTCTCTCTCTTCTCCTCTCTCCTCTTCTCCTCTCTCTCCTCTCTCTTCTCCTCTCTCCTCTTCTCCTCTCTCTCCTCTCTCTTCTCCTCTCTCTTCTGCTCTCTCTTCTTCTCTCTCTTCTCCTCTCTCCTCCTCACTTCTTCCTTCAGCCATAGTTAGTTTCCCAGGATCCTCCACTGACCCAGCCCCTCCCTTCTCCTCAGCTTCCTGGACAAGGATATGAGACAGGAAGTGCCGTACGTTCTTTCTGGCAGCATGCACCAGGCGCTCATCCACATCTATGCCAAGGATGTGGGCGGGGCCAAACTTGCGAGCGATGGCCAGGGTCATGTGACCCGTGCCGCAGCCAATGTCCATTGCTGTTTTCCCTCTGAACCAATCAGCCTGCATCATGTTGAGGCGGGGATCTTCCCCTGGCCCGACCTGCCCCTCACCTACAGCGCCATAGCAACCGCGGTAGCCATAGTAACGACTGAAGTTGCCGTGGAGATACTTGTTCTTTTTCCTCAGAAGGGGCGGCGGCAGCTTGTGTCTCTGAGGTCCCGCCCTCAGTGGTGTGTGGAAGCTGGGAAGAGGCGGAGTCAGAGACGGAGGGTCCTCAGACCTGGTGGAGGTTGTGCGCCGGCGTTTCCGTGGGCGATGACCTTCAGCATAGCGACGGGTTTTGGAAGAAGGACCTGGGTGAGTGTGTCTACGGGGCAGGATGGGCTGGACCACCTCGTCCCTGCAGTTGATGGAGGTGTTGAGTTCGTAGGGGAGAGGAGACGCCACACTGCTCTCTCTGGATGCTGCTGGGACTGCAGTCTGCACCTCCAAACCCTGCTCACCTGCCACCTTGGACCGGGCAGAGTCTGAGAGGGCATCAGGCCCATGGTGCCTGTTCCTGTGTCTCCTCCTGCTCTTCAGAGGGGACACCAGAAGGCCCCCTGCCCCCCCGCTCTTCAGGTTGAGAGGGTCAGTAATGTCACGGGGGACCAGGATCTGGACGGGGTCTCTTGCCCGCGCCGGCAGAGGAGAGCTCTGGGGCGTGGCCGCATTCAGCGTGCGATTCACCTCCTCGTCCAATAAGGAATTGAGGTTCAGCGGATCAAAGATGTTCCCGCCCAGGAGGAAGTTGGTGGGGAGGGAGGGCTCTGATTGGCTGTCGCTGTTGGCACGGCGACGACGCTTGCTGAAGCCTGGATGCTTGAAGCCAACGCCCACAGAGTAACGCCTCTTTGCCATTCGCTGCTGGGTGGCAAGGGGAGGAGCCTGAGGTGTGGGTGCAACCTGGATCCCATTTTTTGGACAAAGGAGGTGTGTCTTTCCTGGTTTGGGGACGTGACCGTTGGATTCGTCGTTCAAAGCTCCAACCCCAGCCCCTGGGCATGCTGGAAGCACTGGGTCAATGGGAAGGACAGTCTCTTTGTCCAGTGACATCCTGATCATCTTCTTCCAGTAGGCGGGGCTCCGGGTATGTTGACCAATGGCATGGAGCTGAGGAGACAAGAAATTTAGCCTCAGTCTGAGGGGTATGGAGCTAGCCTCAGTCTGGCCTCAGCTAGCCTCATTCTGGCCTCAGCTAGCCTCCTCACTTTCTCAACGGAAACTCAACATTTGTATCCAAGAACACAAAGAAAACAAATCGATAATCTAAGGTTATTAAAAATGTCTTGCTACAAAGCTGTTAGTCTGTGTGAGTGGTGTGCACACTACTGTGTGTGTGTGTGTGTGGGTGTGTGTATGTGTATGTGTGTCTGTGAGGCGGTGATTGACATCCTAAGCTGCGAATAGCGCCTCTTACTCGTATCCAACCTCTGTGATGCCGCCAAAAGGACACTTACCGTGTGTGTCGGGGCAGATGAAGCCCCTCTGGCAGTTAAAGGGGCAGATGAAGCCCCTCTGGCAGTTAAAGGGGCAGATGAAGCCCCTCTGGCTGTTAAAGGGGCAGATGAAGTCCCTCTGGCTGTTAAAGGGGCAGATGAAGTCCCTCTGGCAGTTAAAGGGGCAGATGAAGCCCCTCTGGCAGTTAAAGGGGCAGATGAAGTCCCTCTGGCAGTTAAAGGGGCAGATGAAGCCCCTCTGGCAGTTAAAGGGGCAGATGAAGTCCCTCTGGCAGTTAAAGGGGCAGATGAAGCCCCTCTGGCTGTTAAAGGGGCAGATGAAGCCCCTCTGGCAGTTAAAGGGCTATCTTATGTCTGTTGAATGGGCAGATGAAGTCCCTCTGCCTGTTAAAGGGGTATTTCTGTCTGTTAAAGGGGTATCTTCATCAATACCTAATAAAATTGTAAAATACTCAACTTCGTGTTTGTGTTTCCTGTCTTCTGTCTGTAAACTGCTGAATCCTTCCCGCGCTTCCTTCCGCAGTCCAGCAGCTCGAGAGAAGAACGGGGCACGAGCGCAGGAGGCTGCCATTCCCCCTCGCGCCTCATAACAGCCCTTGTAGTTTTATTCAGATGTCGTCAAATCTGTTTATTCTGATGTTCAACTTAATTGCTTAATCAGGCTGCAAAACTGACAGTTAATACGGAGATCTGAAAACCGTGTCGTTATTTCGTAATCAGAATCAACAAATAAACAACTTGTATTACTCTGCTTCCCCTCCCCCTTCCGCACCCGTCCACGTGCCAGGGTCGCTAAGACGTCTGGGAAATTGTGTTTTTGGGAGACACTTTTCAAACCACCGACGAACACAGAGCAAATGGGCGGAACAGTGATTTGTTTGAGTAAAATTCAAACTGTTTTCCTTTACGAATAATCTCACGCATGTGAACTGTGCGGTGGCTCAACGATTTTCCAAAATCCACAAAACTACGATTAGCTAAAAATACACAAAGCTACGATTAGCTAGTAAAATACACAATGTTATGATTCGCCAAAATGACACAACAAAACTTGAGTCACAACACAACGAAAGTGATGCACAACGGAAGTGATGCACAACGGATGATGGAAAAACCCTAACCCTAACCCTAAAACAGTCTTGCTTCATACTGAATTATTCCTTATAGTCAGGGACTGGAAGGACATTATCAACTTGTCATTTAAAGATATTGAACTGGTCCTAGATACGTTAAGACCCAGTCTGTGACTTTTAATTTTAATTAACCAATTCTGTTGAACAACTGTCCTAGTAAAAAAATAAATAAAATAAAACCTTGTTTTATATTTCTATTTCTACACTGAGTTTGTCTAATTGTTATGCACCACCAACCACAGATTCTGACATCAATGTATAACGCTTAGAGAATGTTTAACTTTAATTAGCGCAGCTGGTTAAAGATTGTGTATATATTAATAATATATATATGCTTCTGGTGATTACAGATTATGTATGACATTACATATACTATGTTATTAATTTAGCATATGCTTTTAGCCAAAGTGACTTCCAAGAGAAAGCTTTAGAAAAATGTATGAAAATATATGTTTCTGGTGGTTAAAGATGATGTATATATATGGTTTTGGTGGTTAAAGAAGATGTATGATAATATGTATCTGGTGTGAGCGAGCGGTTGTCAAGGTGCTGCAGCTCTGGTGTGAGCGAGCGGTTGTCAAGGTGCTGCAGCTGTGGCGGCAAATTAAGTCCAAATTGCGCGTGCCAACCGCGGTTTGACAACTTGACTAAAAGAAATCTCGTCAGAAATCTCCTCAGAGCTACAGTACCAGTCCAGGAGATCACAAACACAGACCATTCCCTCAAGTATGTATATATTTATAAATATACACCTTATGTGATACATCTCCACATCGTTTCCCTCAAACTCGCTATTCCCCTTGTCCAGGACTAACGGAAGGAGTAGTATATTACTGCACGCCGGAATGGACGCGGATAACGGTAAGATAGCCCAGCTAGCTAGTAGAGCTAGTAACCTAGCAGGAATCCTGTCACCCAGAGAAAAGAGTTTATGCGGTATGTTAGTTGCTAAATACTTTTTGTAAAAACGACTATAGTCAGAGCTAGGTAAGTTGTGTCTCTTATGGTCAGACTGAGTTAACTTGACCTTTTTAGATGTACTGTAAGAAGCTAACGCTCACTAACATGTTAGATGACTTGGTGCTCGTGTATTATGGCTGTAACCATAGTAACCCAGAAAGAGAAGTTCAAGTTTGCCCCTCCTGTGGCCAAGTCCAGTAAGGAGGGAGGAGAGGGGGGTGGGAAGAAGGGTAGAGCAGAGCCAGGAGATGGAGAGAACCAGAAGAAGAGACCATGTTCACCAAAGAAAGGAGACTCTCCATCAGGGAAGAAGAGGGTGTCATTAAAGGAGAAGAGTTCAGGTGCTGGAGAGAGAGGTGTAAAAAGAGGATATGAGGGGAGGAAAGAAGAGAGAGAGGAACTGACAGTCAAGAAGTTAAAGAAGAATGGAAAGAGTGAGAAGGGCAAAAGAGAAGGGAAAAAGAAGATAGTTAAGAAGAGAGAAGAGCCTCAAACAGAGGTAAGAGAAGTTATCAGAGTCAGAGATGGGAGAGAGAGGGAGAAGTTAGGGGGGGACAGAAGGTTAGGGCATGGTTGGGTGAGGGAGGAGGAGAGATAGAGGGAGGAGGAGAGATAGAGGGAGGAGGAGAGATAGAGGGAGGAGGAGAGAGAGAGGGAGGAGGAGAGATAGAAGGAGGAGGAGAGAACCCCCTCTTCCCCTCCTCTCATCTCCTCCACTCCTCCTCTCCTCCTCCCCTTCCTCTCCTCTTCCTCTCTTTCTCCCCTCCTTTCTCCTCTTGCTCTCCTCCTCTCCTCTTCCTCTCCTCTTCCCTCCTCCTCCAGTCCCTGTCTGACAGTCATTATGAGCAGCTCTTCCAGAGGGTGCTGGAGCCTATCCTGGATGTCTGCTTTGGTGGGTACACCCTCATCTCACCACCTTAATCCCTCCATCCTCATCTGTCCACTCTCATCTCTACTCTCATCCCTCCACCCTCATCCCTTCATCTTCATCCCTCCATTCTCTTCCTCACTCTATCACCTTATGTCATTGCTGTATTCCTGCAATATAACATCCACAAATAGTCACATCTAACTATTCTTCCCCTGTGTGTGGTGGTGTGTGTTTGTGGTGGTGTGTGTGGTGGTATGTGTGGTGTGTGCGTATGGTGTGTGTGGTGGTATGTGTGGTGTGTGTGTGTGTGGTGTGTGTGGTGGTATGTGTGGTGTGTGTGGTGTGTGTGGTGGTATGTGTGGTGTGTGTGTGTGGTGTGTGTGTGCAGAAGATGCTAAAGTGATGCTAAGTGAGGTTGAGGCGCTGCAGACCAGTATTGGTCATGTCTCCCACAAGTGAGGCTTACACACTCACACACACACTCACACACACACTGAAAACACACTCAAAATACACACACTCCAGATACACACACACACCACGCCGACACACACACTCAACACATTGATCACAGACACAGTGGTTCAGTGGTCTGATATTGCAGGCTGGAGGGCAGCAGAGAGAGGCAGAGGAACCCTAACAAGCTTCCTGAGCAAGAGGAACACTCTGACCTTTCTGACTGTAGGTTCACTTCTGCAATCTCTCTCTCTCTTTATATCTCTCTCTTTATATCTCTCTCTTTATCTCTCTCTCTTTATCTCTCTGTCTTTATATCTCTCTCTTTATATCTCTCTTTATCTCTCTCTCTTTATATCTCTCCATCTCTCCATCCATAACACCTCCTGCCCACCTCACCTCTGTTCTCCCCCTCTCTCCTCCTCCCCTCTCTTCTCCCCCTCTCTTCTCACCTCTGTTCTCCCCCTCTCCTCCTCCCTTCTCTTCTCCCCCTCTCTTCTCCTCCCCTCTCTTCTCCTCACCTCTGTTCTCCCCCTCTCCTCCTCCCCTCTGTTCTCCCCCTCTCACCTCCTTACCTCTCTTCTCCTCCCCTCTCCTCCTCCCCCTTCTCCTCTCCCTCTGTTCTCACCTCTCTTCTCCCCCTCTCACCTCCTCACCTCTCTTCTCCTCCCCTCTCTCCTCCTCCCCCCTCTCCTCTCCCTCTGTTCTCCCCCTCTCTCCTCCTCCCCCCGCTCCTCTCCCTCTGTTCTCCCCCTCTCTCCTCCTCCCCCCTCTCCTCTCCCTCTGTTCTCCCCCTCTCGCCCCCTCTCCTCTCCCTCTGTTCTCCCCCTCTCACCTCTCTTCTCCCCCTCTCTCTTCCTCCCCCCTCTCCTCTCCCTCTGTTCTCCCCCTCTCTCCTCCTCCCCCCCTTTCCTCTCCCTCTGTTTGCCTCCTTTCACCTCTCTTCCCCCTTATTTCCTCCTCACCTCTCTTCTCCCCCTCTCTCCCTCTCTTCTCCCCCTCTCTCTCCCCCTCAGGTGATGGCTGGGTCCAGTGTTGTGCTCCAGACTGCAGGAAGTGGAGAAGGCTGCAGCCAGGCACAGATCTGTCAGTTCTGCCTGAGGACTGGACCTGCCCGCTCAACCCTGGTACAGTAATCCCTCGTTTTTCACGGGGGTTACGTTCCAAAAAGCACCCGTGATTAGTGAAAGTAGAAACCTTTATTTTTTTTTACAATTATTATACTGTTCAATTAAATTTAAATTAAATATTCATGCATTCCGTAATGCCGACCTACAGCCGCACAGCCTTTACCCTCCTTTAGCATGTCCAGAAGTTTAACTGTTTCTGCGACTGTTAACATCTTCCTCCGACCGCAGGTGCCTTTGTCGGTGCTGAACGTTTTGTCGACATTATTGTTTAAGAGAATTTGCTTGTACAAGAGACATTTACGTGTATTTTATTTGGCTATCTGTTTTGCACGTGTACAGTGCATACAGTATAGGGCTGGGCGATTCTGGAAAACATGCGTATCACGATTTTGTTGATAATTTTTTTTAAACAAAGTTAAATCTTTATTGAAATCCAAAATTTGCATATTTGCAGTTAGTGTTACAAAAATGATTGAACTACTATTGAGCTACTTAGCTGTTCATTAAGTGCAAAACAAGCTTTTTCAAAAAAGCACAAAGGGCTTAATACTGAACACCTTTTCCAACTTTTCCAACTTCTCACAAATGTTCGGGACCACTGACCCAATAAACAATACAACTCGAATACGTAAATAGTTAACAGCAAACATAAATATTGCAGGCATCTGCTTTTCATGGTGAAGTCATTCAGATGGCCTGTCAGACTCATAAGGTTCCATGGTCCGATGTTGCTGAGAAGTTTCTACTTCTCTTAATTCAGACAGCTGCCCGCTTCTCGTCGTACATGGCAGGGTTAGGTATTGCAGGTACTTGCAACATTTGAAAAATAGTTGCGTTAAGGCATTGAGTACCGGTTATACAATGTTTTGATCATTTTCTTAAATCTGGCATGCTCTACCGTGTAAACGGGGGACAGATCTTTAGCGATATTCATGATGGGCAGGAGAGGAAGCGTGACGCGGCTCACCATGAAAAAAATAAACCGTCTCTCATCAAAAAGCGTATCGTGTAGGGGTGTATCGATATCGCGGTTTTTAACTATATCGCCCAGCTCTAATACAGTATTACAGTAAACCGCAACGTTATTGACGCACAGGTAGAGAAGAAGCAGAGAGACGGTTCAGCCAATCAGAATGCAGAACACAATGCACAATAAAAAAACGTGAAGTAGCGAAACCGTGAAAAGTGAACCGTGATATAGCGAGGGATTACTATACACACAGACACACTTATTCATTTGCCTTTGGCCTTGCCCAAGGACAGAATATCATGTAGGCACAGCCGGGAATCAAACTCACAACCTTCCGATCATGAACCCAACGCCTTAACCCACTGAGCCACCTGACTCCCTGACTATATACATGCACACACCACACACACACACCACACACACATACAGTATATACATGCACACACCACACACTATATATTTATTTATATACACACCATACACACACACCACACATACACACTATATGTATACACACACACCATACACTCAACACTCATTGTGTGTGTGGTATGGTGTGTGTATGATGTATGTGTGAGAGAACAGACAGGACTCGCAGTGTGTGTGCAGCCTCAGAGGAGTCTTGCTCAGAAGGAGAGGAGGTGTGGTCCAACCTGGTCTCTGGATCCCTGGTGTGGGCCCAGCAACCTGGATACCCCTGGTACACACACACACACACACACACACACACACACACACACACGTAACCATGCAATGTGCAGTGTGTGTTTTGTAAATGTGTTTGTTTGTAATCATGCAAGTTGTGTGTTTCATGTGTGTGTGTAACTATGCATGGTCTGTGTTTTGTGTGTGTGTGTAACCATGCATGGTGTGTGTTTTGTGTATGTGTGTGTGTGTAACCATGCACGGTGCGTGTTTCATGTGTGTCAGGTGGCCGGCCATAGTGGAGAATGATCCAGATACTAAGACTTTCTGTCAGTTCAAGAAGAGGACTGACGTGTATCCTGTAAGATACACACACAACATTGCACACACACCAGAAACACATATGCGCACACAGACACCATGTATGCATGAACACAAACACCAGGTGTGTTTATATATTTGTGTGTGTGTGGAGCAGTGCCGTTACCATGTGACTTACCTGGGAGAGCCAGCATGCAGATCCTGGGTGACATCATCCAAGATCCAGCCCTACGCACACTTGGACCAGAGCACAGCTGTTACCGTTAGTAACACACACACATAGTAATAGAAAAGTGACATTTATTCATTTACACATGTTTTTATCCCTAGCGACAATATAAGTTGTAGTGTAAGTAATTTACACGAAGAGACTTGGTCTGGGACAGCATTAGGATGTGTGTCTGTATGTGTGTGTGTTTAGTCAAAGAGTCAGGACAGCTACAGGAAGAAACTGAGTGAAGCTGTCACCATGGCAACCAGGGCCCAAAAAGCATCTCTGAAGGTGAAAGCAGAAAACTATAATCTATTATTATTATTATTATTATTGTGATTATTACCACTAGAGGGCAGAACACAAACACAGTAAGATCCTGCTGTGTCTCTCCTCCAGACCAGACTGTCCAGGTTTGGTTGGTTAACTCGTGGCATCTCTGACAGAGAGAGCTCAGAAGACACAGATATAGCAGGTATACAACTATGCACTGTACTGTACACAGTACTAACACTGTACTGTACATAGTACTAAACACTGTACTGTACACAAATATACACTGTACTGTACACTGTACTGTACTGTACATGTTGTGCATGTGGTGTGTGTGATGTGTGTGATGTGTGTATATGTGTATGTGATGTATTAATGTGTGTGTGTGTATGTGGTGTGTGTGTAGAAGGGATGGAGCTGCTGTTGGATATGAGGATGAAGGGCTGCAGCAGGAAGAAGGTGACATACAAGTTACCCTATTATTACTGTTGTTACTGTTACTACTGTTACTACTTTTACTAGTGTTAATACTGTTATTATTGTTACTGCTGTTATTACTGTTATTATTTTTACAACTGTTACTACTGTTACTTTTTACTGTTACTACTACCACTAGTACTGCTTAGATAACTGGTGTGTTTTTCCCTATCCAAGAAACGGCGTGAGGAAAGAGTGAAAAAACAGGAAAAGAGAAGAGGGAGGAGAGGAGAGGAAGAGAGAGAAGGAGGAAGAAGAGGAGAAGAGAGAAGAGGGAGGAGAGGAGAGGAGAGAAAGAGAGAGAAGGAAGGAGAAGAGGGGATGAAGAGAGAGAAGGAGGGAGAGGAGATGAAGAGAGAGGAGGGAGGAGGGGAGAGGAAGAGAGAGAAGGAGAGAGAGGAGAGGAAGAGAGAGAAGGAGAGAGAGGAGATGAAGAGAAAGAAGGAGAGAGAGGAGATGAAGAAAGGATTTTTTAAAGGACTGAAACCTCTGGACAAGATGACCATTCAGTCAGGTCAGTCAAGCTTTCTGTGTGTCTCCCCTGTTCCTCTCCTCTCTCTACTCTCCTCCTATCCTCCTTCCTCTGCTCTTCCTCCCCTGCTCCTCTCCTCCTCTGTTCCTCTCCTCTCTCTACTCTCCTGCTCTCCTCCCTTCTCTACTCTTCCTCCCCTGCTTCTCCTCCTCTCTCTACTCTCCTCCTGCTCCTCTCCTCTCTCCTCTCCTCCCTCCTCTACTCTTCCTCCCCTGCTCCTCTCCTCCCTCCTCTACTCTCTTCCTCCTCTGCTCTTCTCCTCCTCTCTCTACTCCCCTCCTGCTCCTTTCCTCTCTCTACTCTCCTCCTCCCTCCTCTACTCTCTTCCTCCTCTGCTCTTCTCCTCTCTACTCTCCTCCTCCCTCCTCTACTCTCTTCCTCCTCTGCTCTTCTCCTCTCTCTCCTCTCCTCCCTCCTCTACTCTCTTCCTCCTCTGCTCCTCTCCTCTCTCCTCTCCTCCCTCCTCTACTCTCTTCCTCCTCTGCTCCTCTCCTCCTCTCCTCCCTCCTCTACTCTTCCTCCCCTGTTTCTCTCCTCTCTCTACTCTCCTCCTCCTCCTCTACTCTCTTCCTCCCCTGTTCCTTCCTCTACTCTCCTCCTCTTTCCTTATTTTCCTCCTGAATGTTTTGTAACCAAACTGACCTCTGACCTCTGACTCTGACCTCTGACTCTGACCTCTGACTTCTGACTCTGACCTCTGACTGCTGACTGTTTGTGTCATAGCCCCACCCCCCAGCCCAGACCAAACTGTCCCGAAGATTCCAGTGGAGAACAAGAAAGGGTTATGTTCAGGCTATCTTATAGGGGAAGCAGAGAGGGGAAACAAGGATGTGGGAGGTGGAGGAAGAGAGGAGAAAGAGGGACTTGGAGGAGGAGAGGAGAAGACAGAAAAGAATGGAGGAGAAAGTGGTGGAGAGGAGGAGTTTCTAGATGAGGTCATGGACATTCTGGTTTACAAGGACAATCTGCTGAAGGAAGAGGAGGAGTATGTTTGATGGTACTGGAGGATATGTAGAAGGAGAGATGGTTAGGATTAGGAAAGGAAAGGTGTTAGACTGAGATGCTGTTGATTTGTTTTGAGGTTCTGGATTTCATATTGTTATTTGTTTAATATGTATTCATATTGATTAAATAATGTTCTGAATTGGTGTGTGGTGGTGTTTTTGTAATATATATTTTTGCCTTTTGGAGAGACCAGAGCTGGAGATGAGAGGCAGCTGGAGATGAGAGGCAGCTGGAGAAGAGAGGCAGCTGGATATGAGAGGCAGCTGGAGAAGAGAGGCAGCTGGAGATGAGAGGCAGCTGGAGAAGAGAGGCAGCTGGAGAAGAGAGGCAGCTGGAGATGAGAGGCAGCTGGAGAGGAGAGGAGAGGCAGCTGGAGAGGAGAGGAGAGGCAGCTGGAGAGGAGAGGCAGCTGGAGAGGAGATGATAGGCAGCTGGAGATGAGAGGCAGCTGGAGAGGAGAGGAGAGGAGATGAGAGGCAGCTGGAGAGGAGAGGCAGCTGGAGAGGAGAGGAGAGGAGATGAGAGGCAGCTGGAGATGAGAGGCAGCTGGAGATGAGAGGCAGCTGGAGAAGAGAGGCAGCTGGAGATGAGAGGCAGCTGGAGATGAGAGGCATCTGGAGATGAGAGGCAGCTGGAGATGAGATGAGAGGCAGCTGGAGATGAGAGGAGATGAGAGGCATCTGGAGATGAAGAAGCTGGAGACCAGAGGAGATGATCTGTCTCACTGCTTCAGCTCTCTGCCTTCTGACCTGCCTCACTGCCTCAGCTCTCTGCCTTCTAACCTGCCTCACTACCTCAGCTCTCTGCCTTTTGAACTGCCTCACTGCCTCAGCTCTCTGCCTTCTAACCTGTCTCACTGCCTCAGCTCTCTGCCTTCTAACCTGCCTCACTGCCTCAGTTCTTTGCCTTCTAACCTGCCTCACTACCTCAGCTCTCTGCCTTTTGAACTGCCTCACTGCCTCAGCTCTCTGCCTTTTGAACTGCCTCACTGCCTCAGCTCTCTGCCTTCTGAGCTGCCTCACTGCCTCAGCTCTCTGCCTTCTGAGCCACCAGGTGTCCTGGAGGCAGTTTGTGCTTCTGATTGCGGGTATGTTTTTATATATGTGTGTGTTTGTATGTTCAAGTTGGCTCCTTAACCCCTAAAGCAGTGTGAACAACAGGGTGGGGGAGTGTATCCATGACACCCACACACTTCCTACTCACACTTCCTGTACAGAGCAGAAAGGAAGGAGTGTGTGTGTGAGAGAGGGAGTTTCAGCATTGAAAACAACTTTGTTTTTTAGATTTTTAGAGATGCATGTTTTCACAGGAAAAACAAATGTACACACACAGTAAATTTACAAACACATAAATGCACACACATACACCAAGGGTAGGAACAGGAAATGTTGAACAATAAGTTCAGACACACAGTAAAACACACATCCTGCTCTAACTATTCTGCAGAACTCAACCAGGACAGAGATGATCTGTCTCTGTTAGCATGTTAGGTAGCATGCTAGCCTGTTAGCAGTAGGTTGATGTCTGGTGTGTTGGTAGACATTTCACATGTGTGTGTTTTCAGTCATAACCAGTTTAGTGTCACAGATCCTCCCTGTGCATGGTTTGAAGAGAGAGTGAAAGGATGAGGAGAGGGGAGGTAAAGACACATCCTCTTAATCCCTAAACCCCTCCCCCTTATCACCCATCTCTAATCTGTGTGTGACAGGAGGAGATCAGCCCACATATCTGCCCGGCAACGGGTTTGATGTCAACAACTGCAATAACAATAACCCCTCTTCCTCATCCCCCCCCCCCCTTCCACCCCGATGCCAACCCTTGACTGTGTTGATTGTCAGTCTGCCGGATTGCTTGTCAGTTTGCATGTCTGTAGTGTCAGTGTAGTGACAGTGTGGTTACAGTGTAGTGTCTGTAGTGTCAGTGTAGTGTCAGTGTAGTGTCAGTGTAGTAACTGTAGTGACAGTGTAGTGACAGTGTAACGACAGTGTAGTGACAGCGAAGTGACAGTGAAGTGTCAGTGTAGTGTCAGTGTAGTGACAGTGTAGTGACAGTGTAGTGTCAGTGTAGTGACAGTGTAGTGACAGTGTAGTGTCAGTGTAGTGTCAGTGTGGTGACAGTGTAGTGACAGTGAAGTGTCAGTGTATTGTCAGTGTAGTGACAGTGTAGTGCCAGTGAAGTGACAGTGTAGTGTCAGTGTAGTGACAGTGTAATGACAGTGTAGTGTCTGTAGTGACAGTGTAGTGACAGTGTAGTGACAGTGTAATGACAGTGAAGTGACAGTGTAGTGTCAGTGTAATGACAGTGTAGTGACAGTGTAGTGACAGTGACAGTGAAGTGTCAGTGTATTGTCAGTGTAGTGACAGTGTAGTGCCAGTGAAGTGACAGTGAAGTGTCAGTGTAGTGTCAGTGTAGTGACATTGGAGTGTTTGTAGTCACAGTAGTCACAGTGTAGTGACAGTGTGGTCCCAGTGTAGTGTCTGTAGTCACAGCATAGTTACAGTGTGGTTACAGTGTAGTAACTGTAGTGACAGTGTAGGTACAGTGTAGTGTCAGTGTAGTGACAGTGTAGGTACAGTGTAGGTACAGTGTAGGTACAGTGTAGTGACAGTGTAGTCACAGTGTAGTGTCTGTAGTGACAGTATAGTTACAGTGTGGTTACAGTGTAGTGTATGTAGTCACAGTGTAGGTACAGTGTAGTGACAGTGTAGTGACAGTGTAGGTACAGTGTGGTTATAGTGTAGTTTCAGTGTAGTGACAGTGTAGGTACAGTGTGGTTACAGTGTAGTGTCTGTAGTGACAGTGTAGGTACAGTTTGGTTACAGTGTAGTGTCTGTAGTCATGGTGTAGGTACAGTGTGGTTACAGTGTAGTGTCTGTAGTTACAGTGTGGTTATAGTGTAGTGTCAGTGTAGTGACAGTGTAGTTACAGTGTGGTTACAGTGTAGTGTCTGTAGTCACAGTGTAGGTACAGTGTGGTTATAGTGTAGTGTCAGTGTAGTGACAGTGTAGTTACAGTGTGGTTACAGTGTAGTGTATGTAGTCACAGTGTGGTTATAGTGTAGTGTCAGTGTAGTGACAGTGTAGTTACAGTGTGGTTACAGTGTAGTGTCTGTAGTTACAGTGTGGTTATAGTGTAGTGTCAGTGTAGTGACAGTGTAGTTACAGTGTGGTTACAGTGTAGTGTATGTAGTCACAGTGTAGGTACAGTGTGGTTATAGTGTAGTGTCAGTGTAGTGACAGTGTAGTTACAGTGTGGTTACAGTGTAGTGTATGTAGTGGCAGTCGAAGTGCCAGATCTCAGTCATTATTATGCCGATCCTAAACCCCTTGACTCACTGCATCTTAAAGGCACCGCGCCCATCAGCAGGTTGAGCGGGTGCGAACAGCTGACTGCCATGGTGCGTCCCCTTTAAAGATGAATTATGTGATGACTTTCCGCTCTATGCGCCCCCTCCCTCCTCTCGCTCCCCCTCCCTCGCTCACACATTGTTCTCCTGTCGAAAGCACGGCCCGGCACAGGAACGGGATGGTTTAACTCCTAGTTGCGCTGTACACGCACCACGATAAGAGGAGAGGCTCCTGTTAACGAGACAGGAAAGCGCTGGTTTTCAGTTGAGCTGCGCCCGGAGACGCACGGAGTCTGCCGGACCGGTTAACAGCGATGCTATGACCGGGGCTCCCCCTGCGCGCTTGGCAAGGGAGGCACGGGCTACAGCGTCTCCGCCCCCAAAACAGAACCGCTGGAGAGACCGGCGAGGTGAGTGACTAACTTCAGGCACCAGGGGAGGGGGGGACACACCAGGGGAGGGGGGGGGGACACACCAGGGGAGGGGGGGACACACCAGGGGAGGGAGGGACACACCAGGGGAGGGGGGGACACACCAGGGGAGGGGGGGGTCCTGTTTCCCGTCAGTGCCTTTAAAGAGAAGACATCACTGGCGGTGGAAGCTCTAGTCAGTCGGTATTTCAACACAATTAGTTCTACACATCCCATAATGGCCTTGTCGGCGTTGCCATAGCAATACCATTATATCCAAGTCTGGATAGTACTGGTGGTAGAGTGTGTGTGTGAGTGTGTGTGTGTGTGTGTGTGTGTGTGTGTGTGTTTTAAAGAAATAAAGAAAGGCTGACGGACAGAATGCTAACATCAGTCGTTAGAAAGAACAACCTTGGTTTACTTGTTAACACGCTGCGTTGTTGTTGTTGACATGGTGAAGGTGAGGTACATAACGGTGTCTAAGAACAAAGGCTGCGGGGGGGGGGGGTCCGTCTGTCAAAACTAATAGAGACATAACGGACTACCCTGTCACGTGTGCACACATACAAGCATCGTCTGCTTGTATGTGACTGTCTCGAGCTGTCAGTTCCGCTTGTCTATCCCAAAGGTCTGTTTCAGACGGTGATGATAGTCTGAAGGTCTGTTTCAGTCTCGTGCAGCCTCCTCAGTGGTGTGTGTGTGTGTGTGTGTCTTTGTGCAGCACCGCGCTCCGGCCCCGTGTCCTACTTTTTCTAGCGGCTCCTCGCGCAGCTCTTTGTCTCCTGCCGCTCAGCAGAGAGCGTGCCTGGCTGCTGCATATTGCAGCGCGTGTCTCGCATTGCGTTTGATAAGCGGCCGCTCCATACCGGCACACCGGCAGGGAGCGTATAGACTGGCTGGTAGGCAGTTGTCCCGGGGCGCAAGACAGCAGCAAGCGCGCGTACACACCTTGAGCGTATCAATGATGTCAGCGGATTTATAAACCCTCTCAAATTACTTTCGAAACATGTCTCCAATCTCCCTTTCTCTCTTCAGTCCTCAGTCCAAATCTCCATGCTCTCTCTCCCTCTCTCTCTCCCCCTCTCCCTCTCTCTCTCTCTCTCTCTCTCTCTCTTTCTTTCTCTCTCTCCATCTCTCACTCCATCCCTCTCTTCCCCTTCTTTTCCTCTCTCCATGTCCCTCTCTCCTTCACACTAGTTTCTGCTTTTAAAATCTTTATATTAGTATTATAATACTATATAATAATTACAGTGGCCTGGCTAACTGGTCTGACTGACTGGTCTTGACTGTATATTTGTATGTTTGTGGTGTGTGTCTGTGGGGTGTGTGTCTGTGTGGTGTGTGTGTAGGCTATGTGTGTGTGTGTTTGGTGACACAGAGTGGGTAGGTAGGGTGTCTGGCTACTGATCGGAAGTTTGTGAGTTTGATTACCAGCAGAGGCAACTTGATGTTGTGTCCTTGGGCAAAGCACTTCACCCTGTCCCTGTACTTTCCTGTCACTCTGGAGCAGGTGTCACCCACCCTGGTCCCCGAGGGGCCGCTGTCCTGAAGGTTCTAGATGTTCCCCTGCGCCAGCACACCTCATTCTAATGAAGGGTCATTATGAGGCTTCCACAGAGCTTGATAACGATCAGAATTAGGTGTGCTGGAGTAGGGAAACATGTAAAACTGTCAGGACTGTGGCCCTCAGGGACCATGGTGGGTGACACCTGCTGTGGAGCTTCTACTAAATTACAGTGTGTGTGTGTGTGTGTGTGTGTGTGTGTGTGTGTGTGTGTGTGTGTGTGAGACCCTGTGCAGGTAGAGCAGTGTGATCGGCATGTCTCCCAGACCCTCGTCAGGTGAGTTATGGGGGATCCACCTGATGCCCCCTCGTATCCTGGTGGACTGCTGCCTGCCCAACGGCATGCTGGTCAGCCTGGAGTGCCTCCGCGAGGCGCCCCTCACCTCCATCAAGCAGCAGCTGTTCACTGAGGCCCGCAAGTACCCCCTGTACCACCTGCTGCAGGTAACTGCCTCCAACTACCCCTGGGTACACTGGACTACCCCTAACTATTCTCCTAACTACCCTAAACACACCACACCACCCTGACTCTCCTCTCTACCCCCTCCCTAACTACCCTAAACACACCACACCACCCTGACTCTCCTCTCTACCCCCTCCCTAACTACCCTAAACACACCACACCACCCTGACTCTCCTCTCTACCCCCTCCCTAACTACCCTAAACACACCACACCACCCTGACTCTCCTCTCTACCCCCTCCCTAATTACCCTAAACACACCACACCACCCTGACTCTCCTCTCTACCCCCTCCCTAACTACCCTAAACACACCACACCACCCTGACTCTCCTCTCTACCCCCTCCCTAACTACCCTAAACACACCACACCACCCTGACTCTCCTCTCTACCCCCTCCCTAACTACCCTAAACACACCACACCACCCTGACTCTCCTCTCTACCCCCTCCCTAACTACCCTAAACACACCACACCACCCTGACTCTCCTCTCTACCCCCTCCCTAACTACCCTAAACACACCACACCACCCTGACTCTCCTCTCTACCCCCTCCCTAATTACCCTAAACACACCACACCACCCTGACTCTCCTCTCTACCCCCTCCCTAATTACCCTAAACACACCACACCACCCTGACTCTCCTCTCTACCCCCTCCCTAACTACCCTAAACACACCACACCACCCTGACTCTCCTCTCTACCCCCTCCCTAATTACCCTAAACACACCACACCACCCTGACTCTCCTCTCTACCCCCTCCCTAACTACCCTAAACACACCACACCACCCTGACTCTCCTCTCTACCCCCTCCCTAACTACCCTAAACACACCACACCACCCTGACTCTCCTCTCTACCCCCTGCTTGTGTGTGATTGGTAGGAGGAGTCATGCTACATCTTTGTGGGCGTGACCCAGGAAGCAGAGCGTGAGGAGTATTATGATGAGACCAGGAGGCTCTGTGACCTGCGGCTCTTCCACCCCATCCTTAAGGTACACACACACACACACACACTATAAACACACACCACACACAGTATAAACACACCACACACACCCTTTTGCAAGGTGAATGAGAAGGTCCTCACATTAACCCTCTTCCTCATCCTGAAGGTCATCGAACCCCTTGGCAACCGAGAAGAAAAGATCCTCAACAGGGAGATAGGTACACACACACACACACACACACCACGAACACACACTACACACACAACCACAACATACACACAACACACACCATGAACACACACACACACACACACTACAATCACACGACACACACAACACACACACATACCACTAACACACACTACACACACAACCACAACATACACACACTACACACACAACCACAACATACAAACACTACACACACAACATACACATAACACAAATAATGTGTGTAGTGAATGTGTAGTATGTATCCATGTGTACAGTGTGTGTATAGTGTGTACCACACTGTGACCAGTGTGTGTATGTGCAGGCTTTGCCATCGGGATGCCGGTGTGTGAGTTTGAGGTGAAGGACCCTGAAGTTCAGGAGTTCAGGCGCAGCATCTTGGGGGTGTGCAGGGAGGCTATGGAGGAGCGTGAGGCCGGGGGGGCCCTGAGCCAGGCCCTGTACGTGTACCCCCCTAATATCGAGTCCTCCCCTGATCTGCCCCAACACGTGTACTGCAAGCTGGACAAGGGACGGCTTATTGTTACCATCTGGGTCATCATCTCTCCCTCCAACTCCAAACAGAAGTACACTCTTAAGGTAGAGCTGGGAGACTGTGTGACCTGTGTGTGTGTGACCCGTGTGCAGGGGTGGACTGGGACCAATTCAGCCCTGTCATTTTCTGTCGGGGGGGGGGGGGGGGGGAGTGAGTCCACTGTAGTCCGATGCGAGCTAGCCAGTGATTCCCAAAGACGTTTTCCGACATTTAACCGAGAGCATCCGGTTAATTTTTCGAAATAAAAGATTATTATTACATTATTATTACGTTATTATATTATCAAATTTCTTCGGCGGCCCGGACCAACTGATCCACGGCCCCGGCCCATATGGGTCACATGGGCCAGTCCACCCCTGCCCGTGTGTGTGACGTGTATGTGTGACCTGTTGGTATGTGTGTGACCTGTGTGTGTGTGACGTATGTGTGTGTTCGACTCGTGTGTGTGACTCATGTGTGACCCATGTGTGTGTGTGTGTTTCAGGTGAGTCATGACAGTCTTCCAGAACAGCTGATAGCAGAGTCGATCCGTAAGAAGACTCGCTCCATGCATCTGTCAGCCCAGCAGCTCAGACTGTGTCTGAAGGAGTACCAAGGCCAGTACATCCTCAAGGTGTGCGGCTGTGACGAGTACCTGCTGGAGAAGTACCCTCTCAGCCAGTACAAGGTAGCTGCACCAAACTACACACACACTACACACACACTGCACACTACAGACTACACCATGATGTTGCTGTGCTCCTGTGTTCAGTACATCCGCAGCTGCATCAGTGTGGGTCGGCTGCCTCACCTCATGTTAGTGTCCAAGGACAGCCTGTACAGCCAGCTGCCCTCCAGTGGTTTCCTGGCCCCCTCCTACAGCCGCCGCACCCCCCAGCCCAGCCCCTGTCCTGGGGGCAGTGACCCTGCTGCACCACGCTCCCTCTGGGCCTTTAACAGCCTCCTGCGCCTTCGCCTGCTCTGTGCCACCTACGTCAATGTCAACATCAGGGACATCGACAAGGTGCTCACACACACCTGTCCTCACACACCTGTCCTCACACATCTGTCCTCACACATCTGTCCTCACACACACCTGTCCTCACACACCTGTCCTCACACACACACCTGTCCTCACACACACACCTGTCCTCACACACCTGTCCTCACACACACCTGTCCTCACACACCTGTCCTCACACACACACCTGTCCTCACACACCTGTCCTCACACACACCTGTCCTCACACACCTGTCCTCACACACACACACCTGTCCTCACACACACACCTGAATCTTTGGTGATGGTTATATTCATGTGCTTGTGTGTGTGTCAGATCTATGTGAGGACAGGTATCTACCATGGAGGAGAGCCCCTGTGTGATAACGTCAACACCCAAAGAGTTCCCTGCTCCAACCCCAGGTACGAACAACTGTCCTGGTTGCCATGCTGCTTGCTAGGTATAACGTTTTTGTATGTTTTGTGTGTTTATATGCTCTGCGTGTGTGTTTATATGCTGTGCGTGTGTGTATATATGCTGTGTGTGTGTTTATATGCTGTGCGTGTGTGTATATATGCTGTGTGTGTGTTTATATGCTGTGCGTGTGTGTATATATGCTGTGTGTGTGTTTATATGCTGTGCGTGTGTGTATATATGCTGTGTGTGTACAGGTGGAATGAGTGGCTCTCCTATGACATCCACATGACAGACCTCCCTCGCTCTGCTAGACTCTGTCTCTCCATCTGCTCTGTCAAGGGACGCAAGGGGGCCAAAGAGGTGAGGGCCCATCTGGGACCAACCAGGAGGAGGGTTAGTGTTTGTGGATCTGTGTGTGTAGGTGGTGTATACCTGTGTGTGTGTGTGTGTGTGTGTGTGTAGGAGCACTGTCCTCTTGCCTGGGGGAATGTGAACCTGTTTGACTACCAGGACCTGCTGGTGGGGGGGAAGATGACTCTGAGTCTGTGGCCGGTGCCTCACGGTCTGGAAGATCTGCTGAACCCTATAGGAGTGGCCGGATCCAATCCTAACAAGGTACACTGACACATTGACACACTCACACACTCACACACACACTCACACACACACACACACACACACACACACACACACACACACACTCACACCAGCCAGCACTAAACAGACAGACTGTGTCCCTGTCTCCTCCCAGGAGACCCCATGTGTAGAGCTGGAGTTCTCCTGGTTCTCTCAGAGCGTGGTGTTCCCTGACGAGCTGCAGATGGAGGAGCACGCCAACTGGACCATGAGCAGAGAGCTGGGATACAGCTACTGTCTGGGCCTGGTACATACCCTTACACATACACATACCCTACACACACACGTGCTGTACTCACACTGTGTGTGTGTGTGTGTGTGTGTGTGTGTGTGTGTGCAGAGCAGCCGCCTGGCCTGTGACAGCAGTGTGTCAGCAGCAGATGCAGAGCAGCTGAGAGTTCTAAGCAGCAGAGATCCTCTGTATGAGCTGTCTGAACAAGAGAAGGACTTCCTCTGGAGACACCGGTCAGTGTGTGTGTGTGTGTTCATCTTCCAGTAGCAGTGGTCAGTGTGTGTGTGTGTGTGTTCATCTTCCAGTAGCAGCGGTCAGTGTGTGTGTGTTCATCTTCCAGTAGCAGTGGTCAGTGTGTGTGTGTGTGTTCATCTTCCAGTAGCAGTGGTCAGTGTGTGTGTGTGTGTGTTCATCTTCCAGTAGCAGTGGTCAGTGTGTGTGTGTGTTCATCTTCCAGTTGCAGTGGTCAGTGTGTGTGTGTGTGTGTTCATCTTCCAGTAGTAGTGGTCAGTGTGTGTGTGTGTGTGTTCATCTTCCAGTAGCAGCGGTCAGTGTGTGTGTGTGTGTGTTCATCTTCCAGTAGCAGTGGTCAGTGTGTGTGTGTGTGTGTTCATCTTCCAGTAGCAGCGGTCAGTGTGTGTGTGTTCATCTTCCAGTAGCAGTGGTCAGTGTGTGTGTGTGTTCATCTTCCAGTAGCAGTGGTCAGTGTTTGTGTGTGTTCATCTTCCAGTAGCAGTGGTCAGTGTGTGTGTGTGTTCATCTTCCAGTAGCAGCGGTCAGTGTGTGTGTGTGTTCATCTTCCAGTAGCAGTGGTCAGTGTGTGTGTGTGTGTGTTCATCTTCCAGTAGCAGCGGTCAGTGTGTGTGTGTGTTCATCTTCCAGTTGCAGTGGTCAGTGTGTGTGTGCGTGTGTGTGTTCATCTTCCAGTAGCAGTGGTCAGTGTGTGTGTGTGTTCATCTTCCAGTAGTAGCGGTCAGTGTGTGTGTGTGTTCATCTTCCAGTAGCAGTGGTCAGTGTGTGTGTGTGTTCATCTTCCAGTAGCAGTGGTCAGTGTGTGTGTGTGTTCATCTTCCAGTAGCAGTGGTCAGTGTGTGTGTGTGTGTGTTCATCTTCCAGTAGCAGTGGTCAGTGTGTGTGTGTGTTCATCTTCCAGTAGCAGTGGTCAGTGTGTGTGTGTGTGTTCATCTTCCAGTAGCAGCGGTCAGTGTGTGTGTGTGTGTGTGTGTTCATCTTCCAGTAGCAGTGGTCAGTGTGTGTGTGTGTGTGTGTGTTCCTCTTCCAGTAGCAGCGGTCAGTGTGTGTGTAACCCTAACCCTCTCCCCAGACACTACTGTATCAACATCCCAGAGTCTCTTCCAAAGCTGCTGCTGTCTGTCAAGTGGAACTCCAGAGATGAAGTGTGTCAGGTAATTCTTACACACACACACACACACACACACACACACACACACACACACACACACACACACACAATCTGTCACACATCTTGTCAGTTAGGGGTGCAGAGATCCGTCAGACACCATTTGGTCTTCTAATGTTTCTCTTCCTGTTTCTATGTTACTGGTCACCAGATGTACTGTCTGCTCCGTGATTGGCCGCTGATGCAGCCAGAGGGAGCGCTGGAGCTGCTGGACTGTAACTTCCCTGACCCGGTGGTGAGGGAGTACGCCCTGCGCTGCCTGGCCCGGGGGCTGAGTGATGACCGGCTCAGCATGTACCTGCTGCAGCTAGTCCAGGTGAGGAAGAGCAGCATGTACCTGCTGCAGCTAGTCCAGGTGAGGAAGAGCAGCATGTACCTGCTGCAGCTAGTCCAGGTGAGGAAGAGCAGCATGTACCTGCTGCAGCTAGTCCAGGTGAGGAAGAGCAGCATGTACCTGCTGCAGCTAGTCCAGGTGAGGAAGAGCAGCATGTACCTGCTGCAGGTGGATGGATGTATATATGTATATATTTGCGTGTGTGTGTTGTGGTGCCAAGTGACTAAGTGGTTAAGGTCGCAATCTGAAGGTTGTGAGTTCGATTCCCAGCAACAACAAAAAAAGCCACATGACGTGTCCTTGGGCAAGGCACTTCACCCTACATGCCTCAGGGGGAATGTCCCTGTACTTCACTCTGGATAAGAGCGTCTGATAATTGAATGTGTGTGTGTGTGTGTGTGTGTGTGTGTAGGTGTTAAAGTATGAGATGTACCTGGACAACCCTCTAGCACGCTTCCTCATCAGGAAAGCTCTGACCAATCAGAGGATAGGACACTTCTTCTTCTGGCATCTCAAGTACGTCACCATGGATACAAAGATGATGATGATGCTGATGATGATGATGTCATGTATGTTCCTTATTGATGTATTGCATCATCTGTGTGTGAATGTGTGTTTATGTTTGTGTCTGCATGACTGCATATTGTGTCTGTGTGATGTGATGTCTAAATGTGTGTGTGTCTGGGTGTGTGTGACTGTGTGTCTGTGTGTGTGTCTGTGTGTGTGTGTGTGTGTGTGTGTGCAGGTCAGAGATGCATAACAAGACAGTCTCCAGGAGGTTTGGTCTGCTGTTGGAGGCCTTCTGCAGAGCCTGCGGGATGTACCTGAAACACCTGAACAGACAGGTACACACACACACACACATGATGTACCTGAAACACCTGAACAGACAGGTACACACACACACACACATGATGTACCTGAAACACCTGAACAGACAGGTACACACACACACACACATGATGTACCTGAAACACCTGAACAGACAGGTACACACACACACACACATGATGTACCTGAAACACCTGAACAGACAGGTACACACACACACACACACACACACACATGATGTACCTGAAACACCTGAACAGACAGGTACACACACACACACACATGATGTACCTGAAACACCTGAACAGACAGGTACACACACACACACACATGATGTACCTGAAACACCTGAACAGACAGGTACACACACACACACACACACACACACATGATGTACCTGAAACACCTGAACAGACAGGTACACACACACACACACATGATGTACCTGAAACACCTGAACAGACAGGTACACACACACACACACATGATGTACCTGAAACACCTGAACAGACAGGTACACACACACACACACATGATGTACCTGAAACACCTGAACAGACAGGTACACACACACACACACACACATGATGTACCTGAAACACCTGAACAGACAGGTACACACACACACACACATGATGTACCTGAAACACCTGAACAGACAGGTACACACACACACACACACACATGATGTACCTGAAACACCTGAACAGACAGGTACACACACACACACACATGATGTACCTGAAACACCTGAACAGACAGGTACACACACACACACACACACATGATGTACCTGAAACACCTGAACAGACAGGTACACACACACACACACATGATGTACCTGAAACACCTGAACAGACAGGTACACACACACACACACACACATGATGTACCTGAAACACCTGAACAGACAGGTACACACACACACACACACACATGATGTACCTGAAACACCTGAACAGACAGGTACACACACACACACACATGATGTACCTGAAACACCTGAACAGACAGGTACACACACACACACACACACATGATGTACCTGAAACACCTGAACAGACAGGTACACACACACACACACACACACACACACACACACACATGATGTACCTGAAACACCTGAACAGACAGGTACACACACACACACACACACACACACACACACATGATGTACCTGAAACACCTGAACAGACAGGTACACACACACACACACATGATGTACCTGAAACACCTGAACAGACAGGTACACACACACACACACATGATGTACCTGAAACACCTGAACACACACACACAGTCTAACATGCTGTGACTGTAGGTGGAGGCCATGGACAAGCTGGTCAACCTGACCGACACACTGAAGCAGGAGAAGAAGGATGAGACACAAAAGGTACACACACACCACACACACCACACACACCACACCACACACACCACACACACACCACACACACCACACCACACACACCACACACACACCACACACACACACACACACTTTTTCATCTTTTTGCTTGTGTATCAGACCCAGATGAAGTTCCTGGTGGAGCACATGTCTCGTCCAGACTACCTGGAGGCTCTGCAGGGTTTCATCTCTCCTCTGAATCCTGTCCACCAGCTGGGCTGTCTGAGGTACACACCCCACACACTACCACACACTACCACACACCACACCCCCTGTCCACCAGCTGGGCTGTCTGAGGTACACACCCCACACACTACCACACACTACCACACACCACACCCCCTGTCCACCAGCTGGGCTGTCTGAGGTACACACCCCACACACTACCACACACTACCACACACTACCACACACACCACACACTACCACACACCCTGTCCACCAGCTGGGCTGTCTGAGGTACACACCCCACACACTACCACACACTACCACACACCACACCCCCTGTCCACCAGCTGGGCTGTCTGAGGTACACACCCCACACACTACCACACACTACCACACACCACACACCCTGTCCACCAGCTGGGCTGTCTGAGGTACACACCCCACACACTACCACACACTACCACACACCACACACACTACCACACACCACACACCCTGTCCACCAGCTGGGCTGTCTGAGGTACACACCCCACACACTACCACACACTACCACACACCACACACCCTGTCCACCAGCTGGGCTGTCTGAGGTACACACCCCACACACTACCACACACTACCACACACACCACACACTACCACACACCCTGTCCACCAGCTGGGCTGTCTGAGGTACACACCCCACACACTACCACACACTACCACACACACCACACACTACCACACACCCCACACACTACCACACACTACCACACACACCACACACTACCACACACCCTGTCCACCAGCTGGGCTGTCTGAGGTACACACCCCACACACTACCACACACTACCACACACACCACACACTACCACACACCACACACCCTGTCCACCAGCTGGGCTGTCTGAGGTATACACCCCACACACTACCACACACACCACACACACCACACACTACCACACACACCACACACCACACACCCTGTCCACCAGCTGGGCTGTCTGAGGTACACACTACCACACACTACCACACACACCACACACTACCACACACACCACACACTACCACACACCCTGTTCACCAGCTGGGCTGTCTGAGGTACACACACCACACACACCACACACACCATACACACACCACACACACATTTTCACACACACCCCACACACACCCTGTTCACCAGCTGGGCTGTCTGAGGTACACACACCACACACACACACACACACACCACACACACACCACACACACACACACCCTGTTCACCAGCTGGGCTGTCTGAGGTACACACACACACACACACCACACACACATCCTCACACACACCCTCTCACACACTCCTCCTCTTCTCCAGGATGGAAGAGTGTAGGATCATGTCCTCAGCGAAGCGTCCTCTGTGGCTGAGCTGGGAGAATCCAGACATCATGTCTGAACTACTCTTCACCAACAACCAGGTCATCTTCAAGAACGGAGACGGTGAGAGAGGAGGAAAGGGAAGGGGAGAGTGGAGAAGAGAGGGGAGGGAGGGAGGGGAAGAGGAGACTTATTTGTTTTCTTCATGTTGTCAAGAATACCTTACACATTATTAAATCTTTCTTGTGTGTGTGGTGTGTGTGTGTGTGTGTGTGTGTGTGTGTGTGTGTGTGTGTGTGTGTGTGTGGGTGTAGACCTACGACAGGATATGTTGACTCTCCAGATCATTAAGATCATGGAGAACATCTGGCAGAACCAGGGCCTTGACCTGCGGTGAGAGGAACATCTCAGACTGTCATGGTGTTCAGTGCTCTGTGCATGGTAGATGACGTGTGTATGTGTGTGTGTGTGTGTGTGTAGCATGCTCCCATACGGGTGTCTGTCAATAGGAGACTGCGTGGGGCTGATAGAGGTGGTGAGAAACAGCTTCACTATCATGCAGATCCAGTGCAAGGCTGGACTGAAGGGGGCGCTGCAGTTCAACAGCAACACTCTGCACCACTGGATCAAGGAGAAGAACAGGGGGGAGGCGTGAGTCCCTGTCTGAGCCAGTGTGTGTGTCAGTGTGTGTCAGTGTGTGTATCCAGCTGTCTGCCCTGTGTGTGTCAGTGTGTGTCAGTGTGTGTATCCAGCTCTCTGCCCTGTGTGTGTCAGTGTGTGTCAGTGTGTGTATCCAGCTCTCTGCCCTGTGTGTGTCAGCGTGTGTATCCAGCTCTCTGCCCTGTGTGTGTCAGTGTGTGTATCCAGCTCTCTGCCCTGTGTGTGTGTGCAGGTATGACAGAGCGATAGACCTGTTCACCAGGTCCTGTGCAGGTTACTGTGTGGCCACCTTCATCCTGGGCATCGGAGACAGACACAACAGTAACATCATGGTCAAGGACAATGGACAGGTAGGCCCTGTCACACACACACACACACACACACACACTCATCAACACACACTCATCAACACACTCACACACACTGTCAAACTCACACACACCAGTAAGAGAGTGTGTGTATCCAGTTGTTCCACATAGACTTTGGCCACTTCCTGGACCACAAGAAGAAGAAGTTTGGCTACAAGCGAGAGAGAGTTCCCTTCGTGCTGACGCAGGACTTCCTCATCGTCATCAGCAAGGGTGGACAGGAGAGCACCAAGACCAAGGAGTTTGAGAGGTACACACACACACACCAAGACCAAGGAGTTTGAGAGGTACACACACACACACCAAGACCAAGGAGTTTGAGAGGTACACACACACACACCAAGACCAAGGAGTTTGAGAGGTACACACACACACACCAAGACCAAGGAGTTTGAGAGGTACACACACACACACACACCAAGACCAAGGAGTTTGAGAGGTACACACACACACACCAAGACCAAGGAGTTTGAGAGGTACACACACACACACACACACACCAAGACCAAGGAGTTTGAGAGGTACACACACACACACCAAGACCAAGGAGTTTGAGAGGTACACACACTTACACACACACACCAAGACCAAGGAGTTTGAGAGGTACACACACACACACCAAGACCAAGGAGTTTGAGAGGTACACACACACACACCAAGACCAAGGAGTTTGAGAGGTACACACACACACACCAAGACCAAGGAGTTTGAGAGGTACACACACACACACACACACACCAAGACCAAGGAGTTTGAGAGGTACACACACACACACCAAGACCAAGGAGTTTGAGAGGTACACACACTCACACACACACACTAAGACCAAGGAGTTTGAGAGGTACACACACACACTGACACACACTGACACACACACACCAAGACCAAGGAGTTTGAGAGGTACAGACACACACACACACACACACACACAAGACCAAGGAGTTTGAGAGGTACACACACTCCCACACACACACACACACACTAAGACCAAGGAGTTTGAGAGGTACAGACACACACACTGACACACACACACCAAGACCAAGGAGTTTGAGAGGTACACACACTCTCACACACACACACAAGACCAAGGAGTTTGAGAGGTACACACACTCCCACACACAAACACAAACACACAAACACACTAAGACCAAGGAGTTTGAGAGGTACACTCACTCACTCACACACACACACACACACACACACACACACACACACACAAGACCAAGGGGTTTGAGAGGTACACTCACTCACACACACACACACACACACACACACACACACACACACACACACACACACACACACAAGACCAAGGGGTTTGAGAGGTACACACACACACACACACACACACAAGACCAAGGGTTTTGAGAGTTGTGTATGGTGTGAGTGGGGTCTCTTGTAAGTCGCTTTGGATAAAAGTGTGTGTGTGTTCCAGGTTCCAGGAGATGTGTTACAAGGCCTACCTGGCTATCCGTCAGCACGCCAGCCTGTTCATCAACCTGTTCTCTCTGCTGCTGGGCTGTGGGATGCCAGAACTGCAGAGCTTTGATGACCTGGCCTACCTCCGCAAGACCCTGGCCCTGGATAAGAGCCAGCAGGTACACACACACACACAGGGCCAGCAGGTACATACACACACACAGGGCCAGCAGGTACACACACACACACAGAGCCAGCAGGTACACACACACACACAGAGCCAGCAGGTACACACACACACACAGAGCCAGCAGGTACACACACACACACAGAGCCAGCAGGTACACACACACACACAGGGCCAGCAGATACACACACACACACACACACAGAGCCAGCAGGTACACACACACACACACACACACACACACAGGGCCAGCAGATACACACACACACAGAGCCAGCAGGTACACACACACACAGGGCCAGCAGATACACACACAGAGCCAGCAGATACACACACACACAGGGCCAGCAGATACACACACACACAGGGCCAGCAGATACACACACACACAGGGCCAGCAGATACACACACACACAGGGCCAGCAGATACACACACACAGAGCCAGCAGATACACACACACACAGGGACAGCAGGTACACACACACACACAGGGCCAGCAGGTACACACACACCCACAGGGCCAGCAGGTACACACACACACAGAGCCAGCAGATACACACACACACAGAGCCAGCAGGTACACACACACACACACACACACACACACACACACACAGAGCCAGCAGGTACACACACACACACACACACAGGGCCAGCAGATACACACACACAGTGCCAGCAGGTACACACACACACAGAGCCAGCAGATACACACACACACACAGAGCCAGCAGGTACACACACACACACACACACAGGGCCAGCAGGTACACACACACACACAGGGCCAGCAGATACACACACACAGGGCCAGCAGGTACACACACAGAGCCAGCAGATACACACACACACAGGGCCAGCAGATACACACACACACAGGGCCAGCAGATACACACACACACAGGGCCAGCAGATACACACACACACAGGGCCAGCAGATACACACACACAGAGCCAGCAGATACACACACACACAGGGACAGCAGGTACACACACACACACACAGGGCCAGCAGGTACACACACACCCACAGGGCCAGCAGGTACACACACACACAGAGCCAGCAGATACACACACACACAGAGCCAGCAGGTACACACACACACACACACACACACACACACACACACACACACACACACACACACACACAGAGCCAGCAGGTACACACACACACACACACACAGGGCCAGCAGATACACACACACAGTGCCAGCAGGTACACACACACACAGAGCCAGCAGATACACACACACACACAGAGCCAGCAGGTACACACACACACACACACACACACAGGGCCAGCAGGTACACACACACACAGAGCCAGCAGATACACACACACAGGGCCAGCAGGTACACACACACACAGAGCCAGTAGATACACATACACAGGGCCAGCAGGTACACACACACACAGAGCCAGCAGATAGACACACACAGGGCCAGCAGGTACACGCACACAGAGCCAGCAGATACACACACACAGGGCCAGCAGGTACACACACACAGAGCCAGCAGATACACACACAAATTGCTATTGTTGTGTAGATATTAGTGTTGCACTATACTGGTATCTGAGATAAGTATGTGTGTACCTGCTGGCTCAGTGTGTGTGTGTGTGTGTGTGTGTGTGTGTGTGTGCCTGCTTCTGCAGGAGGCGTTGGAGTACTTCACTAAACAGATGAACGATGCTCATCACGGGGGCTGGACCACCAAGATGGACTGGATCTTCCACACTATCAGACACATGCCCAACGAACACTGACTGACACACACACACATGCCCAACGAACACTGACTGACACACACACACACATGCCCAACGAACACTGACACACACACACAGAGTGAAGGACTCTTATGCATAGTGCTGGTAGGTGTAGCAACAAAGCTTCCTCAGGGTGAAGGGTTGTCATGGGAATTATGGAATCGAAGAGGATGATGACAATGAGGATGGTGATGATGATGGTGATGATGATGGTGATGGTGATGATGATGATGATGATGATGATGATGATGATGATGATGATGATGATGATGATGATGATGATGATGATGATGCTGGTGATGATGATGACAATGAGGATGGTGATGATGATGGTGATGGTGATGATGATGATGATGATGATGATGATGATGATGATGATGATGATGATGATGATGATGATGCTGGTGATGATGATGACAATGAGGATGGTGATGATGATGATGGTGATGATGATGGTGATGGTGATGATGATGGTGATGATGATGATGCTGGTGATGATTGTGATGATGATGATGGTGATGATGAGGATGGTGATGATGATGATGATGATGATGATGGTGATAGTGATGGTGGTGATGATGATGATGATGATGATGATGATGATGATGATGATGATGATGATGATGATGATGATGATGATACTGATGATGGTGATGGTGATGCTGATGGTGGTGATGATGGTGGTGATGATGATGGTGATGATGATGATGATGATGATGATGGTGATGGTGGTGATGGTGATGGTGGTGGTGGTGATGGTGGTGATGGTGGTGGTGGTGGTGGTGATGGTAGTGATGGTAGTGATGGTGATGGTGATGATGATGATGATGATGATGATGATGATGATGATGATGATGATGATGATGATGATGATGATGATGATGATGATGATGATGATGATGATGGTGATGATGGTGATGATGATGATGATACTGATGATAATGATGATGGTGATGATGATGATGATGGTGATGATGATGACATCTTAGTGTTGTGCTCTTCCACAGTCTGTTGTTAGTATTCAGATCAGAGCTGTTCAGTCATTCAAACTGAGCTTTATTAACAACCAGCACACTAGACACTGTGAGCAATAATGCCTGCCGACACACCACCTCAGTCTGTGTGTGTGTGTGTGTGTGTAGAGTGTGTGTGTGCAGTGTGTGTGTGTGTGTAAAGTGTGTGTGTGTGTAGAGTGTGTGTGTGTAAAGTGTGTGTGTGTAGAGTGTGTGTGTGCAGAGTGTTTTGTGGGTCACCAGTCTGGAGTGTCCTATCAGTGCTGGGTTAGTTACTATCAGGGATGAAACTGTAGACAATCAGGAAGGACGTGTCTGACAGGCTATTTGGTATCCAGACCTGCTTATTCAGGGTTCTCCCTGGCTGTGTCAGGGAGTGCAGCCATGTCCTGCAGCCATGTCCTGCAGCCATGTCCTGCAGCCATGTCCTGCAGTACCGCCTCGGTCCTGCAGAGGCAGTGTGGACACAATGCTTCGGATGTTATTGACAAGCAGCAGTGTGTTGACCTGTGCTAATATGAAACATGTTATGATGTAATGATGTACTTCATGTCTATGACATCACTCGTGTAAACACCACTGTTGAAGTCTGAGGTTATGTTCTAATGTTTTTGCTATGGTGGTTCTAAGTGGCTCAGTGTTGATTTGGTGAAGCATGTTGGAGGTTCTCCTGAGAACTGCTGTATTTTGATAACGTTCGTATCCACTTTGATCTCTGATGTTTCTAGTGTTATTTAAATAAAGTTTTCAATCACAAGTCTAATGTATGACCTCATCCACTCTACGTGAATCACTAGAATGTAGACCTGCTAAAAAAATGACTAAATGTACCGTGTGAATCACTAGTATGTGTACCACGTGTGAATCACTAGTATGTGTACCGCGTGTGAATCACTAGTATGTGTACCGCGTGTGAATCACTAGTATGTGTACCGCGTGTGAATCACTAGTATGTGTACCGCGTGTGAATCACTAGTATGTGTACCGCGTGTGAATCACTAGTATTTGTACCGCGTGTGAATCACTAATATGTGTACCGCGTGTGAATCACTAGTATGTGTACCGCGTGTGAATCACTAGTATGTGTACCGCGTGTGAATCACTAGTATGTGTACCGCGTGTGAATCACTAGTATGTGTTCTGCATGTGTGAATCACTAGTATGTGTTCTGCATGTGTGAATCACTAGTATGTTGGGTGTTGAAGTTGTGTTTGCTGCACAGTAATATTCACCTCAGATGTTATTAAAACAGGAATGAAAGGAAAAAGAATTCACATGTAAACAGTGAGAGAGTTTCACAATCATAAAGTTTTATTATAAAAGTTAACTTCTACATACAGCTGAAACAACATCTCCAGTAAAAAATACAGGAACTAAGTAACTCTGTTCCAGGAAGGGAGGGATTAAGGGGAGGGAGGGGGGGGGTAAACAGGTGGGTAGGTAGACAGGTGGGTAGGTAGACAGGTGGGTAGGTAGGTAGACAGGTGGGTAGGTAGACAGGTGGGTAGGTAGACAGGTGGGTAGGTAGGTAGACAGGTGGGTGGGTAGACAGGTGGGTAGTTAGACAGGTGGGTAGATAGACAGGTGGGTAGGTAGGTAGACAGGTAGGTAGGTAGACAGGTGGCTAAGTAGACAGGTGGGTGGGTAGGTAGACAGGTAGGTAGGTAGACAGGTGGGTAGGTAGACAGGTAGACAGGTGGGTAAGGACTGGGAGGTTGTCAGATTTACTTAAATGAATCTTAATCTAAAAACAAACATCAACGTTGGTTTAACTCAGAACGCTGCTACTGAACGTGTAGTACAGGTGTTCACACACCCCACACACAAACACACACACACACACACAGCCTCTCCTCCTGTAGTGGAGAGCAGAGAGGAGGAGGGAGGAAGGGAGGAGAGAGGGGGGTAGAGGGTAAAGAAACAGAAGAGAGGGATGGAGGGAGGAGAGGAGGCAACATCAGAGTATCCAATCACAGCCTCTGGTCCAGAAGCAGACACGCCTCTCCAGGCACCAGACTGCAAAGGCCAGGAACACACACACTCACACACACTGTCACGCACTCGCTATCTCACACACACCGATATACGTGACCAGACACACACACACACTCAGGCGTGGCTTATTCATCATCTTCATCATCATCTTCATCATCATCCCCCTCATCGTCATCGTCCTCATCTCCGCCCTGAGCTCCGCCCTTCTGACTCCGGGGGGCGAAGGACACACCTCCACGGTACGCCACCATGTCCTGTGGGAGGAGCCTCTGTTACTAAGGCAGTTACTGGGGGAGGAGCCTGTTATTAGGGCAGTTACTGGGGGAGGAGCCTGTTACTAAGGCAGTCACTGGGGGAGGAGCCTCTGTTACTAAGGCAGTTGCTGGGGGAGGAGCCTGTTGCCAGGGCTGTTAGTTGGGAGGAGCCTCTGTTACTAGGGCTGTTACTGTCATATTTCATTGTTTTACAGGGGTGTGGGTGTGTGGAGAGTTTGTGAGTGTGTGTTACTGGTATGTGTTACATATATAACTGTTACATGTGGTGTGTTACATGCGTGCATGTTACACGTGTTAACATGTTACCTTGTCATATTTCTCTCTCAGTCTCAGAGCCTTCTCCTCAAAGGGCTGCTTGTCTGATTGGCTGAGCTTGGACCACATGACCCCCAGGCGCTTGGCACAGTCTCCTATGGACAGGCCAGGGCACTCCTGCTTGACCGTGGGGCGGTACTCCCCGCAGAACACGAAGAAAGCAGACCTAGGAGAGATGCTGGGTTAGACTGGTGTACACACACACACACATGCAGGAGGGTTCACACACACAGTCTGCTCCTCCCTGCAGTGCTGACCTCTGACCCCACCTCACACCCTCCCACCTCACACACACCTTCTACTCAGGAGACAGACGTGGTTTCTCCCCAACAGGAACATACCCCAAGAACCAGGGAATCAATCCCAGGACCTAGGAGGTGTGACTCGGGGAATCAAACCCAGGACCTAGGAGGTGTGACTCAGGGAATCAAACCCAGGACCTAGCAGGTGTGACTCGGGGAATCAAACCCAGGACCTAGCAGGTGTGACTCAGGGAATCAAACCCAGGACCTAGCAGGTGTGACTCGGGGAATCAAACCCTGGACCTAGCAGGTGTGACTCGGGGAATCAAACCCAGGACCTAGCAGGTGTGACTCGGGGAATCAAACCCAGGACCTAGCAGGTGTGACTCGGGGAATCAAACCCAGGACCTAGCAGGTGTGACTCGGGGAATCAAACCCAGGACCTAGCAGGTGTGACTCAGGGAATCAAACCCAGGACCTAGCAGGTGTGACTCGGGGAATCAAACCCAGGACCTAGCAGGTGTGACTCAGGGAATCAAACCCAGGACCTAGCAGGTGTGACTCGGGGAATCAAACCCAGGACCTAGCAGGTGTGACTCAGGGAATCAAACCCAGGACCTAGCAGGTGTAACTTGGGGAATCAAACCCAGGACCTAGCAGGTGTGACTCAGGGAATCAAACCCAGGACCTAGCAGGTGTGACTCGGGGAATCAAACCCAGGACCTAGCAGGTGTGACTCGGGGAATCAAACCCAGGACCTAGCAGGTGTGACTCGGGTGTGTGTGTGTGAGACTCACGGGGGTCTCTTGGGGGCGTTGGGGTCCTTCCTCTTGCGGGCTCGGGCCCCCAGCCCCTTGGGAGGGATGTAGTGCTGCATCTCCCTGTTGTAACGCACCTTGTCAGCCTTCGCCATGTCTTCAAAGCGCTTCTTCTCTATGGGGGTCAGTGCCTACATACACACATTAGATACAAACACAATAATGCATGCATTAGACACACACATCACATTAAACACACATTGAGTCCAGACAAACACCACCATTGTACTTATGACATCATTCTGTATTATTTCAGCAGTTGCTTTACAGTGATGTAAAGGGGGAACTGACCCTTTTAATCTCCCAATAACACTTAGCAACACAGACTGAATATTAGTATGAAGACTGTTCACCTTCCCTCACACAATCACTCTTCTGTCACCCACTCTCTCACACACTCTATCACACACACACTCTCTATCACACACACGCTCTCTCTATCACACACACACTCTCACAAAGACACTCAGACACACTAGGGCTCAACGAATATTCTACATTCGAATATATATTCGAATAGTGTTTAAAAAACGAATTTCTAATATGAAAATTAATATTTGAATGTTTAAAAAAAAGAAAAGAATCTCAACCTTAAATTTGTTGCACAAAACTTTTGATCAACACTCAGCATTTGTTTATAGTTGTCGTTCATTTAAACCGCTATGCGCAGAGAGGGCGACAGTGCGGGAGAGAGAAAGAAAAAGTGCGTGTGTGCGAGCGAGAGGCCAAGGTCTGCGGTCTTGGCCATTATTTCATCTACTTATTTTTGTGTAGGTAACATGTTGTTAAATTAACTTAAATATATTACGTATACAAGTAGTTATGTCTTGTTGTATTCATTTGTCCTGTTATTGACGTGCCTAATGCGCAATCAGGAAACTCGAATATATTCGAATACGTGTGGGGAATATTTGAACGTCATATTTTAGCAGTTTTGACAGCCCTAATACACACTCTCTCACACACACTCTCTCACTCTCACACACACTCTCCTTTGGTGATGGTCTTACCTTCCATCTCTCAGAACACTTCTTGGAAAACTCAGCAAAGTTTACAGACTGCTCAGGGTGAGATTTACGGTGCTCCTCACGGCATGTCTGGACGAAGAATGCATAAGCAGAGGTCTTCCCCTTGGGTTTGTTAACATCTTTCACCATGGTAACGGTCTACCTAGTAACGGGAGAAATCAGGATCACATACAAAATATGCATTCCACAGAATTATAGCCTATCTTACAAATAGAGCAGGTGGAAACTACAGCAGGTGACAATCCAAGTCCAGCAGAGTTCAAACTGCATCTTTACTGGATATCCTTCTTAACACCAAAGTACTGCATCTTTACTGGATATCCTTCTTAACACCAGAGTACTGCATCTTTACTGGATATCCTTCTTAACACCAAAGTACTGCATCTTTACTGGATACCCTTCTTAACACCAAAGTATGGCATCTTTACTGGATATCCTTCTTAACACCAAAGTACTGCATCTTTACTGGATATCCTTCTTAACACCAAAGTACTGCATCTTTACTGGATACCCTTCTTAACACCAAAGTATGGCATCTTTACTGGATACCCTTCTTAACACCAAAGTATGGCATCTTTACTGGATATCCTTCTTAACACCAAAGTACTGCATCTTTACTGGATATCCTTCTTAACACCAAAGTACTGCATCTTTACTGGATACCCTTCTTAACACCAAAGTATGGCATCTTTACTGGATATCCTTCTTAACACCAAAGTACTGCATCTTTACTGGATATCCTTCTTAACACCAAAGTACTGCATCTTTACTGGATATCCTTCTTAACACCAGAGTACTGCATCTTTACTGGATATCCTTCTTAACACCAGAGTGCTGCATCTTTACTGGATATCCTTCTTAACACCAAAGTACTGCATCTTTACTGGATACCCTTCTTAACACCACAGTACTGCATCTTTACTGGATATCCTTCTTAACACCAAAGTACTGCATCTTTACTGGATATCCTTCTTAACACCAAAGTACTGCATCTTTACTGGATATCCTTCTTAACACCAGAGTACTGCATCTTTACTGGATATCCTTCTTAACACCAGAGTGCTGCATCTTTACTGGATATCCTTCTTAACACCAGAGTACTGCATCTTTACTGGATATCCTTCTTAACACCACAGTACTGCATCTTTACTGGATATCCTTCTTAACACCAAAGTACTGCATCTTTACTGGATATCCTTCTTAACACCAAAGTACGGCATCTTTACTGGATATCCTTCTTAACACCAGAGTACTGCATCTTTACTGGATATCCTTCTTAACACCAGAGTACTGCATCTTGACTGGATATCCTTCTTAACACCAAAGTACTGCATCTTTACTGGATATCCTTCTTAACACCAGAGTACTGCATCTTTACTGGATATCCTTCTTAACTCCAAAGTACTGCATCTTTACTGGATATCCTTCTTAATACCAGAGTACTGCATCTTTACTGGATATCCTTCTTAACATCAGAGTACTGCATCTTTACTGGATATCCTTCTTAACACCCGAGTACTGCATCTTTACTGGATATCCTTCTTAACACCAGAGTACTGCATCTTTACTGGATATCCTTCTTAACACCAGAGTACTGCATCTTGACTGGATATCCTTCTTAACACCAGAGTACTGCATCTTTACTGGATATCCTTCTTAACACCAGAGTACTGCATCTTTACTGGATATCCTTCTTAACACCAGAGTACTGCATCTTTACTGGATATCCTTCTTTGGCGTCAACATCATACACTGTTTAGAGCCCCCCCCCACACACACACACACACACACACACCTGGTAGAGCCGCACTTTCTCAGTATGACTTGTGTGAACACTTCTGATGTTGCGTCACTGGAATCCTGCGTTACTTTAACTCAGATTATAAATCTTATTATACTTATATCTTATTATACTTACATCTTATTATACTTGTATCTTATTATACGTATATCGTATTATACTTATATCTTATTCAGTCTTATCAGTGGTTTGCAGCAGAATCCCGCTTCAGGTCGGTAGTGGCGCTATGTTAGCTTAGCCACCTAGCTTGCTGCTAGTGGGAACAATAGAGTCCCGCCTGCTGCAGTGAGGCCCCCATATGTGAGGCCCCCATATGTGAGGCCCCCCATCCCCCAGCAAGCCCCCCAGCAAGCCCCCCAGCAAGCCCCCAGATAGCCAGACCAATACTAGATGAACCCTTAAACCACATCCGAGATTCACTTCGACATTATCTGTATTTTAGAAAATGTAGAAAACACAGAATCCGCCTGGATCCGCATCTGGGCTCCGTGTATTTCCCGGAGTAAAGAGGACGGTGCATGTTACCCCGTTACTAACCCCGTTACTAACACCCTGAGCTGCAGGAATCATGTTCTGCTTCATAACATCATTAGATCTGAGCAGGTAAACATCATATTAAGGCCCGGAGTCTAAAGCACTAACCCAGGACAGAGACAAGGCTCAACTGTTTACTACCGCTGGGAGACTTCATGAAAAGCCCTAATTTCCCTCTAGTTCTGTTAAACAGCATCTCTATCTCTAACCCTATCTCATCTCTATCTCTAACCCTATCTCATCTCTATCTCTAACCCACCCAGCAGCACCTTCATGTTTACAAACATACAATTAAAAACACTTTCTGATCCAAATCTGCATTTCTCCGTCTCCGCACCTCAGTTAGAAACAGAAGATGTATTAAAGCAGCATCAATACTCACTTTATCCGGTGAGGCAGATCCTTGTGTTGGTGTGGTTGTTGTGTGGTTGTGTTAGTGTGGTTGTGTTTGTGTGGTTGTTGTGTTACTGTGGTTCAGTCTGATGCTCTGCTGTCGGTTGGTCGCGATTCAAACTGGGTCGAACCTTGCACGAGCCCCCGCCCCCAGGCCGCGCCCCCATTGGCTGCTTGAACACATTCGAACGGCAGGGGCGGGGCCAGAGAAAGCTTTCTATGACATAGCTCATGAATATGTAAAGATTTGTGTTTTAACCAAAAGTGCTTTATTGAACAATAACAGCATGATGATGAACTAACTGGGTGTAACAACAGACAACATTATATTTACATGCATGTACATTGCTGCGTGTCAGCCCAGTTATCCCTCCTCCAGGTGTGTACAGGTGAGCTTGATGCGCTGGGGCAGTCTGGTCACAAACTCTCTTTCTCCTCTCGTAAACGTCTTCAACTGGGTTATGTCTGGAAACAAACACACACATATTTACACACAGTGTGAACTTTGATTTGCCATTAGAAATATGTGTTAACACGTGTTAGTGCAGTGAGAGTGTGTGTGCGCACCCTCTGTGGTAGCAGGAGGTGTGTGTGAGTGTGTGTGTGCTCACCCTCTGTGGTAGCAGGTGTGTGTGTGGTGTGTGTGAGTGTGTGTGTGTGTGCTCACCCTCTGCGGTAGCAGGAGGTGTGTGTGGTGTGTGTGTACTCACCCTCTGTGGTAGCAGGTGTGTGTGAGTGTGTGTTTAGACGGCAGGTGAGGGTGACAGAACGACACACATAGTTGCTCCCACACACAGCAGACAGGTACATCTGCAGAGGGTCATCACTGTCCTGAAACACACACATACACACTGCTGAAACAGACACAACATGTGTGTGCATTGTGGAGGTGAGTGTGTGTGTGAGTGTATGGAGTGTGTATGTGTGTGAGTATGGAGTGTGTGTCTAACCTGCCCTCGTAGGTTGACACTGAGATGACCCCTGACCCGGACTGATCTCTGTAGCCCCTCCCACTGGGGCGGAGCCAGGCGCAGCAGAGATGAGACCAGCAGAGAAGGAAACCAGACATGAACCTCCCCTGAGCCATCCTCCACTGAGGCACTGAACACACACACACACACACACACACACACACACACACACACACACACACACACACACACACGGTGTAAACACTGCATGTAGAGTGTGTGTGTTGTGTAGAGTGTGTGTGTGTTGTGTAGAGTGTGTGTGTTTTGTAGAGTGTGTGTGTTGTTTAGAGTGTGTGTGTTGTGTAGAGAGTGTGTGTTGTGTAGAGAGTGCGTGTTGTGTAGAGAGTGTGTAAGTGTAAGAGGCTAACTTGGCATTTGCCTGGAACACAGCAGATCTGGAGAGACACGGAGGAGACTGTCTGGTACATCTGTCCTGTAGAGGGGAGGAAGAGGATGAAGAGGAGGGGGAGGACGGGGAGGAAGAGGATGAAGAGGTGGAAGAGGAGGGGGAGGAAGAGGATGAAGAGGTGGAAGAGGAGGGGGAGGAAGAGGATGAAGAGGTGGAAGAGGAGGGGGAGGAAGAGGATGAAGAGGTGGAAGAGGAGGATGAAGAGGAGGAGAGATGGGGAACAGATTTAAATCTTTCTGTCCTGAACTGCTGGAGCAGCATAACTAAACCTCCCTTTATGTTTTCTAAAGATGTCATCATCCACATGGACACAGCTGGACATCATCCACATGGACACAGCTGGACATCATCCACATGAACACAGCTGGACATCATCCACATGAACACAGCTGGACATCATCCACATGAACACAGCTGGACATCATCCACATGAACACAGCTGGACATCATCCTCATAGACATCATCCTCATGGACACAGCTGGACATCATCCACATGGACATCATCCTCATGGACACTGCTGGGCATCATCCACATGGACACAGCTGGACATCATCCTCATGGACATCATCCCCATGGACACAGCTGGACATCATCCACATGGACATCATCCTCACGGACAGAGCTGGACATCATCCTCATGGACATCATCCTCATGGACATCATCCTCATGGACACAGCTGGACATCATCCACATGGACATCATCCTCACGGACAGAGCTGGACATCATCCTCATGGACATCATCCTCATGGACACAGCTGGACATCATCCACATGAACACAACTGGACATCATCCTCATAGACATCATCCCCATGGACACAGCTGGACATCATCCACATGGACATCATCCTCATGGACATCATCCACATAGACATCATCCCCATGGACACAGCTGGACATCATCCACATGGACATCATCCACATGGACATCATCCTCATGGACACAGCTGGACATCATCCACAACCCCAACACAGGTCAGAGCATGTCTATAGTCTAATACCCCAGGATGTCAAACTGTACCTCAGTGTGTGTGTGTGTGTGTGAGAGAGTGTGTACCTGGGCATAGAGACACCCACACAGAGAGCAGGTGTGTGTGTGTGTACCTGAGTGTAGAGACAGCCACACAGAGAGCAGGTGTGTGTGTGTGTGTGTGTGTACCTGAGTGTAGAGACAGCCACACAGAGAGCAGGTGTGTGTGTGTACCTGAGTGTAGAGACAGCCACACAGAGAGCAGGTGTGTGTGTGTGTACCTGAGTGTAGAGACAGCCACACAGAGAGCAGGTGTGTGTGTGTGTACCTGAGTGTAGAGACAGCCACACAGAGAGCAGGTGTGTGTGTGTGTACCTGAGTGTAGAGACAGCCACACAGAGAGCAGGTGTGTGTGTGTGTGTACCTGAGTGTAGAGACAGCCACACAGAGAGCAGGTGTGTGTGTGTGTACCTGAGTGTAGAGACAGCCACACAGAGAGCAGGTGTGTGTGTGTGTACCTGAGTGTAGAGACAGCCACACAGAGAGCAGGTGTGTGTGTGTGTGTACCTGAGTGTAGAGACAGCCACACAGAGAGCAGGTGTGTGTGTGTGTGTACCTGAGTGTAGAGACAGCCACACAGAGAGCAGGTCCACTGCAGCTTTAGGAAGAGGATACACACCAGGTGACCCCTGACCTTTCCCATGGTGCCATGATGGGCCTTTTGCACAGCCCAATCACCAAGGAGGATAATGGGAAGGGGCTCCACACACCTGGAGAGTGGAAGTACAGGTGAGTAGGCATAGAGGCGTACAGGTATAGGGGCACGTGTAAATGGACAGGTATACAGGTATAGGTGAACAGGTGTAGGTGCACAGGTGTAGTGGTGTAGGTGCACAGGTGAACAGGTGTAGGTGAACAGGTGTAGTGGTGTAGGTGCACAGGTGTAGTGGTGTAGGTGCACAGGTGAACAGGTGTAGGTGCACAGGTGTAGTGGTGTAGGTGCACAGGTGTAGTGGTGTAGGTGCACAGGTGAACAGGTGTAGGTGAACAGGTGTAGTGGTGTAGGTGAACAGGTGTAGTGGTGTAGGTGAACAGGTGTAGTGGTGTAGGTGAACAGGTGTAGTGGTGTAGGTGCACAGGTGTAGTGGTGTAGGTGCACAGGTGTAGTGGTGTAGGTGAACAGGTGTAGTGGTGTAGGTGAACAGGTGTAGTGGTGTAGGGGAACAGGTGTAGTGGTGTAGGTGAACAGGTGTAGGTGCACAGGTGTAGTGGTGTAGGTGCACAGGTGTAGTGGTGTAGGTGCACAGGTGTAGTGGTACAGGTGCACAGGTGTAGTGGTACAGGTGCACAGGTGTAGTGGTACAGGTGCACAGGTGTAGTGGTACAGGTGCACAGGTGTAGTGGTACAGGTGCACAGGTGTAGTGGTGTAGGTGCACAGGTGTAGTGGTGTAGGTGCACAGGTGTAGGTGAACAGGTGTAGTGGTATAGGTGCACAGGTGTAGTGGTGTAGGTGAACAGGTGTAGTGGTGTAGGTGAACAGGTGTAGGTGCACAGGTGTAGTGGTGTAGTTGGACAGGTGTGGTGGTGTACTCTTACTGGGTGTGTGTTGATCCCAGAGCTATCACAGTCACACAGCTGACAGGCAGAGAGCGACAATACACACCTCCCACCCTGCAACACACTACAGTCAGTCAGAAATAACACAACCGGTCTGATTGAATGCATTACATGACAACTTGTTTGACACTGTGTTACCGTGATGTCCGACGCTGCACTCTCTCCAGCAGCAGGCTGCTTCCTGGGAGGAGTCCTAGAGGGTAGGGGGCGTGGCCTAGATCCAGGTACACCTGTAGGCTTCTCCCTCTCGATGATACGTCACACACTGTCAGGCGCACGGTTAGACCTACTTCCACCTCTACACACCCACACCCACACACACACACACACACACACACCCACACACACACACGTGTTTGTATGTAATAGTAGGTGTGTGTGGAGTGTGTTGTGTACCAGGGTGTGTGTTGTGTACCAGGGTGTGTGTTGTGTACCAGGGTGTGTGGAGTGTGTGTGAAGGCCAGTCTTCTCTTGCATGTTGATCCTCTCAGTCAGAAGACCCTGAAATGAGATCAGTTCTCCAGTAGAACTGACACACACACACACACACACACACACAGACACACACACACACACACACAGACATACAGACACACACACACACCGACATACAGACACACACACACACACAGACAGACACACACACACACACAGACATACAGACACACACACACACAGACACACACAGACAGACAGACAGACAGACACACACACACATTAAAATAGATACATATATTACAAGCATGTGATGGTGATGGAGTCAGCTGGCTGAGTGGTTTGGGAGTCAGGCTGGTAATCAGAAGGATGTCGGTGGTGATGGTAATGATGGTGCTGATTATGGTGATGATGATGATGGTGATGATGGTGGTGATGATGGTGCTGATTATGGTGATGATGATGATGATGATGATGATGATGATGATGATGGAGATGATGGTGATTGTGGTTATGGTGATGATGGTGATGATGATGGTGGTGATGGTAATTGTGGTTATGTTGCTGATGATGGCGATGATGATTATGGTGGTGATGATGGTGGTGATGATGGTGGTGAGGATGGTGGTGAGGATGATGGTGGTGATGGTGATGATGATTATGGTGGTGATGATGGTGGTGATGATGGTGGTGGTGATGGTAATTGTGGTTATGGTGCTGATTATGGTGATGATGCAGTATACCTGCCATCCAGGACCTGGGAAACAGACAGAACCCTGGAACACACCTGAGGACAATACACAACTCACATCACTTCATCATCAGTCTCCTAGCCTGTCTCCTAGCCTGTCTCTCTAAACTCAGTCTCCTAACCTGTCTCCTAGCCTGTCTCCTAGCCTGTCTCCTAGCCTGTCTCTCTAAACCCAGTCTCCTAACCTGTCTCCTAGCCTGTCTCCTAGCCTGTCTCCTAGCCTGTCTCTCTAAACTCAGTCTCTTAGCCTGTCTCCTAGCCTGTCTCTCTAAACTCAGTCTCCTAACCTGAGGGAGGGACGGGATGAGGAGAGGGTGGGGTATGCTGTGGATCCTCCAATCAGAGCACACAAGAAGGGAGGTGCAGGTGTGGAGCTGTACACCACTCTGTCCAGCAATACAGGATCCAATCAGAACACTGGTATCCTGAGAATGAAGCACAACAACCAATCAGAACAAAGTGTAGAGAAGAGAGAGGGATAAGTAGTGGGACAGTGGATGGATAGAGAATTGGACAGACAGAGAGAGAGGGATGTAGAGAGAGAGGGGAGAGAGAGAGAGGGAGAGAGATATACAGATGTAGAGAGGGAAAGAGAAAGAGAGGGGGAGGAGTACCTGTGTGTTAGGAGAGATGAGTCTGTAAAGAGAGCCAGTCTGGAGAACAGGGAACCAGCAAACTGCTGCACCAGCAAACAGCAGCTCTACCTGAGGAGGAGGAAGGGAGGAGACAGAGAGAGAGTTGTGTTCAGAGTATCCTATGTGGTGGTTCATCATACAGAGAGGAGGAACATAGTTCTACTGAACACTTACCCTCTCTCTCCCCACCTCTCTGTCCTTCTCTCTCTCCAGTAGAGGAGTGTTCCTGGGGTCCCGCCCCCATCTCTGAACCGGACCAATCAACTGGGCCCTGACAGAAAAGCACAAGGACAGCCCTGCCCCCTTTCCCTCAGAACCATTCACCATGTTCCTCCATGCCAGCCCCTCCTTCCACTCCACTCTCATCACCACGGAGACACAGGGTGCAGAGGTCACTGGGCATGGTCTGTCACTTGGCAACAAGGACCCTCCCACGTCCATCTCCATAGCGACATCAGGGGCTGGGTCTTGTCTAATTCCTCTCTTCCTAACCCCTCCCTTATTCCTCTCCTCCTTGCCCCCTTCTCTCTTCCTCTTCCTCCGGCCCAACTCAGGCACCTGCACCCAGCATTCCTCTTGATCCTCTCCTCCCTCCCTCCTTCGGTCCTCCCCTTCCCCCTCCTCTCCTCCCTCCCTCCTTCGGTCCTCCTCTTCTCCCTCCTCTCCTCCCTCCCTCCTTCGGTCCTCCTCTTCTCCCTCCTCTCCTCCCTGCCTCCTTCGGTCCTCCCCTTCTCCCTCCGTTTCTCCCTCCCTCCTTCGGTCCTCCCCTTCTCCCTCCTCTCCTCCCTCCCTCCCCCTCTCCTCTCCTCTTTCCTTCTCTCTGTCTGTCTGCAGTAGAGTTCTCATGGATGAAGATGGGCTGAGGATGTGAACATCATCCAGACAGAACTGTAGATAGACCCTGAAAAACATACGCACACATTAGGGTTGGTCCTGAGTGTGTACTTGTGTGTGTGTGTGTGTGTGTGTGTGTGTACCTGCAGTGCCTGTGTTTGATGTAGTGGTTCTGGTCCAGGTGTTTGTAGGATGGGAATTCTGATTGGAGGAACCTCTCAGTTACCATTGTGAAGCACTTCACACATACCAGACAGCCTGCAACACACACACACACACATTAAACACACACACACATTACACACACACCAGACAGCCTGCGAAACACACACACACACACATTACACACACATCAGACAGTCTGCAACACACACACACCCCACCTATCCATGCTGTGTTGGACACAGATCTCTGAGATTTCTGGTCGCCATTGCAGATGTCTGTGACAACACAAGCCACATCACCAGTCTGGTCTCTCAGCCGGAGAAGGTGTGAGGATGACCGCGTGTGAACCGGAGGAAGCTCCAGCAGGCCGACCAGAAGCAGGGGAAGCGGGTGGTGCTGGGCCCCAGCAGCGAGCCTGTAGGACCAGGTCAGGGCTGGGTTGAGCTCAGCCTGGATCAGGCTCTCTGGGTTCTTCCCCTCCAGGATAGAGTGGAGGCTGAAGGAAGCCCAGCTCTCCAGCTGCCTCACACACTCTGCCAGGGACACATACTCACACCCTGGAACACACACCTGATACTGGGAGCAGAGGAGACAGGGGACCAAGCTCATGATCATACTGTAGATACACACAGGGAATATGACTGTGTGTATATATATATATGTGTGTGTGTGTGTACCTCAGTCAGGAGACAGTGGTGTGGCTCCTGCAGCATCTCAGAGTAAATGTCTCTCTTCCCTCCTCCCTCTCCTCCTCCTCCTCCCTCCTCTCCTCCCTCCTCTCCTCCTCCCCACAGAGGGAACACGTGCTCCAGCAGTCTCCCCCCCACTACACACAGCTTCTCCTCCCGCACCAGGGAGGGAACCAGCCTGCAGAGGGCGCCAGAGTTAAAGAAGCACATGTGCAGTATACACACACAGTACGGTGCATCTATAACCTCACCGCTCTCTCAGCAGGGTGCAGCAGTTACAGAGCCACAGGTATTTAGACACGCCCAGATTCCTCTCCAATAGTAGCCGGGGCAACATCCAGTCCCTGTGGTGGTTGCTAGGTGGGTTGCTAGGGACCAGCCGGCTAAAGGCAGTGATTCGCAGGCTGGAGCGCAGACACACGCACAGCATGCTGGGTAAGCTGGTGGGGCTGGGCCGGTACAGGAAGTGGACGCCACAGAGTTCTATCTCCGCCCCCGGCCGCAGGCCATGCCTCGCCAGAGGCTGATAGGCCAGACACAGCCCCACCTTCCTGTCAATCACATAAAGGCCCGCCCCTTCGCTCAACACACTGGTCACAACACCCTATCAGGAGGAAGGGGAGGAGTCACACCAACATGTAAGAATGGATTAGTATTAGTGTGTACAGTGTACATAAACCAACGAACAAACAGACAGACAGACAGACAGACAGAGACAGACTGACAGACAGAGAGACAGACAGAGAGACAGAGAGAGAGAGACAGACAGAGAGAGAGACAGAGAGAGACAGAGAGACTGACAGACAGAGAGAGAGAGACTGACAGACAGACAGAGAGACAGAGAGAGACAGACAGAGAGACAGAGAGAGAGAGAGACAGAGAGACTGACAGACTGACAGACAGACAGAAACACAGAGAGACAGACAGAGAGACAGAGAGAGACAGAGAGAGAGACAGAGAGACAGACAGACAGAGAGATAGACAGACAGAGAGAGAGACAGAGAGAGAGACAGAGAGAGAGACAGAGAGACTGACAGACAGAGAGAGAGAGAGACAGAGAGACAGAGAGAGACAGAGACTGACAGACAGAGAGAGAGAGAGACAGACAGAGAGAGAGACAGAGAGACTGACAGACAGAGAGAGAGACAGAGAGACAGACAGACAGAGAGAGAGAGAGATAGACAGAGAGAGAGACAGACAGAGACAGAGAAGAGACAGACAGAGAGACAGAGAGACAGACAGAGAGAGAGACAGACAGAGAGACAGACAGAGACAGACAGAGAGAGAGACAGACAGAGAGACAAAGAGACAGAGAGACAGAGAGAGAGACAGAGAGACAGACAGAGAGAGAGACAGACAGAGAGAGAAAGAGAGACAGACAGAGAGACAGACAGAGAGACAGACAGACACAGACAGAGAGACAGACAGATAAAGACAGACTGGGAGACAGAGACAGAGAGACACAGACAGAGAGACAGACAAATAAAGACAGACAGACAGGCACCTTGTAGCTGATGACTCTGGAGAATTTATTCCGCTGAACGTCCAGAGCAGTGTGTGCGTCTTCCTCCGAGGTTGTGTGTGTGTCCTGGTCAGGGGTTGTGTGTGTGTCCTGGTCAGGGGTTGTGTGTGTGTCCTGGTCAGGGGTTGTGTGTGTGTCCTGGTCAGGGGTTGTGTGTGTGTCGGCTTGGCTAAGACACACTTCTGAGTCTGAGCCACCTGTGTCTGCACTATGATCATCCAGAGTGTGTGTGTGTGTCTCTGGGCTGTGTGTGTGTGAGGTGTGTGTGTCTGAGGTGTGTGTGTCCAGCAGAGAGAGAGTGGACAGGGCAGTGACAGTCAGAACTCTGTTTCCAGACCAGCAGCGGAGGGCACACACACGCAGGCCAGACACACACACCTTCTGACCTACAGACACACAACATCTCCACCACACACAGCCTGGGTCCTGGGGAAGGAACAGACACTCTGTGACTGAAGGTTACACACACAATCTAACTCACACACACACACACACACACACAATCTAACTCTCACACACACAATCTAACTCTCACACACACACACTCTCACACACACACACACACACACACACACACACACACACACACACACACACACACACACACACACACACACACACACACACACACACACACACACACACACACACACACACAATCTAACTCTCTCTGTTTCTCTCTCACACACTTTCTCTCTCACACACACACTCTCTCTGTTTCTTTCACCGTGATCAGAACAGGAAGTGTGTGTTTTTCCTCTTGCAGCTGGAGACAGAAAAAGGGTTTCCCAGCGATGTCCAGCAGAGGGCAGACTGCACTCACCTTCCCCAAAACCTGCAAACGCCTGCCCTTACACCTGCACACACAACACACAGTCCTATGTGTGTGTGTGTCTGTGTGGTGTGTGTGTCTGTGTGTGTGTCTGCGTGTGTGTATGTGTGTGTGTGTATGTACCTGTGCTTGATGAGGGCTGAGGCTTCTCGGACTCCAACAGCATTGCAGAGCTCCGCCCCACCAGAGTCAAGGGCCAATCCAGGCTTGGGGTGAGAGATCAGAGGCAAGGGGGAGCCAGTCAGCTCCAAGTAGCCTGCCTCTCCATGATGTTGTCCTGCAGCATGATGGGGGATGTAGTTCCAGCAGGGGAAGATCATGGGTGTGCCCAGCCAGAGAGGAGAAGGGTGCAGGAGCTACAGGTAACACACACACACACACACTAGAGATGGTCACACATACACACACTAGAGATGGTCACACACACACACACACTAGAGATGGTCACACATACACACACTAGAGATGGTCACACACACACACACACACTAGAGATGGTCACACACACACACACACACTAGAGATGGTCACACACACACACACACTAGAGATGGTCACTCACACACACACACACACACACACACACACACACACACACACACACACACACACACACACACACACACACACACACACACACACACACACACACACACACACACACACACACACACACACACACACACACACACACACACTAGAGATGGTCACACACACACACTAGAGATGGCCACACACACACACTAGAGATGGTCACACACACACTAGAGATGGTCACACACACACTAGAGATGGTCACACACACACACACTAGCGATGGTCACACACACACAGTAGAGATGGTCACACACACACACAGTAGAGATGGTCACACACACAGTAGAGATGGTCACACACACACACAGTAGAGATGGTCACACACACACTAGCGATGGTCACACACACACTAGAGATGGTCACACACACACAGTAGAGATGGTCACACACACACAGTAGAGATGGTCACACACACACACAGTAGAGATGGTCACACACACACAGTAGAGATGGTCACACACACACAGTAGAGATGGTCACACACACACACAGTAGAGATGGTCACACACACACAGTAGAGATGGTCACATACACACAGTAGAGATGGTCACACACACACACAGTAGAGATGGTCACACACACACAGTAGAGATGGTCACACACACACAGTAGAGATGGTCACACACACACAGTAGAGATGGTCACACACACACAGTAGAGATGGTCACATACACACAGTAGAGATGGTCACACACACACAGTAGAGATGGTCACACACTCCTCTCTCACCTCACAGTGTAAGCTTCCACTTGCATCCTTCACTCTCCAGGACCCATCACAGGGTTTCCCGGAGCCATGCCCAGCAGTTAGACAGCCAATCAGCAGCAGGTTGGCCCGCGGCAGAGCTCTGTGATTGGGCAGAGCCTGCACCGCCTCCCTAACCCATTCTCTGTGCTGATTGGTGCTCCAGCTCAGGTTGCTGCAACATGCAGTCCGTTGCCTGGATACCAACTCGGATATAGAGACAAACCTATGAACCAGAAAGATTAGACCGATTGGTCGACACTAGTGACGTTACAAAAACAGCAGCATACCCATACCAATCCCCTAATACCCCTTGATGGCACCAGTTTGACACCAGTCCCCTAATACCTGTAGCTGAGGGTTAGAGACAGTGAGCAGGCTGCCAGCTGATATTACCTGTAGCTGAGGGTTAGAGACAGTGAGCAGGCTGCCAGCTGATATTACCTGTAGCTGAGAGTTAGAGACAGTGAGCAGGCTGCCAGCTGATATTACCTGTAGCTGAGGGTTAGAGACAGTGAGCAGGCTGCCAGCTGATATTACCTGTAGCTGAGGGTTAGAGACAGTGAGCAGGCTGCCAGCTGATATTACCTGTAGCTGAGGGGCAGAGACAGTGAGCAGGCTGCCAGCTGATCCACCCTGGTCACCACAGCAGCAGACAGCAGTTCTGCGCTCTCACCAGTGGGGGGCGCTACAGGAATGAGCAGCTCTGACACCCGCTGGAACATCTCCTCCAACCAGCCATGCTCCTGTGGAGAGAACCCTGGGTCAGAGCTGCCCTACACCAGACAGTACCCCACCTCCACACCTCCACACCCCACCTCCACACCTTGAACCAAGGGTTTTTAGTATCATTACTGTACTTGTTACAAATGGCAATAATACGTTGAAACTCACCGCTTCACTTCTGTCTCTGTAGTTTTGGAGAAACGACTTCATCCTCCTAAATCCGGTTCAACGTATCTATGTGACTTGTGACTATCTAGTCACTTAGCTTATTACAGTTCAGTATCTTCATAGTTATTGTAGCTTGAGACAGTCAACAGCTGACTAACTTATAAACTTTAAACTTGTAAAGAGCAGGACCTGGGCCTGGGCTGGTTAGATAAAGTTAACTAGACAGTCTAGTTAGATAGAAGGTTTACTAACTGGATAGTTAGATAGGAAGGTTTACTAACTGGATAGTTAGATAGGAGGTTTACTAACTGGATAGTTAGATAGGAGGTTTACTAACTGGATAGTTAGATACAGACAGTTAACTTCGTTTCTCAAGAAGGTCCATCTCTGTCGCGCTAAATCCTTTCAAATGTCCGGTCAAAACATCCGGTGTTCGCGCCAAAGCTTCTTCTTTTTCCTGTACTTCTTCTTCCTGTACTTCTTACTGCCTCCTGCTGGTGGAACAGTACATCGTTTAAACCAGACCTGAACCTACACGTGGCTCAATCAACAAAAGAACTGGAGGGAGAGGAGGGAAAGAGAGAAAGAGGGAGAGAGAGAGAGAGAGAGGAGGGAGAGAGAGAGAGAGAGAGAGAGAGGAGGGAGAGAGAGAGGAGGGAGAGAGAGAGGAGGGAGAGAGAGAGGGGGAGAGAGGAGGGGGAGAGAGAGAGGGAGAGAGAGAGAGAGAGGGAGAGGAGGGAGAGAGAGAGAGAGGAGGGAGGAGGGAGAGAGAGAGGAGGGAGAGAGAGAGAGGAGGGAGGAGGGAGAGAGAGAGGAGGGAGAGAGAGAGAGGAGGGAGAGAGGAGGGGGAGAGAGAAAGAGGGAGAGAGAGAGAGAGAGAGAGAGGAGGGAGAGAGGAGGGGGAGAGAGAGAGGAGAGAGAGAGAGAGAGAGGAGGGAGAGAGAGAGGAGGGAGAGAAAGAAAGAGGGAGAGAGAGAAAGAGGGAGAGAGAGAGAGGAGGGAGGAGGGAGAGAGAGAGGAGGGAGAGAGAGAGAGGAGGGAGGAGGGAGAGAGAGAGGAGGGAGAGAGAGAGAGAGGAGGGAGAGAGGAGGGGGAGAGAGAGAGGGAGAGAGAGAGAGAGAGAGGAGGGAGAGAGAGAGGAGGGAGAGAAAGAAAGAGGGAGAGAGAGAAAGAGGGAGAGAGAGAGAGGAGGGAGGAGGGAGAGAGAGAGGATGGAGAGAGAGAGAGGAGGGAGGAGGGAGAGAGAGAGGAGGGAGAGAGAGAGAGGAGGGAGAGAGGAGGGAGAGAGAGAGAGGGAGAGAGAGAGAGAGAGGAGGGAGAGAGAGAGGAGGGAGAGAAAGAAAGAGGGAGAGAGAGAGAGGAGGGAGAGAGGAGGGGGAGAGAGAGAGGCGGGGGAGAGAGAGAAAGAGAGAGAGAGGCGGGAGAGAGAGGAGGGAGAGAGGGGAGGGAGAGAGGAGGGGGAGAGATAAGGAGGGAGAGAGAGAGGAGGGGGAGAGAGAAGGAGGGAGAGAGAGAGAAGGGAGAGAGAGGAGGGACAGAGAGGGGGAACACAAGAGATGGACAGAGAGAAGAGTGAAAAGAGAGAGAGAGAGGAGGAACACGAGAGAGGAGGAAGAGGAAGAGAGAGAGAGGGTCAGGTGAGGGGTGGAGACAAAGTTTGGACTTTAGTGCTGTGTACACACACATATGCAGGACAGACCGCTGAATAACAGACAAGAGGATCGGATCCCCAAAGTGAGTAACAGAAACTCCTCTCTCTAACTCCTCTCTCTAACTCCTCTCTCTAACTCCTCTCTCTAACTCCTCTCTCTAACTCCTCTGTCTAACTCCTCTCTCTAACTCCTCTCTCTAACTCCTCTCTCTAACTCCTCTCTCTATCTCCTCTCTCTAACTCCTCTCTCTAACTCCTCTCTCTAACTCCTCTCTCTAACTCCTCTCTCTATCTCCTCTCTCTAACTCCTCTCTCTAACTCCTCTCTCTAACTCCTCTCTCTAACTCCTCCATCTCCTCGCTAACTCCTCTGTCTCCTCTCTCTAACTCCTCTCTCTAACTCCTCTCTCTAACTCCTCTGTCTCCTCTCTCTAACTCCTCCATCTCCTCGCTAACTCCTCTGTCTCCTCTCTCTAACTCCTCTCTCTAACTCCTCTCTCTAACTCCTCTGTCTCCTCTCTCTAACTCCTCTCTCTAACTCCTCTATCTCCTCGCTAACTCCTCTGTCTCCTCTCTCTAACTCCTCTCTTTAACTCCTCCATCTCCTCTCTCTAACTTCTCTATCTCCTCTCTCTAACTCCTCTATCTCCTCGATTTAATCCTCTATCCCCGCTCTTTCTAACTCCTCTATCTCCCCTCTCTAACTCCTTTATCTTCTCTCTCTAACTGCTCTATCTTCTCTCTCTCTAACTCCTCTATCTCCTCTCTCTCTCTAACTGCTCTATCTTCTCTCTCTCTAACTCCTCTATCTCTTCTCTCTCTAACTTCTCTATCTCCTCTCTCTCTAACCCCTCTATCTCCTCTCTCTAACTCCTCTATCTCCTCTCTCTCTAACTCCTCTATCTCCTCTCTCTCTAACCCCTCTATCTCCTCTCTCTAACTCCTCTATTTCCTCTCTCTCTCTAACTCCTCTATCTCCTCTCTCTAACTCCTCTATCTCTTCTCTCTCTAACTTCTCTATCTCCTCTCTTTCTAACTCCTCTATCTCCTCTCTCTCTAACTCCTCTATCTCCTCTCTCTAACTCCTCTATCTCTTCTCTCTCTAACTTCTCTATCTCCTCTCTTTCTAACTCCTCTATCTCCTCTCTCTCTAACTCCTTTATCTCCTCTCTCTCTCTAACTCCTCTATCTCTTTGTGTTTGTTTACAGAGTGTGTGTTTACAGTGTGTGTGTGTGTGTTTACAGTGTGTGTGTGTGTGTGTGTGTTTACAGAGTGTGTGTTTACAGTGTGTCTGTGTTTACAATGTGTGTGTGTGTGTTTACAGAGTGTGTGTTTACTGAGTGTGTGTGTTAACAGAGTGTGTGTGTGTTAACAGAGTGTTTGTGTTAACAGAGTGTGTTTACAGAGTGTGTGTGTGTGTGTGTTAACAGAGTGTGTTTACAGAGTGTGTGTGTGTGTGTGTTTACAGGGTGTGTGTGTTAACAGAGTGTGTTTACTGAGTGTGTGTGATAACAGAGTGTGTGTGTGTTAACAGAGTGTGTTTACAGAGTGTGTGTGTTTACAGTGTGTGTGTGTGTTTACAGAGTGTGTGTGTTAACAGAGTGTGTTTACAGAGTGTGTGTGTGTGTGTTTACAGGGTGTGTGTGTGTTTACAGAGTGTGTGTGTTAACAGAGTGTGTTTACTGAGTTGTGTGTTTACAGAGTGTGTGTGTTAACAGAGTGTGTTAACAGAGTGAGTGTGTGTTAACAGAGTGTGTTTACAGAGTGTGTGTGTGTGTGTTTACAGGGTGTGTGTGTGTTTACAGAGTGTGTGTGTTAACAGAGTGTGTTTACAGAGTGTGTGTGTTAACAGAGTGTGTTAACAGAGTGAGTGTGTGTTAACAGAGTGTGTTTACAGAGTGTGTGTGTGTGTGTGTTTACAGTGTGTGTGTGTGTGTTTACAGGGTGTGTGTGTGTTTACAGGGTGTGTGTGTGTTTACAGGGTGTGTGTGTGTGTTTACAGAGTGTGTGTGTTAACAGAATGTGTTAACAGAGTGAGTGTGTGTTAACAGAGTGTGTTTACAGATTGTGTGTGTGTGTGTGTTTACAGGGTGTGTGTGTGTTTACAGTGTGTGTGTGTGTTTACAGGGTGTGTGTGTGTTTACAGGGTGTGTGTGTGTTTACAGAGTGTGTACTGTAATATATCCTCTTTCTACTTGGTTGAGGTGTCAGAGGGGAAAGTGACAACATGGACTCCATCCGAATGAGACTGACTCAGGTAAGGGAGGTAGAGAGGGAGGGAGAAGAGAGGGAGGGAGAAAGACAGAGAGAGATGGGTGAGAGATGGGGAGAGATTGTGTAAATTGGTCTAACAAATATCCATCGCTTGCTCCA
>CM059313.1:9502500-9512500 GCA_030340665.1 Neosalanx taihuensis
CCTCATCCCTGACCTCAACCCTGACCTCATCCCTGACCTCATCCCTGACCTCAACCCTGACCTCATCCCTGATCTCATCCCTGATCTCATCCCTGACCTCATCCCTGACCTCAACCCTGACCTCATCCCTGACCTCATCCCTGACCTCAACCCTGACCTCAACCCTGACCTCATCCCTGACCTCATCCCTGACCTCATCCCTGACCTCAACCCTGACCTCATCCCTGATCTCATCCCTGATCTCATCCCTGACCTCAACCCTGACCTCATCCCTGACCTCATCCCTGACCTCATCCCTGACCTCAACCCTGACCTCATCCCTGACCTCATCCCTGACCTCAACCCTGACCTCATCCCTGACCTCAACCCTGACCTCATCCCTGACCTCATCCCTGACCTCAACCCTGACCTCATCCCTGATCTCATCCCTGATCTCATCCCTGATCTCATCCCTGACCTCAACCCTGACCTCATCCCTGATCTCATCCCTGATCTCATCCCTGACCTCAACCCTGACCTCATCCCTGATCTCATCCCTGATCTCATCCCTGATCTCATCCCTGACCTCAACCCTGACCTCAACCCTGATCTCATCCCTGACCTCAACCCTGACCTCAACCCTGACCTCATCCCTGACCTCATCCCTGATCTCATCCCTGACCTCAACCCTGACCTCATCCCTGACCTCATCCCTGATCTCATCCCTGACCTCAACCCTGACCTCAACCCTGACCTCATCCCTGATCTCATCCCTGACCTCAACCCTGACCTCAACCCTGACCTCATCCCTGATCTCATCCCTGACCTCTCATCTCTTCCTCTTCCCTCCTCCTCTCCTCCTCTTCCTCCCCTCCAGTATAAAGCCTCTCTATCTAAACAGTGGAGCGTACAGCTTCACAGCCTTCGCTGGAGTCCCAGCCATGGAGCTGCACTTCACAGAGGTTAGATTGTGACCCACCCTCACCCTTAACCCTTAACCCCTCATCCTTAACCCCTCACCCTTAACCCCTCACCCTTAACCTCTCACCCTTAACCCCTCACCCTTAACCCTTCACTCTTAACCCCTCACCCTTAACCCCTCACCCTAACCCCTCACCCTTAACCCTTAACCCCTCACCCTTAACCCTTAACCCCTCACTCTTAACCCCTCACCCCTAACCCTTAACCCCTCACCCTTAACCCCTCACCCTTAACCCCTCACCCTTAACCCCTCACCCTTAACCCCTCACCCTAACCCCTCACCCTTAACCCCTCACCCTAACCCCTCACCCTTAACCCTTAACCCCTCACCCTTAACCCTTAACCCCTCACTCTTAACCCCTCACCCCTAACCCTTAACCCCTCACCCTTAACCCCTCACCCTTAACCCCTCACCCTTAACCCCTCACCCTTAACCCTTAACCCCTCACCCTTAACCCCTCACCCTTAACCCCTCACCCTTAACCCCTCACCCTAACCCCTCACCCTTAACCCCTCACCCTAACCCCTCACCCTTAACCCTTAACCCCTCACCCTTAACCCTTAACCCCTCACCCTTAACCCCTCACCCTTAACCCCTCACCCTTAACCCCTCACCCTAACCCCTCACCCTTAACCCCTCACCCTAACCCCTCACCCTTAACCCTTAACCCCTCACCCTTAACCCTTAACCCCTCACTCTTAACCCCTCACTCTTAACCCCTCACCCCTAACCCTTAACCCCTCACCCTTAACCCCTCACCCTTAACCCCTCACCCTTAACCCTTAACCCCTCACCCTTAACCCCTCACCCTTAACCCCTCACCCTTAACCCCTCACCCTTAACCCCTCACCCTTCAAACCCACCTCGACTCCCAGCTTAGTGTGTTTGTCTAGGAGCGGGCCTACCCGTTTGTCAACACCCCTCTGGACAGCGCCAGCCGTCTCCAGGAGGTGCTTGGAGGCCGTCTGAGGGGGGCGGGGCAGAGCCTGGCACAACTGGTTGGGCTGATGGTGCTGCGATTGGCTCACGACCACATCCTGCCTCTACGCATCACTTCCTACTCTCATACAGCCTTGCAGTTCAGCGCCCAACTCAACAAACACTCCACTGAGTTGCAGGTATACACACATACTCATACACACACTTATACACACAGTATAGGTAGTTGTGTGGTTTATGCAGGTGTGCAGGTACGAGGTCTGTCTCCTCAGTGGGTGTTCAGTGTTCATGCAGGTGTTGTGTGTGCAGGTACGAGGTCTGTCTCCTCAGTGGGTGTTCAGTGTTCATGCAGGTGTTGTGTGTGCAGGTACGAGGTCTGTCTCCTCAGTGGGTGTTCAGTGTTCATGCAGGTGTTGTGTGTGCAGGTACGAGGTCTGTCTCCTCAGTGGGTGTTCAGTGTTCATGCAGGTGTTGTGTGTGCAGGTACGAGGTCTGTCTCCTCAGTGGGTGTTCAGTGTTCATGCAGGTGTTGTGTGTGCAGGTACGAGGTCTGTCTCCTCAGTGGGTGTTCAGTGTTCATGCAGGTGTTGTGTGTGCAGGTACGAGGTCTGTCTCCTCAGTGGGTGTTCAGTGTTCATGCAGGTGTTGTGTGTGCAGGTACGAGGTCTGTCTCCTCAGTGGGTGTTCAGTGTTCATGCAGGTGTTGTGTGTGCAGGTACGAGGTCTGTCTCCTCAGTGGGTGTTCAGTGTTCATGCAGGTGTTGTGTGTGCAGGTACGAGGTCTGTCTCCTCAGTGGGTGTTCAGTGTTCATGCAGGTGTTGTGTGTGCAGGTACGAGGTCTGTCTCCTCAGTGGGTGTTCAGTGTTCATGCAGGTGTTGTGTGTGCAGGTACGAGGTCTGTCTCCTCAGTGGGTGTTCAGTGTTCATGCAGGTGTTGTGTGTGCAGGTACGAGGTCTGTCTCCTCAGTGGGTGTTCAGTGCCAGAGGAGATTACAGCAGGGCAGCAGAGCGGCTGCAGAACACCATCATCAACAGTGATCTGCAGGATGAGACCATGACACGCATACACAACACACGCATCATGAGGGTAGGTATACACAACACACATACACAACACACATACACAACACACGCATCATGAGGGTAGGTATACACAACACACATACACAACACACATACACAACACACATACACAACACACATACACAACACACATACACAACAGCTGCATCATTAGGGTAGGTACACACAAGCAGAAACACATACACACACACTCATACACACACACTCATACACACACACTCATACTTTCATACTATGTGTCTTCTAGGTGGAACACAACTTCCTGTTTTGTGGAAAACTACTTCCTGTGTTTATGTTCCAGGTGGAATACTACTTCCTGTCCCAGTACGTGTCGGCAGTGGAGACGCCTTTCAGACATGTTCTGCATGGCCGAGGGGAGCACACACTGAGCGCGCTCACAGAGCACCTGGCCTTATTGACCTCTGACCCTGAGCGCTTTGACGAGGCACGTTTCCGACGGCAACTGGTGCTTTTCACCTGGACCCTGCAGGGGGCCGCTAATGCTCTGAGTGGAGACGTGTGGAACATCGACCACGCCTTCTGAACCACACACACATGAACCACACACACATGAACCACACACACACATGAACCACACACACATGAAACACACACACACACATGAACAACACACACACACATGAACCACACACACATGAAACACACACACACACATGAACGACACACACACACACACACATGAACCACACACACATGAACCACACACACACACATGAACCACACACACATGAAACACACACACACACATGAACGACACACACACACACACACATGAACCACACACTCACATGAACCACACACACATGAACCACAAACACATGAACCACACACACATGAAACACACACACACACATGAACCACACACACATGAACCACACACACATGAACCACACACACTGTTAGTCTGGAGCAGGTGCACAGAGCTTTCTGCTTCTCCAGGGAGACCAGTGCTACCATGTTCTACTGGGTTCTACTATGTGCTACCATGTTCTACTGGGTTCTACTGGGTCCTACTGGGTTCTGCTATGTGCTACCATGTTCTAATGGGTTCTACTATGTGCTACCATGTTCTACTGGGTTCTACTGGGTCCTACTGGGTTCTGCTATGTGCTACCATGTTCTAATGGGTTCTACTTAGTCCTACTGGGTCCTACTGGGTTCTGCTATGTGCTACCATGTTCTACTGGGTTCTGCTGGGTCCTACTGGGTTCTGCTACGTGCTACCATGTTCTACTGGGTTCTGCTATGTGCTACCATGTTCTATTGGGTTCTACTGGGTTCTGCTATGTTCTACCATGTTCTACTGGGTTCTGCTATGTGCTACCATGTTCTACTGGGTTCTACTGGGTTCTGCTATGTGCTACCATTTTCCACTGGGCCTCCAATAAATGTAATGTTTCCTGAGGTACTGTGTTGTGTCAGTGTGATAAGTCTGTTATCACTTGTGTTTTGTTTGATTTGATATTTCAGTCTTGGTTGTGTTTGTGTGTCTCTACCCACTGTGTTGCCTCATGGTTCCTCTATGTCTCTCCTGGCAGTAAGCCTGGTTTACCCACTAAACTTGCTTTATACATCAGGCTTCAGGATTCACAGAATCTGCTCTGAACATCTTCAGAGTTAAATGACATTAGAAAACTTTATTGTCCGTTACATTGACATCAAATGGAAATGTGCCTTTAGTGTCCTGATAGCACAGGACAACACAACAATAAAGAACAACTTCAATACATGTTCATCAGCATGGGTTAGGAGGGATATATGACTGTAACTTTGTTCTACAGAATCTTCTATCTAGACCATCTGAGATCCATCTGAGGTCTTCTATACCATCTGGGTTCTTATAGACCAGGGGTAGGGAACCCTGGACCTCCAGAGCCACTGTCCTGAAGGTTTTAGATGTTTCCCTGCTCCAGCACACCTGATTCTAATGAAGAGTCGTTATCAAGCTCTGTGGAAGCCTCATAATTAGAATCAGGTGTGCTGAAGCAGGGAATCATTTAAAACCTTCAGGACTATGGCTCTGGAGGACCAGGGTTCCCTACCCCTGGTCTAGACCATCTGCAGTCTTCTGGATCATCTGCAGTCTTCTGGATCATCTGCAGTCTTCTGGATCATCTGCAGTCTTCTAGACCATCAGAGGTCTTCTACAGGTAGAGGTTTCTGGAATGTTGCTTGTCTTCAGGAAGCTCAGAGGTGAGAAGTGAAGCTCACATCAGGGTTTTCTATCAGAATCAGAATGGGTTTTTATTCACCATGTAAGTTGCTCAAACACTGAATTCATTGTGGTAGGATGGAGCAAACATAGAACATATACAGGACTTAAAGGTTAAAACTACAAGTTGGCACTAAATGTACATGACTAAGAATATATAAAACTAAAAAAGGTGTGTTTGTTGGCTTCTGGTCCCCTCTGTACCTGAGCAAGCTTCCTGAGAGCAATATTAAGGAGCTGTTGTGTGACTGTGTGTGTCTGTGTGTAAGTCACCTTACCTATAGTGAAGTCAGTTGTGTGTCTGTATGCAAGTCACCTTACCTATAGTGAAGTCAGTTGTGTGTCTGTATGTAAGTCACCTTACCTATAGTGAAGTCAGTTGTGTGTCTGTATGTAAAGCTAGGTTTATGCTCCCGCGTCAAACTTTACGCATGGGGCGTGGCGCGGTTGTTGAGCATTCGAAGTTTTGCGTCGAGGGTCCGCGTTACTCTGCAATTCACCGCCATGCCACCAGGGGGGTGTGGCTGTGTAGTTTCAAGGGTTATAGCCGAATCTTTGCTCATTATTGAAGAGCAAATGCTTATTTTGCAAATGATATGGAAGCGCAGGCGACAGAGAAGACGTTTGCGGAGGTTCTGTACGATCGTTTGAGGCTGGAAACGGGTGAATTTGCAACACTGGTTCACCCACTGAGGGACCTGGATGAACAAATGCACTTTCGATACTTTCGCGGGCCGATTTCACGAGCTTGGCGAGTGAAGAAAAGTGGTGGCCGATGAGTCGACCTTCAGATTGGTGTCCCGAAGCACACTCAATGAGTGATAATAAACTGTGAACTATGCATGGTGTGTAAACTGTGTTGTGCTGTGTGTGTTAAAAATAAATATCAAAACAACTGCTTGAAAACAAACTTGTGTGTTTTATTCTTATGTATTATGTAATACAAAAAGTATAATTAAAAAAAAATCACAGCACTAAAACAATACAACAACAATATGCATTGTAGTATGTATAAGTGTAATATAAAAAGTCAAATTACGGCAAATCACGGCAAAAAGTGCACTCAAACGATACAACACACGTATCAACTATTTACAAAACTACGTCACGTTCTGAGCGGACCAATCACAGCGCTTGCGACGCCGACAACGCTACGCGCAGTTAGGATTTTTTGGAGGCGCGCGATGGGCAATGCGGGAGGGTCCGCGTTGTCGGCGGAGCAATGCGGGCGACGAATCGCAGAAGCATAGATTAGTCACCTTACCTATAATAGAGTTTTTTTATCTGTCATCTTCTGATGCAGTCTGGTCTCCTCCATCTCCTTCTCCCTCCTCCTGTTCCTCCTCCTCTCCTCCATCTCATTTTGCCTCCTCCTCTCCTCCATCTCCTTCTGCCTCCTCCTGTCCCTCCTCCTCTCCTCCATCTCCTTCTCCCTCCTCCTCTCCTCCATCTCTTTCTCCCTCCTCCTCTCCTCCCTCTCCTTCTGCCTCCTCCTGTCCCTCCTCCTCTCCTCCATCTCTTTCTCCCTCCTCCTCTCCTGCATCTCCTTCTCCCTCCTCCTGTCCCTCCTCCTCTCCTCCATCTTCTTCTCCCTCCTCCTCCTCTCCTCCATCTCTTTCTCCCTCCTCCTCTCCTCCATCTCCTTCTGCCTCCTCCTGTCCCTCCTCTTCTCCTCAGCTGTGTGTTTGTGTCAGCTATGTGTTTGTGTTAGTTGTGTGTGTGTGTGTGTGTCAGCTGTGTGTGTTTGTCAGCTGTGTGTGTGTGTGTGTGTGTGTCAGCTGTGTGTGTGTCAGCTGTGTGTGTCTGTGTCAGCTGTGTGTTAGTTGTGTGTTTGTCAGCTGTGTGTGTGTGTCACCTGTGTGTGTTAGTTGTGTGTGTCTGTGTCAGCTGTGTGTGTGAGTTGTGTGTGTCAGCTGTGTGTTAGTTGTGTGTGTGTCAGCTGTGTGTGTGTGGAAAATGGTTATATAAGCTCTTGGATCCTCCCTTATATAAGTCCAGAGCTGCACAGCTGGAGGGTTTAATCACATTCACTAGAAACTCATTCAGCAGACATACACATGTAGTCACACACACATGTAGTCACACACACATGTAGTCACACAATTTATACACACTTCCTCAGTCCACACACCTCCGCACACACACACATAAAAACAACTCTAACCCTACATACACATAACACATTCATAAACACACACAATTCATCTTTCACTCAATGAAAGTCTACCATCTTTAAACACAAAAACATTTAATTTTTCACAGGTAAGTTTCCATGGTTACTTGGCAGTATGCTGACGAGGGGTGACACAGTCAGAACGGACGACCTGATTGGATGCCCAGAAGCAAACAGGAAATTGAATCACTCTTTAAAAGTACAAGATTGGTCAAGGGTTTGAAAAAGGAGTCGGCCCCAACAGTGAGACAACAGCTTAATGTGGCACAGGTGTGTGTGTGTGTGAGGGTGTGGATTGCAGTAGTTACTAGTTGCTATGATTGTGCTTCACCTGCGCTGAAAAAAATGAACAAAACTAAGATATAAACATCCATCCCTCATGCTGAATCCCTGGTAACACACACCTACTGACCTCATTAACTAACTAGTTCACTTACACAAAACAAGACAGCCTTCATAGCTAGGAGAGAGTGTGTGTGATAAGTTTCTTAGCATGTTGGCATCAATAATTTAATGAACTAAATAAATAACATAACAAAAAATAGCTCTTCCTCTCTCTCCTCCACTTCTCATCCATATCTCCTCTACTTCACCTGTCATCAGTCTCTCCTCTCCTCCACTTCTCATGCATCTCTCCCTCCATCTCTCCTCTCCTCCACTTCTCATCCATCTCTCTTCTCCTCCATCTCTCCTCCACTTCTCATCCATCTCTCCCTCCATCCTCTTTCTTTCCTCCAGTCATGTAACTGGAAAGATTTGTTCATTCAGACAGTGAAACTAAAACAATGGATATCCCACACCTACACACCTACACACCTACACACCTACACATACATACACACACCTACACACCTACCTACACACAACTACACACACAAACACCCCTCTATCAAGGATGTTTATGGATATCCCACACACACCTCTGCAGAGCATAGTTTTGAATAGGAGAGGAAGTGATGTCATAATCCACAACCAGGATGTCTGGTTGGATTTTAAGAGAGTAAATTGTAGTAAATTGCTTTCAATGAAAGCTTCATTAAAATGTAGTTTGTTATTAAGAAACACTGAAATAATTTGCTTTCCAAAAATGTATATTGATATTTCATATTTTGAAAGTTTTTTGTAAACATTTTAAAAACACCCCCCCCCCTCCTCCCTACCTCCCTACCGCCTCCCTCCCTACCTCCCTACCTCCCCCCTACCTTCCCCCCACCTCCTCCCTACCTCCCCCCTACCTCCTCCCGCCTCTCAGATAGTTGTTTCCAGTTAGTAACACAGTGGAGAGACAGAGTACAGTTAGACAGTAGTATAGGGTTAGGGTTGGACAGTAGTGTACGATTTCCTTCACTGTCTTCCTCTCCTCTATCTCCTCCATCTCCTTCCCTCTCCCATGCTGTTGTACCATGTGTTGGCAGTGATAATTGTGCGTAGGTCATTGACAGGGAGTTTGTGCTTTCCTGTATGTGTGTGTATGTGTGTGTATGTGTGTGTTGCTCTAGTCTTTTGTGCTGATCCTTAGTTTGAAGGAGACACGTCCTGCAAATTTGTCTCTCTCGTTGCCCATGGCGATGGTGTTGGAGTTGATCTGACACTCGATGTTCACGTCTGTGTTCATGGAGATGCTGTGGAATTTCACAGCAACCAGGGGCTGTGTGTAGTTCACCTGCACACACACACACACACACACACACACATACACACAAACACATTATAAACGTCTCACATCACACAAATTGTGTTTATTGTCCAAGGTTTAAAAGGTTAAGAAGGTTTGAATTGTACAGTAAACCTTGTGTGTGTGTTAGTGACTATGTGGACATAGGTGTGTAAAAGTGTGTATGGGTGTGTAGGGTGTGTGTGTAGATTTGTGAGTGTGTGTGTGTACATGGCGCCTGTGTGTGTGTGGTAGTGTTAGGGTTAGTTACTGTGTGTGGTAGTGTTAGGTTAGTTACTGTGTGTGGTAGTGTTAGGTTAGTTACCTGGGCCCTCTTGCCATAGTAGGGGAAGTACATTAGGTTGAAGGTTCCATTTGGAGGGAAATAAGAAAGATCGCCAATGTTGTCAGTGTCTTCCTTCTGCAGAACAGACACAGTCACTAACCAAATAACCTACACAACGAACTACACAACTAACTACACAACTAACTTACCTTCACTTATTAAACTACTAACTCAACTAGCTCCCCATCCATCCAGCAAACAGGACAGGCTTACCCATTCATCTTTTCCCACCTTTTCCCATTTCTGAGAATGGGTTCCAGTACATGAGGGTTCATGAGGATGTAAAGGTTCATCAGATGCAGGAAGGTTCAAGTCAGGGTTAACAAGGGTTCATGAGGGTTAACAAGGGTTCATGAGGGTCCATGAGGGTTAACAAGGGTTCATGAGGGTCCATGTCACTTTGGCTCCATTCTCAAATTACAGCAGAGACAGCAGAGACAGCAGAGACAGTAGAGACAGCAGAGACAGTAGAGACAGCAGAGACAGTAGAGACAGCAGAGACAGCAGAGACAGCAGAGACAGCAGAGACAGCAGAGACAGTAGAGACAGCAGAGACAGTAGAGACAGTAGAGACAGCAGAGACAGCAGAGACAGCAGAGACAGCAGAGAC
>CM059313.1:9517500-9582500 GCA_030340665.1 Neosalanx taihuensis
CCTCTTCTCTCCCCTCCTACCTCCCTTTCCACTCTCCCCTCCTCTCTCCCCTCCTACCTCCCTCTCTCCCTTCCTCTCTCCCCTCCTCTCTCCCTCTTCTCTCCCCTCCTACCTCCCCCTATTCTCTCCCCTCCTCTCTCCCTTCCTACCTCCCCCTCCTCTCTCCCCTCCTACCTCCCCCTCCCTCTCTCCCCCTCCTCGTTCCCGCTCTCTCTATCTCCCTCTCTCTATCTCTCTCTATCTCCCTCTCTCTCTCTCTCTCTCTCTCTCCCCTCTCTATCTCTATCTCCCTCTCTCTATCTCTCTCTATCTCCCTCTCTCTCTCTCTCTCTCTCTCTCTCTCTCTCTCTCCCCTCTCTATCTCTATCTCCCTCTCTCTATCTCTCTCTATCTCCCTCTCTCTATCTCTCTCTCTCCCCTCTCTCTCTCTATCTCCCTCCCTCTACCCATTAGATGTTTTAGTCTCTTACTATAGTACAGGATTCTGGGACCCTAATCTAGAACAGACAGGCTGAGGTTAGGGGTCGAGTCTCTAGATAAACATGTTATTTATTGTTTATGTGTGTATGAGAATGTGAGAGAGGGTGCTCTCTCTCTCTCTCTCTCACACACACACACACGCACACACACAGTCTATATCTCTCTCACACACACACAGTCTCTCTCTTTCTCACAAACACACAGTCTATCTCTCTCTCACACACACACAGTCTCTCTCTCTCTCTCTCTCTCTCTCTCTCTCACAGTCTCTCACGCATGTGTACAGCGGTCTAAGGTCGTGCAGATGTTGATGTTGTAGCACATGCGCAGTTAAAGCAAAACATGATGGTGACCTTCACAGAGCTTCTCTCTCTCTCTCTCCTCCACAGACCTACTCTCTCTCTCCTCCACATAGCTACTCTTTCTCTCCTCCAGAGCTACTCTCTCTCGTCCACAGAGCTACTCTCTCTCTCCTCCACAGACCTACTCTCTCTCTCCTCCACATAGCTACTCTTTCTCTCCTCCAGAGCTTCTCTCTCTCTCCTCCACAGACCTACTCTCTCTCTCCTCCACATAGCTACTCTTTCTCTCCTCCAGAGCTACTCTCTCTCGTCCACAGAGCTACTCTCTCTCTCCTCCACAGAGCTACTCTCTCATCTTCCGTGTATATCTCTCACTCACACACTCTCTCTCTCACACACACACACACACACACACACATTGTGACCTTCACAACGGGGTGACATGACAACATGACGGATCTTATTTAGCAGGTATCAGAGGATGAGAGAGTGGAGATGAGAGGATGAGACAAGAGAGTAGAGGATGGAGGGAATATGAAGGTTAGAAAAGAGGGGAGAAGGACAGAGGAGGAGATCGGGTGATGGAGACACGCGCATCAAAGATGACCCGCTCACCCCAGCTGCTCGCGGTCCGACCCAGGAATTCGTGCGTTCTCGGGTTCCAGAAGAACTCCTTCCAGTCCCCGGAACCTTTCCGTTCCTCCTCTTTAGCCATGATGCTGTCCGCGGCTGCTCGCTACTTGAATCTGTTCCCAGATGAACCCAACGGAGTTTCAGACTCGCGCTGTTAGACGTTTTGTGTCCGTCAACTAACAGAGGACGAACAGCTGTATGAGAGCTCGAGTTTAAAAACAATATCCAGTCACGTCAGACGGGATGACATCGGTAGTTAGACCAGGGTTATTACCGACAATCAGTTAATTTATTCACAATTATAAAGCCGCTGCTCAATCTCTGTTCCACAGTTCTGATGCTACAGCGCGCGGCTGATAAATGAAACTCGTTGACACTGCGGTAAAACGGGCTCGAGCGCTCCCTCCCCCAGCGTGCATAGATACATCACTACGTCATAATCTACCCCGTGCCTGGACCTATGAGAGAACGTCATGACCCCTCATCATCACGCCCCGTCTGTGTGTGTGTGTGTGTGTGTGCTGTGTGTATATATTTGTACATATGTATATTGATGTTTGTGTGTATGGCCTAGATACCGTACATGCATAAGACTCATGCCATGACGTCTGAAGGGTTAGTTTAGACTAGATTACACATTTTATTCAACACTTTCCCCATATCATTAGAATATGACTTTGGTTTATACCCCATGTGATACCCCATGCAACTGTTCATCTAATATTATATGCAAATGTCATCTAGGGCACTGCAGGGCACAATGCATCATAGGGACTACACTTATTAGAAAGATCTGGTGTATGTTTGACATTTTATAATCAAAGAATATTGATAATTTTTCCAGATGGTATGAATAGTTTTGACCAGGTCCCTAATGTGACGTGTTTTACCCACGAGACCAGAGCTGCTGGTCCACTGAAGTAGACTAGTACTTCTGTTCAGTCTGAGTTCAGACAAGCTGACCAGTTATTATTCTAGTAGAAATTTTGATTAGATTTGAAGACAGTGAAATGGCTGATTGGCCAGTCTTCAAGTCTCTGGTCAGTCTCTGTTAAATAGTGTCACATTATATCTACTGTTTGGAAAGTATGTCAACTTTAATAAGACCATTTCACATCCATTTGCTGGCAGTTCAGAAGCTGCAGCTGGTAACAGAAGCTCCAGATGGAATCACATAGAGCTGCTACAATAGTACTAGTACAGTATTATCTGATAACTACAGTACTACTAGTACAGTATCATGTGATAACTACAGTACTACTAGTACAGTGTTATCTGATAACTCTAGTACTACTAGTACAGTATCATGTGATAACTCTAGTACTACTAGTACAGTATTATCTGATAACTACAGTACTACAAGTACAGTATTATCTGATAACTACAATTACATTTACATTTAGCAGACGCTTTTATCCAAAGCAACTTACAGTAAGTACAGGGACAATTTTCCCTGAGGCAAGTAGGGTGAAGTGCCTTGCCCAAGGACACAAAGTTACATAGCTACAGCGGGGGCTCGATCTCACAACCTTCTGATCATGAGGCCAACGCCTTAACCATTGTGCCATCTGACCCCCACTACAGATAACTACAGTACTACTAGTACAGTATCATGTGATAACTACAGTACTATTAGTACAGTATCATGAGATTAGATTAGATTCAACTTTATTGTCATTACACAGGTACAAGTACAGGGCAACGAAATACAGTTAGCATCCAACCAGAAGTGCAAAACAGTTAATACAATGTGATAACTACTAGTACAGTATCATGTGATAACTACAGTACTGTTAGTACAGTATCATGTGATAACTACAGTACTATTAGTACAGTACCATCTAATAACAGTATCATGTATAAACTTGCTCATTCCAACAAGGTTCACTGACAGCGGTCATTGTCAGTAAAAATTATTATTATTTTTTAAACTTTTTAATAGAAGGACAGTACACATTAATTGACATTTTACAGATAAAATGTCAATGCACCCAATTATAGCCAAAAGGCTCGTTTCCATTGGTAGTCCCCCTGCCAGATGGAGAATGGCAAAGTTACATATCAATTTAAAAAAATAATTACAAGCAAAAAGCAGGCAACAATAAAACAATAAAAACAATTAAGATGTAACATTTAGATGACTGTACGATAAACCTGACCCCATATTAAATTGTCCTATGAATTAGCAATCTAGTAGAGCTAGCAAACAACTCTAGTGCTGAATAACTATTTAGATGTTCGGTTTCATGACGTCGGGTGAATAAGATAAAAAAAAATAAAAGAGGAACTAATTTGTGGAGCAGATTAAGATGTGTTGTTATACAGACATAAATATCCTACATTTACAGGTACCTAACGAAAAGTAGTTTTTTAGCTAAGATCCCTGATGTGCACGTGTACTTTATAAAGGTGAGTCAGACAGCTCAATGGTTAAGGCGTTGGCCTCATGATCGGAAGGTTGTGAGATCGAGCCCCCGCTGTAGCTATGTAACTTTGTGTCCTTGGGCAAGGCACTTCACCCTACTTGCCTCAGGGACAATGTCCCTGTACTTACTGTACAGGATAAAAGCGTCTGCCAAATGAATACATGTAAATGTAAACAAAGGGTATAAAATTAGGGTTTTAAAATGTCTCTGGATGTGCAGACCACAGGTACTCCCAGAGGCGTGTCCATGGCGCATGCGTGCTGAACACAGTGTGAAGCGCGTGAGAGTTGGGAAAGTTGCCCCCGAGCTTGTTGCTGTTCGCAGTGTCTCAGCACGCGGAGCCACTGCCCGCACGACACATAATACAACTGCTTATTCCCCAAGCAGAGAAGGGATCAGGCGTAGTGAACAGCTCCATAAAACAGATATTCGGAGATTTCAGCAGCGAGTTACACAAAGGAGAGACTCGGAGACTCAGAGACTCATAACGAGGTTGTTTGTTTTGGTGGGAATGAAGATCCACTTCGCGCCACTCAATGTTCCCTTCCAGCGGCGCCTGCAGACAGCCGCGGTGTTGCAGTGGCTGTTCTCCTTTCTCGCGCTCGGTGAGTTTGAGGCGGTGGGATCTTCTCTGTGTGTGTGTGTGTTCTGTTTGAGGCGGTGGGATCTTGTGTGTGTGTGTGTTCTGTTTGAGGCGGTGGGATCTTCTCTGTGTGTGTGTGTTCTGTTTGAGGCGGTGGGATCTTGTGTGTGTGTGTTCTGTTTGAGGCAGTGGGATCTTCTCTGTGTGTGTGTGTGTGTGTGTGTGTTCTGTTTGAGGCAGTGGGATCTTCTCTGTGTGTGTGTGTGTGTGTGTGTGTTCTGTTTGAGGCAGTGGGATCTTCTCTGTGTGTGTGTGTGTGTTCTGTTTGAGGCAGTGGGATCTTCTCTGTGTGTGTGTGTTCTGTTTGAGGCGGTGGGATCTTGTGTGTGTGTGTTCTGTTTGAGGCAGTGGGATCTTGTGTGTGTGTGTTCTGTTTGAGGCAGTGGGATCTTGTGTGTGTGTGTTCTGTTTGAGGCAGTGGGATCTTCTCTGTGTGTGTGTGTGTGTGTGTGTGTTCTGTTTGAGGCAGTGGGATCTTCTCTGTGTGTGTGTGTGTGTGTGTGTGTTCTGTTTGAGGCGGTGGGATCTTGTGTGTGTGTGTTCTGTTTGAGGCGGTGGGATCTTCTAATCATGACTTTGGAGGGCAGCCTGAGGTGAGTGTGTCTCTGATGTTATGGTCCACATATGGTCCACAGCCCAGGTGTGTCTGGCTGTGTTCGTGTTGCTGGTGCTCAGTGATTGGTGGCTGGTGGCGGTGCTGTATGCTGGTTGGCTGTGGTTGGACCGGGACACGCCCAGCTGCGGGGGTCGGAGGTCAGAGTGGATGAGGACCTGGAGAGTCTGGAAGCATTTCAGAAATTACTTTCCCATCTCTGTAAGTCTGACCCATCATAACTTTAAATATTCACCCCTGCTCCAATCATAACCTTCCATATTCACCCCTGCTCCAATCATAACCTTGCATATTCACCCCTGCTCCAATCATAACCTTCCATATTCACCCCTGCTCCAATCATAACCTTCCATATTCACCCCTGCTCCAATCATAACCTTGCATATTCACCCCTGTTCCAGTCATTTAGATTCAGAATACTTCATTAATCCCAGAGGGGAAACTCTTTAGCAACAATGGAACACAGTCTTGTCAAAGCACACAGGGGTAAGGGTGTGAGGTAAAAGAGTAGAAGAGTGCACACATAACCTTCCATATTCACCCCTGCTATAGTTACAACCCTACAGCTATTGCCCAATCAGAACGCTCCATACTTCACTATGGTCCAATCAGACCACTCCATACTGTGGTTCCATAAGAGCACTATTTACTTAGCTCTGGTCCAATTAGAGCGCTCCATACTTGTGGTCCAATCAGTGGTGTGTTTCTCCAGCTGGTGAAGACGGTGGACCTGGATCCTTCCTGTAATTTCCTGTTTGGTTTCCATCCCCATGGGGTTCTGGTGGCCGGGGCCTTTGGGAACTTCTGCACAGAAGCTTCAGGGTTCTCCTCGCTGTTCCCGGGGCTGCGCCCACACCTGCTAATGCTGCCCTTCTGGTTCAGGGTCCCCTTCTTCAGGGATTACATCATGGGTGGAGGTGAGGAGAGAGGGGGCTGGTGGAGGTGAGGAGAGGGGGGGATGGTGGAGGTGAGGAGAGAGAGGGCTGGCGGAGGTGAGGAGAGAGGGCTGGTGGAGGTGAGGAGAGAGAGGGCTGGCGGAGGAGAGGAGAGAGAGGGCTGGTGGAGGTGAGGAGAGAGGGCTGGTGGAGGTGAGGAAAGAGGGCTGGTGGAGGTGAAGAGAGGGGGCTGGCGGAGGAGAGGAGAGAGAGGGCTGGTGGAGGTGAGGAGAGAGGGCTGGTGGAGGTGAGGAAAGAGGGCTGGTGGAGGTGAGGAAAGAGGGCTGGTGGAGGTGAAGAGAGGGGGCTGGTGGAGGTGAGGAGAGAGGGCTGGTGGAGGTGAGGAGAGAGGGCTGGTGGAGGTGAGGACAGAGAGGGCTGGTGGAGGTGAAGAGAGGGGGCTGGTGGAGGTGAGGAGAGAGGGCTGGCGGAGGTGAGGAGAGAGAGGGCTGGCGGAGGTGAGGAGAGAGAGGGCTGGCGGAGGAGAGGAGAGAGGGGGCTGGTGGAGGTGAGGAGAGAGGGCTGGTGGAGGTGAGGAGAGAGGGCTGGTGGAGGTGAGGACAGAGAGGGCTGGTGGAGGTGAAGAGAGGGGCCTGGTGGAGGTGAGGAGAGAGGGCTGGTGGAGGTGAGGAGAGAGAGGGCTGGCGGAGGTGAGGAGAGAGAGGGCTGGCGGAGGAGAGGAGAGAGAGGGCTGGTGGAGGTGAGGAGAGAGGGCTGGTGGAGGTGAGGAGAGAGGGCTGGCGGAGGTGAGGAGAGAGAGGGCTGGCGGAGGTGAGGAGAGAGAGGGCTGGCGGAGGTGAGGAGAGAGAGGGCTGGTGGAGGTGAGGAGAGAGAGGGATGGTGGAGGTGAAGAGAGAGGGGTGGTGGAGGTGAGGATAGAGGACTGGTGGAGGTGAGGAGAGAGAGGGCTGGTGGAGGTGAGGAGAGAGGACTGGTGGAGGTGAAGAGAGAGGGGTGGTGGAGGTGAGGAGAGAGGACTGGTGGAGGTGAAGAGAGAGGGGTGGTGGAGGTGAAGAGAGAGGGGTGGTGGAGGTGAGGAGAGAGAGGGGTGGTGGAGGTGAGGAGAGAGAGGGGTGGTGGAGGTGAGGAGAGAGGGGTGGTGGAGGTGAGGAGAGAGAGGGGTGGTGGAGGTGAGGAGAGAGGGGTGGTGGAGGTGAGGAGAGAGGGGTGGTGGAGGTGAGGAGAGAGGGGTGGTGGAGGTGAGGAGAGAGGGGTGGTGGTGTCTGCTGTGATGAATGTTGTTTGTTTGCTCCAGTTGAGTAAGAGATGTTTGTCAAAAACTGCTGTGAAAATGGACTGATAAATTTAACACAGTCCAAGTAGGTCAAACTTAACCACACACACAACACACCACACACACACAAGCACCACACACACACACAGACATGTCAACATGAACTGAGTTCATATGACTCTGCTCTGATATGTCATTTATCTGGTGGTATGTCGACATGTCTGTATGTGTGTGTGTGGTGCTTGTGTGTGTGGTGCTTGTGTGTGTGATGTGTATTTGTATATTAGATTTGTTCAGGGTAACGCAATACAGTTAGCATCCAACCAGAAGTGCAAAACAGTTATTACAACGGAATATAATAAGTATAAGTACACTCAGAATATACACAGTATGAACAGTATAATTTGTAGTTTTTTTCAGAGATCAATGAATTTTTAACACAGCTTTTCCAAACAACTTAGTTTTATTTTGTATTATTTCACAAAAAACTCCCAGGGTCAAAATGATTAGCCCATCGTTAAGAACTGACCTTTTTATTGAGCCAAAGCACAAACCACTGTTGTGCAATTGTGTGCTTAACATTAACATAATCAATCAAGTTAAAATGGAGGGTTATCCTTTACACACAGAATTACAACCTCATTAAGGGTTTGAGCTGTGTGGCTGTTTTCTGAGAATCAATCCACTCAACTGAAGTTGGGTGAAGTAACTTGTTGCACAAGCACCAAAACAGAGGAAAACGTATGAGGAATATTCAAGGTTACACACATATTCACACACAATGCACAAACACATGAAAGTTACACAAAGACAATTCCATACTGTTCCAGCTAGCATTCTAGCATAGAAACCTGGTCTATATTTCCAAAACCTTGGAGAGGTCCAGGGACCACCAGCACTACGCAGCTGATCGCCCTGAACCCCCTGTCAAACTTTCAACAGACCATTTTAAAGTCTGAGAAGTCATTGGTCTATCTCAGACATGCAGGTTGTCCCATGTCTGTTCTCTGATTGGTTAACTCTCAAAACACAATAGAGTAAGTTGAATCCACATTATCTGCAGACTTCACGTCTCCAAGTTAAATGCTTCAGAAGGTATCTGCCTAAAATGCTGTATTGTCTGGTTGGGAGGAAGGATCACAACCCCCATCCTGACAAAAGCAACATTTACATTATTCAATCAGCAGAGCTTCACAAAAGAACATCGTCACTCATCAGAGCTCTTAAAGGACGCAGGAGACCTCTTGGTCAAGAAATGTTAATTGTACAAACATTGGTCATACGTTTCCTTCACAGCTGTCACTTGAGAAAGCCTCTTGCCAAAAACAAAAGAATTCAGTTTAGACTTGAGAAAAAGAATTGTTGATGCTTACAAAGCAGGAGACAAACAAAGTTATCACAGCGTGTCAAGAAGTGGAGTCAGAAGTATCATCAAGAAATTCAAAGACCCACACAGTACAGAACAAGTCTGGCAGAGTAAAATAATGTAAGAAAATAAAACTAGGATGTCTGGAAAAGCAGTGTTAAAACACAAATTCCTAGTGGGGCTTATAATGTGACCTGAACTGTATGTGTGTAGGCCTGGTGTCCAGTGAGAAGGCCAGTGCATCCTACCTGCTCTCTCAGCCAGGAGGGGGCAATGTGGCTGTGCTGGCAGTAGGGGGCGCTCCAGAGTCCCTGGAGGCTCGGCCAGGAGCTCTCACACTGCAGATCAGCAACCGGAAGGGCTTCATCAAGTTGGCCCTGAAACATGGGTAACAGCACACACATGTTACACCACACACGCATCACACACACACACACCAGGAGTGGGCGGTCCTGGTTCTTGAGGGCCGCTGTCCTGAAGGTTCTAGATGTTTCCCTGGTCCAGCACACCTGATTCAAATTAACAGGTTTTATCAAGCTCTGTGGAAGCCTCATAATGACCCGTTCATTAGAATCAGGTGTGTTGGAGCAGGGAAACATCTAGAACCTTCAGGACAGCGGCCCTCGAGGTCCAGGATTGCCCACCCCTGCCACACACCATACACACCATACATACACTACACACACACACACCATACATACACCACACACACACCATACATACACCACACACACACACACACCATACATACACCACACACACACCATACATACACTACACACACACACACACCATACATACACCACACACACACCATACATACACCACACACACACACCATACATACACCACACACACACACCATACATACACCATACACCACACACACACCATACATACACCACACACACACCATACATACACCACACAAACACCATACATACACCACACACACACCATACATACGCCATACACACCATACATACACCACACACACACAGTGGTTAGTTAGTTAGGGGTCAGGGTTTAGGGTCAGTATGTAATTGTGTGTGTGTTCTTAGGGCCCAGTTGGTTCCTGTCTTCTCCTTTGGTGAGAATGAGCTGTTTGACCAGATGCCCAACCCATCCGGCTCCCTGCTGAGACACCTGCAGGAACGACTGCAAGGCATCATGGGAGTAGCTCTACCACTGTTCCACGCCCGGGGAGTGTTTCAGTACAACTATGGGCTCATGCCCTACAGACAGCCGATACACACCGTGGGTACGACACACAGTCTCTCTCACACACACACACACTCTCTCTCTCTCTCACACACACACACACACACACACACACGTATATACATACAATGTGAAGCTGGTGTGTGTGTGTGTATAGCATGTGACTGGTGTGTTTGTGTTTCAGTTGGCGCCCCCATCCTGGTGGAGCAGAAAGCTACTCCCAGCTGTGAGGATATTGAGGAGCTCCACTCCAGATACCTGCAGGAACTCAGGAAGCTGTTTGAGGAACACAAGACTCACTATGGCATCCCTGTGGACCAACACCTGCTGTTCATCTAGACTCACACTGCTCCTGTGCTGGAGCAGGGAAACATCTAAAACCTTCAGGACAGTGGCCCCCGAGGACCAGGATTGCGCACCCCTGATCTAGACTCACACACACACACACACACACACACACACACACACACACACACACAACTGCTGTTCATCTACACTCACACACACCTGCTGTTCATCTAGACTCACACACACCTGCCATTCATCTAGACACACACACACACACACTCACAAACCTGTGTTGTGGACCAAACAATGCATCCCATCCTGCAAAGTCTATTGCTGTCTTTCTCCATTGCCGGTGGAGATATTGCGTTCAACGTGTAGCTAACCATGGATAAATTGCCCCAAAAATAAATGTGATATTTTAGGTGTCAAATGGCTTTGCAGCTCGAGATACATTTTCTTTCATGGGAGAGGGGCTAAAATGGCTCTTTTGATAAAGTTGCCGACCCCTGACCCAGACTCATACACTCACATACTCCCACATTTGTATGTGTTACTGTACTCCAGGATAATAGGCAGGGCGGGCAGAGGTGAGAGGTGAAGAACCTGTCACAGGAAGAGAGAACCTGTCACAGGAAGAGAGAACCTGTCACAGGAAGAGAGAACCTGTCACAGGAAGAGAGAACCTGTCACAGGAAGAGAGAACCTGTCACAGGAAGAGAGAACCTGTCACAGGAAGAGAGAACCTGTCACAGGAAGAGAGACAGGTGCAGGGAACACTGTTAACACCCGTCTGTCTCTCTCACACGCTTTCTGTCTCTCTATCTCTCTCTGTCTCTCTCTGTCTCACTGTCTCTCTCTGTCTATCTCTGCCTCACTGTCTCTCTCTGTCTCTCTTTCTGTCTCACTGTATCTCTCTCTGTCTCAGTCTCACTGTCTCTCTCTCTGTCTCAGTCTCACTGTCTCTCTCTCTGTCTCACTGTCCCACTGTCTCTTTCTGTCTCCCTCTCTCTGCCTCTCTGCTAGTTCAATTCACGGCGGAGGCAACATGATGTTGTGTCCTTGGTCAAGGCACTTCACCCCACTTGTCTTGAGAATGTCCCTGAATGTGGTGTAAGTCTGCTAAATTACTAAATGTAAACAAATACTAATTCACTGATGGTTGTATTATGTCAGTATCTGTGTGTGTGTGCTGTATTTGTGAATGTGCTTCATGTTGAAAAGTTAATGTACAGTCTGAAGAAGGGTTATGGTTACCACACCATATCTTGATGTACAGGGTTACCACACCCTAATGATGTACAGGGGGATTTGAACCTAAGACGTCTTGATCGGAAGTCTATAGTTCATATAGCAGTCAATAGGATTTTAGTGTGTTGTATTGTTGTACATTACTACAGGAGTGTGTAGAGTAGTTGAGGAATATAAGGGTGTGTGAGAGGGTGTAGTTCGGGTGACCACCGGCGGAGAGCGCTGTTGCTTCAAAACAAGACGGGGGCGGATCTTCCGGATTTAGAAAAGTTGCAAACAGAATAAACATGTAAATAACGGGCTGAGTCGCGCGGGGAGGGAAAAGTGACAAGAGGCACGGAGAGACGGAGAGACGGAACGGTGTAACAGCGGTCCTCACACCGGTCCCGGACTGGGGAGACAGCTGAGAGTTTCTCCCTGCGCTCGAGACGTGAATCCCTGCAGATATCCTGCCGTAGGCGCGCGCCCCATCTCCAACAAGGACCTTCTCAACAGCAGCGCGCGGTACAATGTCAACGGCTGTTGCAGCTAAATTCGATTAGTAAAACCTGTCCCGTTCGGAACACGGATGCAGGGCTGGTTATTAACGTTAACCTTGTCATAGTTTAACTGTTTACAAAGTTTTGACAACTCTTATTCTGAGTTGGCGCAGAGACTCAGCGAGCTCGAGCACCTGATGACGCGACAGGAGAGCATAGAGACTTCTGTGTGACGTCACTCAGGGAGAAAATAAACTCCGAACAGTGATTAGTTTAAGGATGATGTAAAGATTAAAGATGTTGTACTAGCGGAGCACGCGGACGCTCACCTTACTGGAGGGACACGCGCTACTTTGCTTGACTCTCAGCTTTTGTGTCTCCATGAGCGGTTATTACGTTTAGAAGCTGTGTGTGTGTGTGTGTGTGTGTGTGTGTGTCAGAACATTAAGGAGAGAAAAGTGAGTGCACTAGAGGATATGGCAGCCTGGGTGTCTAACTTCCTGGGTGTCTAACCTCCTGGGTGTCTAACTTCCTGGGTGTCTAACTTCCTGGGTGTCTAACTCCTGGGTGTCTAACCTCCTGGGTGTCTAACTTCCTGGGTGTCTAACTCCTGGGTGTCTGACCTCCTGGGTGTCTAACTCCTGGGTGTCTAACCTCCTGGGTGTCTAACTCCTGGGTGTCTAACTTCCTGGGTGTCTGACCTCCTGGGTGTCTAACTTCCTGGGTGTCTAACTTCCTGGGTGTCTAACCTCCTGGGTGTCTAACTTCCTGGGTGTCTGACCTCCTGGGTGTCTAACTTCCTGGGTGTCTAACCTCCTGGGTGTCTGACCTCCTGGGTGTCTGACTTCCTGGGTGTCTAACTTCCTGGGTGTCTAACTTCCTGGGTGTCTAACCTCCTGGGTGTCTAACTCCTGGGTGTCTAACTTCCTGGGTGTCTAACCTCCTGGGTGTCTGACTTCCTGGGTGTCTAACTTCCTGGGTGTCTAACTTCCTGGGTGTCTGACCTCCTGGGTGTCTAACTTCCTGGGTGTCTAACCTCCTGGGTGTCTAACTTCCTGGGTGTCTAACCTCCTGGGTGTCTAACTCCTGGGTGTCTAACTTCCTGGGTGTCTAACTTCCTGGGTGTCTAACCTCCTGGGTGTCTAACTCCTGGGTGTCTAACTTCCTGGGTGTCTAACCTCCTGGGTGTCTGACCTCCTGGGTGTCTAACTTCCTGGGTGTCTAACTTCCTGGGTGTAGGTGTGTGTGAACCTGAACTAGTATCAGACCAAACTTCCACACACAATCTCCAGCTTAAACTATAGTTACTGCTTCACTCTCTGAGGACAGAGACAGAGGGAGTGTGTGTGGTGTGTGTTTTTTTGTGAGAGCTTGTTTGTGTTAGTGTGTGAGACATTGGTTAGGATTAGTGTGTGTGTGTGTGAGAGAGATTGGATTTGTGTGTGTGTGTGTGTGTGTGTGAGAGAGAGAGAGAGAGAAAAGATGAGTGTGGGGAAGAAAAGAAGTGGTTTCCAGATCACCAGCGTAACCTTAGATTACCCTGGGGAGGCCACACCCCCAGCCCAACCAGCCAGCCAATCCACTCCTTTGGAATCTACCCCGTCCCAGCAGGGCAGCTTTTCCCAGCCGACCACGCCCCTCTCACCCAGGAAATACAACTCCCAGGATGCACCAGCACAGGGGGCAGGCTCTCCCCACAGCTCCAGGTTCCGAGTGGTGCGATTGGCCCAGGGGCGGGATGAGCCTTATCGCCGGGGGCGATGGACCTGCACAGACTTCCTGGAGCGGGAGGAAGGGGCGGGGCTAAGAAGGGTGATGGACAGCTTGAGACAGGCCCATTCTCTAGAGTCCCTCGAGACAATTGGTTTAGGGGGGGTGGGGGGTGGGGCTTTGCAGACTCACGTGCGTGCTCTTAGGTTGGGGAATCTTGTGCACTCTCAGGGCACCTCCCACCTTCTGGCCCAGCCAATGGCAGGCCAGGGGGAGGGGTTAGTGGGAGTGAGGCCCCTTCTCCTTCACAGTGGGCCCCCGTCCCCTACACGCCATGCCCCCCCGCCCAGCCCCCGCCTCCGCTACCTGCCCCCCCCTCTACGCCTGGAGGTGGATGCTACTGGGAGGGTGAGCATACACAAACACACATGCACACACACACAGACAGCCTACTGACAGTCTACTGACAGACAGGCTACAGACAGACAGCCTACTGACAGACAGTCTACTGACAGACAGCCCTACTGACAGACAGCCTACTGACAGACATCCTACTGACAGACATCCTACTGACAGACAGCCTACTGACAGTCTACTGACAGACAGCCTACTGACAGACAGCCTACTGACAGACATCCTACTGACAGACATCCTACTGACAGACAGCCTACTGACAGTCTACTGACAGACAGCCTACTGACAGACAGCCTACTGACAGACATCCTACTGACAGCCTACTGACAGACATCCTACTGACAGACATCTTACTGACAGACATCCTACTGACAGACAGCCTACTGACAGACAGCCCTACTGACAGACAGCCTACTGACAGACATCCTACTGACAGACATCTCTACTGACAGACATCTTACTGACAGACATCCTACTGACAGACAGCCTACTGACAGACAGCCCTACTGACAGACAGCCTACTGACAGACATCCTACTGACAGACATCCTACTGACAGACAGCCTACTGACCGTCTACTGACAGACAGCCTACTGACAGACAGGCTACTGACAGACAGGCTACTGACAGACAGTCTACTGACAGACATCCTACTGACAGACAGCCTACTGACAGACAGCCTACTGACAGAAATCCTACTGACAGACAGCCTACTGACAGACAGCCTATTGACAGACATCCTACAGACAGACATCCTACTGGCAGACCGCCTACTGACAGACAGCCTACTGACAGACATCCTACTGACAGACATCCTACTGACAGACAGTCTACTGACAGTCTACTGACAGACAACCTACTGACAGACAGCCTACTGACAGACAGGCTACTGACAGACAGCCTACTGACAGTCTACTGACACAGTCTACTGACAGACAGCCCTACTGACAGACAGCCTACTGATAGACAGGCTACTGACAGACAGCCTACTGACAGACAGGCTACTGACAGACAGCCCTACTGACAGACATCCTACTGACAGACAGCCCTACTGACAGACAGCCTACTGACAGACAGGCTACTGACAGACAGCCCTACTGACAGACATCCTACTGACAGACAGCCCTACTGACAGCCTACCGACAGACATCCTACTGACAGACAGCCCTACTGACAGACATCCTACTGACAGACAGCCTACTGACAGACAGCCCTACTGACAGACATCCTACTGACAGCCTACTGACAGACAGCCTACTGACAGACAGGCTACTGACAGACAGCCTACTGACAGTCTACTGACAGACAGTCTGCTGACAGACAGCCTACTGACAGACAGTCTGCTGACAGACAGCCTACTGACAGACAGCCTACTGACAGACAGCCTACTGACAGTCTACTGACAGACAGTCTACTGACAGACAGTCTGCTGACAGACAGCCTACTGACAGACAGCCTACTGACAGACAGTCTGCTGACAGACAGCCTACTGACAGACAGTCTACTGACAGACAGTCTGCTGACAGACAGGCTACTGACAGACAGCCTACTGACAGTCTACTGACAGACAGTCTGCTGACAGACAGCCTACTGACAGACAGCCTACTGACAGACAGCCTACTGACAGACAGCCTACTGACAGACAGCCATACATGCATAAACACTTGAAAACTGTTCTGTTACTTCAATAACCTGATACCACAGGGGCATCCATCTCTTTCTCTTTTCCTCTTTTCTGCTCTCCATCCTACCTCCCTCCTTCTATCCCATCATTCTTGCTTCCCTTCATCCCTCTCTCTCTACTCCCCACTTCTTCTCTCTTTCTCTCCACACCCCCATTCCTTTCTTCTTTCAGTCTCTACTGAGGGGGTCTGTCTCCCAGCCAAGCTCTCCTGGAGCTCCACAATACAGAGATGGAGGATTTCAATCCACCCTGACTCCTACCCCGACGCCCTCAGCCTTCAGCCTGGCCCAGTCCATCTTCTCCCCAGAGGGGCCCTTCCACTTGGCGGGGGATGACAGGTGAGACCAGAGGGGGTGGAGTCTGTGTGGGTGTCTATATAGACTGTGTTTATGGAGTCTATACAGACTGTGTTTCTAGTGTCTATATACACTGTGTTTCTGGTGTCTATATAGACTGTGTTTCTGGTGTCTGTACAGACTGTGTTTCTGGTGTCTATATAGACTGTTTCTGGTGTCTATATAGACTGTGTTTCTGGTGTCTATACAGACTGTGTTTCTGGTGTCTATACAGACTGTGTTTCTGGTGTCTATATAGACTGTGTTTCTGGTGTCTATATAGACTGTGTTTCTGGTGTCTATGTATTAGGTTTCTAGCAACTAAGTGGCAACCAGCAAGTGAGTGAGAGACACTAACCCTGGCAGAGGCCCTTAGGAGAGGCCATGTAGTCCCTATTATGAGAGATCTGTTACTTTCTGTAAAGATGTCTACCATTTTGGCTCAACAATCTCAGTTTATCTTCCATTGTGACTCATTAATATCATTTTATCTACTGTAAAGTTGTCCTCCATGTTGGTTTAAGCACCCCTGTTACTCAAACCTGGTTTACAAAAAACAAACCAACTTTAATTTACAGGGCAGTGAGAACACTCGCAGATATGGCCTAAATATCACAACAATACCACGTACACACACTCACACACACTCACACACACTCACACACACTCACACTCACACACACTCTCACACACACACATGCTCATGTTTATAGCAGCAGGGTATTGTGAGGTCACCTGAAAGGCAGAACAACATGGAGACTAATAACTGTGTTATTGAGTGTGACTGAGTGTGTTATATTGTGTTTGAGTCTGTGTGTGTGAGAGAGTCTGTGTGTGTGTGTGTGAGAGAGAGTGTCTCTGTGTGTGTGTGTGAGAGAGTCTCTGTGTGTGTGTGAGAGAGAGTCTCTGTGTGTGTGTGAGAGAGAGTCTCTGTGTGTGTGTGTGTGTGTGTGTGTGTGTGTGTGTGAGAGAGTCTCTGTGTGTGTGTGAGAGAGAGTCTCTGTGTGTGTGTGAGAGAGAGTCTCTGTGTGTGTGTGTGTGTCTGTGTGTGTGTGTGTGTGTGTGTGTGTGTGTGTGTGAGAGAGTCTCTGTGTGTGTGTGAGAGAGTGTCTCTGTGTGTGTGTGAGAGAGTCTCTCTGTGTGTGTGTGTGAGAGAGTCTCTGTGTGTATGTGTGAGAGAGTCTCTCTGTGTGTGTCTGTGTGTGTGAGTATGTTTGTGTTTGTTTGTATGTGAGAGTATGTGTGTGTGTGCTCCTAACATTTTAATGTCTAAACTGAAGGTTCTTCAGGTGAACTGTGTTTACCCTCCTCCACCCTCTCCTGAAGGTCTGCGTGGTAAATACCCTGTGTGTTTAAGGCTGCAACAAGTTTGTGTATGTCTGTGTGTATACACATGCATGTGTGTGACTATGTGTGAGTGCATGTGTATTTGTGTGGTGTGTGTCAGTGAATGTGTGTTTGTGCACATGAGTGAGTGTGTGTGTGTGTGTGTGTGTGTGTGGCGTGTGTGTTTGTGTATCCAGAGGTAACACTTTTATATGATGAGTTTCACTCACAAATACTCTCTTGCACACTCACTCTCAGAGAGGGTGTGTCTGTAGGGAACTGATTAGCATATCCTGAGGGAGTGGGCGGGAGAGAATGCTGATACTCCCATTGGCTGATCTTGTGAGTGGGAGGAGGTTGGAATGAGCATGTCGCAGTGAGCCAATCAGGAGGCTGAACAGTAGGTTGTGTGTGGGATGAGCTCTGACATCATCGTGGTCACGCTGCTGGGTTGTTGCAGAAACTCTCACTTAAATTGGATGTTCTGCAGACGATCATGACTTGAGGATAATCTGGAGACTGGATCACAAGAACCTGCTCTGGGATTGACTGGCTGAGTCTGGGACAGGACCTGCTCTGGGATTGACTGGCTGAGTCTGGGATAGGACCTGCTCTGGGATTGACTGGCTGAGTCTGGGACAGGACCTGCTCTGGGATTGACTGGCTGAGTCTGGGACAGGACCTGCTCTGGGATTGACTGGCTGAGTCTGGGACAGGACCTGCTCTGGGATTGACTGGCTGAGTCTGGGACAGGACCTGCTCTGGGATTGACTGGCTGAGTCTGGGATAGGACCTGCTCTGGGATTGACTGGCTGAGTCTGGGACAGGACCTGCTCTGGGATTGACTGGCTGAGTCTGGGACAGGACCTGCTCTGGGATTGACTGGCTGAGTCTGGGACAGGACCTGCTCTGGGATTGACTGGCTGTGTCTGGGACAGTACCTGCTTTGGGATTGACTGGCTGAGTCTGGGACAGGACCTGCTCTGGGATTGACTGGCTGAGTCTGGGATAGGACCTGCTCTGGGATTGACTGGCTGAGTCTGGGGTTTAGACTACTGAACATAGACAGAGAAGGGAAGATACCAGAGCTGACACAGGAACAGAGACTGTGATTGGTTAGTCTGTTTGTCCAACACAGGACCAGAGACTGTGATTGGTTAGTCTGTTTGTCCAACACAGGAACAGAGACTGTGATTGGTTAGTCTGTTTGTCCAATACAGGAACAGAGACTGTGATTGGTTAGTCTGTTTGTCCAACACAGGAATCCAAACTGTGATTGGTCCATCATGTTTGGTAGCGTGAAAAAAATTATCTCTGTGTTTGAGAATCGCCGCCACCCTCGTCCCAGTGACCTCTCTCCACCCCTCCTTCCCTCTCTTCCTCCTTCCTTCCCTTCATCTATCTCTCCGTCCATCCCTCCCTCTCTCCCAACCTGTTTCCCTACTCCCCCCCCTTCCACTCTGCCTTCTGCACTTCTTCCCTCCATGTCTTCCCCGCTTCCTCTGGACAAAATCAGACCCCCTCTCACCCCCCCACCCCTCTCCCGCCCTCTCCAGTTGCTTGTTAAACAGAAGGAAGCGGGGGGAGAGATGTGTGGGGTTAGACGTCATCGTGGGGTTAAAGGTCAGAGACGGATTAGAGACTCCTGGCCAAGCACTCAACCACCCAAACTACCCCTAACCCCAAGCACTCACCTGGTGACCCCAAGCACTCACCTGGTGACCCCAAGCACTCACCTGGTGACCCCAGGGTCACTCCCAGGGTCACCAGGATCAGTGAATATAACCCCACCTCAACCACCTGCCCTACACCTAACCCCACCTCAACCACCTGCCCTACACCTAACCCCACCTCAACCACCTGCCCTACACCTAACCCCACCTCAACCACCTGCCCTCACTCCATGTTTGGTACATCTGAAGACCACACCTCTGAAGGCCCCGCCCCTTAAGACCATGCTCCCCCAGGCCACACCCCCTGTGGGTCATTCTCTCCTGTCACTGCTGCTGCTCTGCCATAGGTAACCATGGAGACTTGTAACCAGGAACTCTTCTATATATAATGGGAGATACACACACATATACACATGCTCACATCCACACACACATAGAGTTTAACACTGTTCTCTGTTTCAGTGGTTCCAGTAGCAGCATGGTTGCCATCGACAATAAAATTGAGCAAGCCATGGTAGGTGATGTTGCACTGAGATGTTACTTTACACCAGTGGTTCTCAATCCTGGTCCTCTGTCTCCACTGTCCTGCATGTTTTAGATGTTTCCCTACTCCAACACACCTGATTCAAATGAATGGGTCCTTATGAAGATCAGCAGAAGCCTGATAATGACAATGTATTTGAATCAGGTGTGTTGGAAAGGGGAAACATCTAAAAAGAGCAGGACAGTGGGCCCTGAGGACCAGAATGGAGAACCTGGTGATGGTGTTGATCTGTGTGTGTGTGTGTGTGTGTGTGTGTGTGTGTGTGTGTGTGTGTGTGTGTGTGTGTGTGTGTGTGTGTGTGTGTGTGTGTGTGTGTGTGTGTGTGTGTGTGTGTGTGTGTGTGTGTGTGTGTGTGTGTGTGTGCAGGACCTGGTGATGTTGTTGATGTGTGTGTGTGTGTGTGCAGGACCTGGTGATGGTATTGATGTGTGTGTGTGTGTGTGTGTGTGTGTGTGTGCAGGACCTGGTGATGGTATTGATGTGTGTGTGTGTGTGTGTGCAGGACCTGGTGATGGTATTGATGTGTGTGTGTGTGTGTGTGTGTGTGCAGGACCTGGTGATGTTGTTGATGTGTGTGTGTGTGTGCAGGACCTGGTGATGGTATTGATGTGTGTGTGTGTGTGTGCAGGACCTGGTGAAGACCCACCTGATGCTGGCAGTGAGGGAGGAGGTGGAGTTACTAAGAGGACAGATATCAGATCTGACGGAGAGGAACGCTCAGCTGGAGAGAGAGAACTACATCCTGAGAGCCCTGAGAGACCGAGACTAACACACACACCATGCACATCACACACACACACACACACACACACACCATGCACACACCATGCACACCACACACACACACCATGCACATCACACACACACACACACACACACACACACACCATGCACACCACACACACACCATGCACACACCATGCACACCACACACACACACACACACACACCATGCACACCACACACACACACACACACACCATGCACACCACACACACTCACACACACACCATGCACACCACACACACACACCATGCACACCACACACACACACACACACACCATGCACACCACACACACACCATACACATACCACACATGCTACTAACACACACAGATTACCCTGCATCTCCTGTTCTCTGTAGCAATTCTGTAACCATATTCGATGACAAGATCGTTACAGACTAATAAATTATAATAATTACTAAGCAGATGATGTGTTCATGTTCACTGCACACTTACACACACATGCATGCACCTTACACACATACAGGCAGCTGGTTAGGGTTAGAGTGTGATCGGGGCTGGAATGCTAAAACTAAGAGGATCTCCAAAAGGATAATCTCTTTTTCTTGCTTGCTTTTTTCTCTCTCTCTCTCTCTCTCCCTCCCTCTCTTTCTCTCTCTTTCTCTCCCTCCCTCTCTCTCTCTCTCCCTCCCTCTCTTTCTCTCTCTCTCTCTCTCTCTCTCCCTCCCTCTCTTTCTTTCTCTCTCTCCTCCTCTCTTTCCCTCTCTCTCCCTCTCTCTCTCCCTCCTCCCTATTTCTCCTTCTCCATCGCTCTATTCAAGACTTCTTTCCACAGAAATCGTATTATTCAGGATTAGTTGGATTTGAATAAAATCGTATTTTACTCAAAATCTTCATAATCTATTTGTTTTTATTATCAATGTAAATTCAACCAGGACGTGGTCAAATTATACATTCAGTTATTAATTTAAACCCAACATTTCCGCCCTTTCGGGGAACTGTGAGAACCAAATCGAGTGCACCTTGACCGGAAGAGGGATTATTTTGGTGTGAAGCGGAAGTTATAGAGTCTCGCGCTGTTGACGGAGGGGATTTCAAACCAGAAAATAAGAGTTTCTATTAGCAACACAACATCAACACAAAGTAGCTCAACAACGTTCACTAAGGTTCGTGTTATTAGAGTTATTAGAGTTATTCCATGCGGAGACATTACGGAAGGAAACTGAAGACGGCAGCTAAACTGAACAGTAACTATCTGGATGATTTAGATCTGTGTGATTCTGGTAACTAGGTTACTAAATCTAACTAGGTTACTAGATTTAGGTTTAGCCCCATCCTGGGTTAGGGATGGGGTTAGGGTTAGCCCCTATCCTGGGTTAGGGATGGGGTTAGGGTTAGCCCAATCCTTCAACTAGCATCGAAGTCATGTTAGTAAGAAAACCTATAAACTAATTACAGCGAATTGTTTTTTCTTAACATACTTGGATGCTTTTCTACTGGCTTACTAACATGTATCTGTTTTTATATTGTACTCCACCCCCAGCCTCACCACCCAGCCTCACCCTTACCCCCCAGCCTCACTTCCAGCCTCACCCCCCCAGCCTCACCCTTACCCCCCAGCCGCACTCTCAGCCTCACCCTTATCCCCCAGCCTCACTCCCAGCCTCACCCCCCCAGCCTCAACCTTAACCTCCAGCCTCACCCTCCAGCCTCACTCTCAGCCTCACCCTCCCCCAGCATGAGCACAGTTGCCCCCCAGCCACCTCCTCTAGGCTCCCCTCCTCAGCCTGCCCCTTTCACCATGGTACCTACCTGCCCAGAGCTAGACCTTTCCCTCCCCCTCTTCCCAGCCTCACCCCTGCCCACCTCCTTCCAAGCCCTGCCCCCCTCTTGCCAAGCCCCGCCCCCACCAAGCCTTGTAAGAGGAGCAGCCTGCCAGCAGGTGTGTATGTGTGTGTTTGTGTGTGGTCTCTGTGTGTGTGGTCTTTGTGTGTTTCTGTGTTTGTGTGTGTAATTATGTTGAACTTGTCTCTGACTTAGAAGATCCACTGTATGAGGGAGCAGTGTGGAGGAATCCCTGTAAACCGATGTGTGACACCTGCACAACCAGGAGCCAATGAGAAAGCTCGTTGTGAGGAGAGGGGTGTGGTCCTGCCGGAGGGGGTGGAGCTAAACTCCACTCTAGCTCTGAGGGCAGAGCTACAGGACTTGGCAGGAGCCCACTTCAACTCCCAGAAGGCCGTGCAGCAACAGCTGAAGTCTGCTAGGACAAGAGACGGCATTAGTAGCAGAGCTACCGAGGGTATACACACAATACATACTCTACACTACACTCTATACTACTCTATACTATACTACTCTATATTATACTCTTCACTATACTATACTAGCAGAGCTACCGAGGGTATACACACAATACATACTCTACACTACACTCTGTACTACTCTATACTATACTACTCTATATTATACTCTTCACTATACTATACTAACAGAGCTACCGAGGGTATACACACAATACATACTCTACACTATACACACACTACATACTCTACACTATACACACAATACATACTCTACACTACACTCTATACTATACTACTCTATACTATACTCTTCACTATACTATACTCTACACACTATACACACAATACATACTCTACACTACACTCTATACCAGTGGTTCTCAAACCTGGTCCTCAGGGCCCACTGTCCTGCATGTTTTAGATGTTTCCCCCTTCCAACACACCTGATTCAAATGAATTGTCATTATCAGGCTTCTGCTGAGCTTCATAGTGACTCATTCATTTGAATCAGGTGTGTTGGAGCAGGGAAATATCGAAAACATGCAGGGCAGTGGGCCCTGAGGACCAGGGTTGAGAACCACTGCTCTATACTATACTACTCTATACTATTCTACTCTATACTATACTCTTCACTATACTATACTCTACACTATACTCTAGAATGGTCATTATTAGGCTTCCACTGAGCTTGATAACGACCTATTTATTAGAATCAGGTGTGTTAGAGCAGGGAAACATCTAAAACCTTCAGGACAACGGCCCTCGAGGACCGGAATTGCACCCCCCTGCTCTACACTATACACACACACTATATACTCTACACTGTACACATACTATATACTCTACACTATACTCTACACACAATACATACTCTACACTAGACTCTACACACACTACATACTCTATACTATACACTCACTACATACTCTAGACTCTATAGAGTATGTGAGTCTATACTATACTCTACACACACTACATATTCTCTATACTATACTCTGCATGCACTGTACACTACACATTATACTTTACACACACTTTACATTACTGTGTGTTTGTGTGTGGGTGTGTGTTTGTGTGTGTATAGCTGTGAATGTCCCCCCCTCCCAGCAGCTCTACAGGGCATTGGTCAGCATAAGCGTGGAGGAGGAGCTACTAATCAGCAAGGCTCTTCATGATAGGCTGCAGTTGGTCACGCCTACACCTGTGATTGGCTGCAAGGTAACAATCTCACTTTTAAGATTCTCTTCAAAGACCATGAAATAGTTGTATGTCTGTGTGTACATGTTGTGCGTGTGTTTGTGTTGTGTGTGTGTGGGAGCAGAAGGAGGCGGGGCCAGAGTTGGGGGTGTTCGTGAGGGCTGCGCAGAGGAGAGAGATGCCCTTCCTGTCAGGATTGGACCAGGCTATGCCACACCCACAACCAACCACATGCCCCACCCACTCAATTTTTGACCTCTACCATAGACATGCGTGCTGGGGGAACAGCCTCTGAGAGGAGGGGGGGGGTACTGCTGTGTGAATGAATGGCAATAGAGTAACCTTTTTTATAACCGTACACATTTCTTATCCCACATACCCCTAAAAGTTTTTATTCATTTTTTATTAATAAATAACCTGAAATATGGACTCCCTGCCAAAATGGGAGTGTGGGAGAAGGAGGAGGGATGATGAGGGAGGGGAGTGAGTAGGGGGGAGAGAGCGGGAGGGAGAGAGAGGGAGGGGGAGGATGGAGAAAGGGAGGATTGTGTTTTTGCAAGCAAGCATTGACAGGGTAAGGTCTGTGTGTCTTTAGGTGTTTGTATTTGTATTGAATAAAAGTGGAAACTAGATTGATGTTATTGTTGCTCTGTGGTTGAGATATTATTGTTCTCTTTGCCTGGTTGCTGAGATCTGGTTATTTTGTACAGTTTCTGCTAAATATTCCTTGTCTTTTGGATTTGTGATTCTCTATATGCTGTATTTCTATATTGGTGGGAGCAGTGGCACAGTTGGTTAGGAAGTCAGGCTAGTAATCAGAAGGTACCTGGTTTGAACCTGGCTGTGTCAACATGATGTTGTGTCCTTGGGCAAGGCACTTCACTCTACTTGTCCCTGTACTTGCTGTAAGAGCATCTGCTAAAATGTAATGTAAATATAATATATTCTATTTCTCTACAGTGTATTTGCATGTTCTGGGTAAAATCTGGATAAATAAATGTAATTGTTTAAAATGCTATTTTATGTAAGTTAATTTATTAAATTCTAAATTAGACTAAAATGTATGTTTAATAAGGTGCACTGAGTTAATGTTTGTGTTTGTGTATGTGTGTATTTGTGTGTGATCCAGCTTTATTGAGAATCCATCACCCTACGTCAACAGGCATGGTGTTACCTGGGTGATATAGAATACCTCTCACACACATCACACTCATCCTTACACACACACACACACTCATCCTTACACGCCCACTCATCCTTAAACACACACTGCATACACTCATTACACAACATACACATCCTTACACACACACAGTGCATGCACATTTTGCTCACCTCACACATACTCTCACCCTTACACACATACACTCACCCTTACACACATCACACACATCACACACCACACACACCTCACACACATCACACACATCACACACATCACACACATCACACACCTCACACACACCCTAACCCCCCAGGTGTTGCCATGGAGTGGGTGAACCCTCAGGACACATCCAACCAATCAGAGTGGAGCTGGGAGGACCAATGGGAGCTGCCTGTGTTTGGAGGGGCAGAGTTGGCGTGTGTGACAGCGGTGTGTGTGCTGCTGCTGGTCACGGGGATCATGGGAAATATGCTAACGATCCTGGTGGTGTGGCTCCGCCCCCATCTGAGGAGCTCCACCTACTTGTACCTGAGCAGCATGGCCGTGTCTGACATCCTGATACTGTTACTGATGCCCCTGGACCTATACAAGGTAACAGTGTTATAGTTACTGATGCCCCTGGACCTATACAAGGTAACAGTGTAATAGTTACTGATGCCCCTGGACCTATACCAGGTAACAGTGTTATAGTTACTGATGCCCCTGGACCTATACAAGGTGCACGATGCACACCTCACACACACCAAACACCTCACACACACTTCACACACACCACACACCTCACACACACCCCACACCACACACCTCACACACACTACACACACCACACACACCACACACCTCACACACACCACACATCTCATCTTTGTGTGTCTGTGTATGTGTGTCTGTGTGTGTTGCAGCTATGGCATCCTAGTCCATGGCGTCTAGGTGAGCTGGTGTGTAAGGTCAGCATGTTCGCCAGTGAGAGCTGTACCTTCTCATCATTGCTGCACATTACAGCTCTGTCTCTGGAGCGTTATCTGGCTGTCTGCCGCCCGCTGGCCGCCAAGACCCTGCTTACTCGGCGACGGACGAGGGCCCTGATTGGAGGCTTGTGGGGAGTGGCTGTGCTCAGTGCAGCTCCTGTGCTGCTCATGGTGGGGGTGGAGGAGTTGGGGGCAGGGGAGGGTGGGGGAGGGGAGGGAGGGGAAGAAGGGGGAGGGGAGGGAGGGGGAGGGAGTGAGTGTCGCTGTACAGACTATGCTGTCTCCTCTGGTCTCCTGGCAACCATGATGTGGCTCTCCAACCTATACTTCCTCGTGCCGCTTGGTGTTCTGGGCCTTGTCTACGGTCTGATTGGACGGAAATTGTGGCTCCGCCCACTTCGTAACAGCAGGGATCGTGCCCAGCGCAACACCGTCAAGATGCTCGGTAACACCCGTAACCCCTAACCCCTAAACTTAACCCCCAACCCCTAAACTTAACCCCTAACCATACGCTCTAACTATACACTAACCATACACTCTAACCATACACTCTAACTATACACTCTAACCATACACTCTAACTATACACTCTAACTATACACTCTAACCATACACTCTAACCATACACTCTAACTATACACTCTAACTATACACTCTAACTATACACTCTAACCATACACTCTAACTATACACTCTAACCATACACTCTAACCATACACTCTAACCATACACTCTAACTATACACTCTAACTATACACTCTAACTATACACTCTAACCATACACTCTAACCATACACTCTAACTATACACTCTAACCATACACTCTAACTATACACTCTAACTATACACTCTAACTATACACTCTAACCATACACTCTAACCATACACTCTAACTATACACTCTAACTATACACTCTAACCATACACTCTAACTATACACTCTAACCATACACTCTAACCATACACTCTAACCATACACTCTAACCATACACTCTAACTATACACTCTAACTATACACTCTAACTATACACTCTAACTATACACTCTAACTATACACTCTAACCATACACTCTAACCATACACTCTAACTATACACTCTAACTATACACTCTAACTATACACTCTAACCATACACTCTAACTATACACTCTAACCATACACTCTAACCATACACTCTAACCATACACTCTAACTATACACTCTAACTATACACTCTAACTATACACTCTAACCATACACTCTAACCATACACTCTAACCATACACTCTAACTATACACTCTAACTATACACTCTAACTATACACTCTAACCATACACTCTAACCATACACTCTAACCATACACTCTAACTATACACTCTAACTATACACTCTAACTATACACTCTAACTATACACTCTAACTATACACTCTAACCATACACTCTAACCATACACTCTAACTATACACTCTAACTATACACTCTAACTATACACTCTAACTATACACTCTAACTATACACTCTAACTATACACTCTAACTATACACTCTAACCATACACTCTAACCATACACTCTAACTATACACTCTAACCATACACTCTAACCATACACTCAAACCATACACTCTAACCATACACTCTAACTATACACTCTAACTATACACTCTAACTATCATATATGATCATTAACCCTCCTGTATCTGTGTGCAGGTATGATCGTGCTGGTGTTTGTTCTCTGCTGGCTGCCTTTCCACGTGGGACGAACTCTCTTCTCTCTATCTCTGGGCTCCTCTCCAGGAGTCAACCACACACACACCCACACACACAGCCACACACACAGCCACACACACAACCACACACACAGCCACACACACAGCCACACACACAACCACACACACACAGAGCAGTCAGTGCTGTTGGAGGAGAGTGAGTGGGATTTCCAGGCTGATGTTCTGTACTACGTGTCTCAATACTTCAACCTGGCATCCTTTGTTCTGTTTTACCTGAGTGCTGCTGTCAACCCTCTGCTCTACAACACCATGTCCACCCGTTACCGACAGGCCTTACGCAGCCTGCTCTACACACACACACATGCACGCACACACACACACTCATACACACACCGCACACGGCTACCCCCATTCACCCCTCAAAACTCCACCACAACTCTATAACACACACACACACACACACACACCACACACACACACACACACACACACACACACACTGAGTGTCGCCCTGTCTCCCTGTCATGATATTGTATACCATAAAGTATTATGTATGATACTAGATCAGTGTACAATCTGTAATTTAATTAATATTCTGGCATTGATATTGTATTTTCTATTGATGTGGTTTATCACATGGTCTTGACGCTGTATATGATATTACATTGCTGCCTGAGGGCAGAGCTTGCTGACACAGTCAAGTTCTCCAGTCATGCTTCATAAACTAATAACAACAAACTCTTGCGTGTGAGAGTGTGAGTGTGAGAAGGTGTGTGTGTGTGTGTGTGTGTGTGTGTGTGTGTGTGTGTGTGAGAAAGTGTATAGGTGTGTGACAAAATGTGTGTGTGTGAGAAAGATAGAAAAGATTTGTGTGGGAGAGAGATAGAGTGTGTGTGAGAGATTGTGTGTATATGTGTGAGAGAGAGAGATGGAGTGTGTGAAAGAGTGTGTGTGTGTGACTGGCACAGGCAGGTATTGAGTTGGGAGACAGATTGTGTTATTGATGATGGAGGAGGTGGGGGTGGGGGGGCAGGAAAGCTGGACATGGGGGGGAGTGAAGGGGGAGGGGGGGTAGAATAACAGAAATAGCACTCTGCTTTGATGCACATGCAACACTTTCTCTCACAAAACTGGGACTGCCCTTAAAAATCACTCCATATTTTTTCATTTCAATACATTTCAGTGCAAAGAAGAACCGCATTTTGATATATATTGCTATCTTATTATTGATTGCTAAGATAAGGGTTAGTCTAACAAACAATTGTGTTGTGAACAGCATTGAATGAGAATGTGGGCAATATCTAATTCCACTTTGTCTCTCTGTCTATCCTGCACTTCTTAGATTTGTCTCTTCCGGTGCGCCGTCCTTAAGTGGGCTCGTGACACCGGAAGTTATCCAGACTACAGCTACTTCCTGTTAGCTTAGCAACACTGACGAGTTTAGACGTTATTTACCATAGACATTATAAAGGTTTACCGCATATTTACACTCATTTATCAAATAAAGTATCGGTACGATTTGCTCAACTTTTAACCGTTGATCAGTGTCCGTTTGTGATTGACGTGGGGTTTAAGATGAACCAGTTTGAACAGTAAGTCTTAGCATGAGCTTGTGTTGCAGTTAAAGCTGCATGTTGTCATTGTTGTTGAGTTTCTTACTGTTGAGCCACAGCAGATGATGTAAACAGTAAACAAGGGCAGTAAACAAGGGAAACCTACCTAACGCACCGTTGTTAGATGTAAAGGGCAGTAAACATGGACCATCACAAGTTATCTGTAACTGTTCCACATGAATGCCCCCTGAGCGGACTGTCTAGTCACAACAACACAGATATAGAACACTGATATAGAACATCATTATAGAACATCATTATAGAACACAGATATAGAACATCATTATAGAACATCATTATAGATCACAGATATAGAACATCATTATAGAACACAGATATAGAACATCATTATAGAACACAGATATAGAACATCATTATAGAACACAGGTATAGAACATTATTCTAACCCTTGATGTGTCTCACAGCCTGAAAGATGAGGAGAACTTAGACCACGAGGAGCAGACCTGCTCGCGAGAGGACACGGATGGTTCTGGAAATAACAACAGACGCAAGGTGAAGGTTCAGATCTTCTCCATCCTAACACCTGTTAAAGGTAGATGTTACATCATCATCTCCATATGCTACCAACTCTTCAAGAACTCCTCCCTGTGTATTTGTGTGTGTCTATGTTTCTGGTGTGTGTAGCTGGTGAGTTCGGCTGCAGGTGAACATCCTCTCCAGTATAACTACACCTTCTGGTATTCTCGCCGGACGCCCAGTCGTCCTGCCAACACCAACTACGAACAGAACATCCGTCAGATAGGAACTGTGGCCTCGGTACACACACACACACACACACACACACACACACACACACACACACACACACACACACACACACACACACACACACACACTACACACTTTATACACATTATATACACTATATACACACACCATACTCAAATGTCACCACAAACTCTGAGGACACAAAGTTAGCAGCAGCCACCAGCTAAATATTGGTGAAATGTACTAGAGTCTAGTTCTATTCTCACCAGCTAGTTCTATTCTCACCAGCTAGTTCTATTCTCACCAGTTAGTTCTACTCTCACCAGCTAGTTCTACTCTCACCAGCTAGTTATATTCTCACCAGCTAGTTTTATTCTCACCAGCTAGTTCTATTCTCACCAGCTAGTTCTATTCTCACAAGCTAGTTCTATTCTCACAAGCTAGTTCTATTCTCACCAGCTAGTTCTATTCTCACCAGCTAGTTCTATTCTCACCAGCTAGTTCTATTCTCACCAGCTAGTTCTACTCTCACCAGCTAGTTCTATTCTCACCAGCTAGTTCTATTCTCACCAGCTAGTTCTACTCTCACCAGCTAGTTCTACTCTCACCAGCTAGTTCTACTCTCACCAGCTAGTTCTATTCTCACCAGCTAGTTCTATTCTCACAAGCTAGTTCTATCCTCACCAGCTAGTTCTACTCTCACAAACTAGTTCTATTCTCACAAGCTAGTTCTACTCTCACCAGCTAGTTCTATCCTCACAAGCTAGTTATATCCTCACCAGCTAGTTCTACTTTCACCAGCTAGTTCTACTCTCATCAGCTAGTTCTATCCTCACAAGCTAGTTATATCCTCACCAGCTAGTTCTACTTTCACCAGCTAGTTCTACTCTCATCAGCTAGTTCTATCCTCACAAGCTAGTTCTACACTCACCAAAGCTATGCTGACCTTTTTAGGTGGAGCAGTTCTGGAAGTTCTACAGTCACCTTGTTCGTCCAGGAGACCTTACAGGACACAGTGACTTCCACCTGTTCAAGGAGGGGATCAAACCTATGTGGGAGGTAGGGGTGTGTGTGTGTGTGTGTGTGCACGTGCACGCACTCATCTCATGTGATGGTTGTGTGTGTAACCACATTAGTCTTGTGTGTGCAGGACGAGGCTAATAAGAGTGGGGGGAAGTGGATTATTCGACTACGTAAAGGCCTGGCATCGCGTTTCTGGGAGAACATCATCCTGGCTATGCTGGGGGAGCAGTTCATGGTGGGAGAGGAGGTCTGTGGGGCTGTGGTCTCTATACGCTTCCAGGTATCCAAACACACACACACACACGTCCCAAATAAACACACACATACAAACCTGGGTACACACACATTACCCAGGCACGCACAAACACTCACATGGCTCAGTTGTAGTGTGTGTGTGCGCAGGAGGATATCTTGTCTATCTGGAACAAGACGGCTAGTGACCAGGTGACCACATCCAGGATCAGAGACACACTGCGCAGAGTCCTCAACCTGCCACCCAACACCATCATGGAGTACAAGACCCACAACGACAGCCTTAAGTATTCATGCACACAAACACTCACTCTCACACACACTCACTTACACACACACTCACTTAGACACACACATGTGGCTGAGCAGTAAGGGAGTCGGGCTACCAACCAGAACGTTGCTGGTTTGAAACCCGGTCATGCCGTTGTGTCCTTTGTCAAGGCACTTCACATTTATATTTACATGTATTCATTTAGCAGACGCTTTTATCCAAAGCGTCTTCCAAGAGAGAGCTTTACAAAAGAGCATTGGTCACTGATCATAACAACGTGATAGTTCAACACTGAGGCTCAGATTATGAAGCATACATTGTAGGAAACCAAACAAGTGCCAGAGGGACGAGCCACAAGATCATCCAGTTAAAATAACATGAGGGTTATTTACTATTCAAGGGTTAATAACTTGAGGGTTTAGGTTGGTTGAGGGGCAGTTTTATGGGCATATGTGAAGCCTTTTGTGATATTGCTTGTAAAAAGGGCTATACAAAATACAGTTACATTTGATAACATGGAGGTGGTGCCTGGTCTTCCAGGCGTAGATGTCTGTGAGGCAGGCCTCGATCCTAGCAGTGATCCCCAGACCGGTCGGAGGGAACAACAGGTACAGCTGCGTGTCGTCAGCATAGCAGTGGTAGGATAAGCCATGGGAGGTGATGATTGATCCAAGTTAGGTGGTGTACAGGGAGAATAGGAGAGGTCCAAAGTCAGAGCCCTGTGGGACCCCAGTGGAGAGCTGGTGAGGACCTTAAATTTGACACCTCCCCAGGTGACCTGGTAGGATCTTTCAGACAGATAGGATGAGATCCACTGAAGTGCAGTGCCAGTGATGCCAATCTCAGAGAGTCTGGCAAGCAGGATCTGATGGTTGACCGTATTAAATGCTGCAGAAAGGACCAGCAGAATTATAGCAGATTACCTTGAAGCTGCTCTGGCAGACTGGTGGTGAGAGTGAGACTCCACTGAGAGGAGGGCAGTTTATGTGGAGTGGCCAGTCTTAAAGCCTGATCGGTTAGGGTTAGGTAGGTTGTTCTGGGAGAGAAAGTTTGACACTTACGTTGCATTCAATTGTTTTTGAAAAGAAGGGTAGCAGTGATACTGGTCTGTAGTTCCAGAGGATGGTTGGGTTAAGAGAGGGTTTTTTGAGTAACTTCACCCTGGCTGCCTTGGGGGAATGTCCCTGTTCTTGCTGTAAGTCGCTGTGGATAAGAGCGTCTGTTGACTAAAAGTAGTTATTAAAACACACACACATATATCTACACTCTTGGTTCTGTATGACTGAGGGTTTGTCTCCACAGGGATAATTCCAGTTTCCGCAACACCAAGATTACATTGTGAGGAGGAAGAAGAAGAGGAGATGAAGAAACAGAAGACCCAACAATGTCCTGCAGGATCATCACCCAAAGTGAAACATTCCTCCCTGTTCCCTCCATCTATCCATCCCTACAACCCTCCCTTCATCCCTCTCTCCCTCCCTTCCTCCCTCGCTCCCTCCTTCCTACTCTCTCTCCCTCCCTCCTCCCTCCCTCCCTCATCCCTCCTCTCTCTTTTCTCTCTCCTCCCTCCCTCGATTGGTCACAGATACCCTTGATCACAGGCCCCCCTTTCTGACTCACCAGCTTGGACATGTCATTGCTATGGGTACCAGTGGTTTCTATGGAGATCCTTTTTCACACAGAGAAGGTTTTGTTACCATGGAGATGCCTCTTCTACTCAACAACAGAATGTGGGACCAACAGTAGTGTGTGTTTGTGTGTGTGTGCGCGTGCGTGCGTGCGTGTGTGTCTGTGTGTGTGATCATTGTTAACACAGAAGTAAAATGTTACTTTGGTATATGTGGTTGTGTCTTCACTGAGCAACAACACACATCATGGTGAACCTTAAGCCTAACCTTTCATGAGGCTTTTTATGTTAACACTGTTGGTTTATTTCCAACAATTAATCATATACCACTACATCTACGTCTTTTTAAATTCTGAATCTGGCAATATATTTAGGTTGCAGCATTTCTAGATGAACGGTGAACCAAAACGAGCGTACCCGTCGACTACTTTAGTTGACGTCACAAATGCGTCGGGAAAAACGCGGTTGTTATGGGGACAGTGCTGCGTCACGTGGTTGTTTGTGATTCGGTTGAAACAGTTTCCTGTAAAGAGGCTAACTTTATAACCCTAACCCTAACTTTATAACCCTCACCCTAACTTCATAGATAAACAGCACTTAAAAAATGTAAAGCTAAATTAGAGCTAAGTAGTAAACTAGCGTCACAAACGTTTCTACAGTCAAATCTGCTCACTTCTCCGTACTGAATCCCCGGAAGGTGCAGGAAAGGTAAGATACTTCCTAACCCTTAAATAGCCAGGTTAGGGTTAGTGTTGGGCTCTTGGGGGGGGGGGGGGGGAGCTTTACACAGACTACTTTTCATTGTGTCAAAGCTAATGTTTCTTCATTGTTGTTCAATTAAACATAATTAAATCTCTGCACTCTCACTTTTGTGACACACTGTATGTCAGACATCTACATCATCACTACATCATCATCGTCATCACACACTACATCATCACTACATCATCACTACATCATCATGTCTACATCATCATCGTCATCATCACTACATCATCACATCATGTCTACATCATCACTACATCATCATGTCTACATCATCACGACATCATCACGACATCATCACTACATCATCACTACATTATCACTGCATCATCATGTCAGTCTGCAGCTCACCTAGCCAGGAAATTATGTTATTTGAATCGACCGTCGACACCTTATAGGACATTTATTCATTGAACATTTATAGTAACCTATAAGGTGTCTTGGCCACCTGAGGGGAGTCAGGTGAGGTGAGGGAATCAGGCTGGTAATCAGAACGTTGTGTCCTTGGTCAAGGTACTTCACCCTCCTGTCCTCAGTGAGAATGTCCCTGTACTTACTGTACGTCGCTCTGGATAAGAGCGTCTGATAAATGACTACATGTAAATTAATGCATACTTTTTAGACACCTTATAGTAACCTCTGCTGGTATTGAGTTATTGAAAATTAGTGTATGTGCATAAATATTCTCCACAGAATCCACAGATCAGCCCACCCCCCCACCCTCCGACCCCCTTCCTCCTCTGCACAGTGCTGCACCCCCAGAGTCCCCCCTGCCTCCCCCCTGAAGGAAAGAGGGATGGAGGGAGGCGAGGAGGAGGTGCTGAATTTAAGCTACATCCATCCTACGGTAAGTTTGCCTGCCAGGGGGTATACATGTATACATGTTTAAATTTGTTTTGTTTGTGTTTAATGACGTGTATGTATAGTATTATGTTTTTGTAGGGTATTATTTGTATGTATAGTATGTGTTTGTAGGGTATTATGTGTTTGTAGGGTATTATGTGTTTGTATAGTATTATGTGTTTGTATAGTATTATGTGTTTGTATAGTATTATGTGTTTGTATGGTATTATGTGTATAAAAAAACATGTGTGTGTTTGGACTGTAGAATGGTGTAGAACACATCCAGGACATGGAGAATGTCAGAGCTCACCTTTACACCCTGCTGAGACACACACACACAGGTGAGACACACACACACACACACACAGGTGTGACAAACACAGGTGAGACACACACACACACACACACACACACACACACACACACACACACACACACACACACACACACACACACACACACACAGGTGTGACAAACACAGGTGAGACAGTTAAAGAGGTTTTATGTTGTTTTCTCCTGGCCAGCAGAGAGCAGCTCTGGGTTAGGTTTCATCTCACATCTCTCAAGTCCCAACATGTCCTTCAGAAGTGACACCACCTCGCACCTGCTCAGGTAACATACACACACACCTGCTCAGGTAACATACACACACACCTGCTCAGGTAACATACACACACCTGCTCAGGTAACATACACACACACCTGCTCAGGTAACATACACACACACCTGCTCAGGTAACATACACACACCTGCTCAGGTAACATACACACACACCTGCTCAGGTAACACACACACACCTGCTCAGGTAACATACACACACACACACACACACACACCTGCTCAGGTAACATACACACACACACCTGCTCAGGTAACATACACACACACACACACACACCTGCTCAGGTAACATACACACACACCACACACACACACACACCAGCTCAGGTAACATACACACATACCAGCTCAGGTTACATACACACACACCAGCTCAGGCAACATACACACACACCTGCTCAGGTAACATACACACCTGCTCAGGTGACATACACACATACCAGCACAGGTGACACACATATCAGGTAATACCGGTAACTTCTGTCCTCCTGTATTAAGCGGAGCATCAGCTGTGGGCGGAGCATCAGCTGTGGGCGGGGCAGCAGCTGTGGGTGGAGCATCAGCTGTGGGTGGGGCAGCAAGGTTAGAGGAGCTGTTTCCCAGCTACTACTCCTCTTCAAACCTGCTGCTGTCGCCCCCGGAGACCACAGTGCTGTTGTCTCCCCCGGAGACCACAGTGCTGTTGTCTCCCCCGGAGACCACAGTGCTGTTGTCGCCCCCGGAGACCACAATGCTGTTGTCGCCTCCGGAGACCATGCTGCTAAGGGACACCCTGGACCGAGAGAGGATCAGACGCAGGGTATGCACACACTACACACACTGCACACACTCACACTACACACACTGCACACACTCACACTACACACACTGCACACACCACACACACTGCACACACTCACACTACACACACTGCACACACTCACACTACACACACTGCACACACTGCACACACTCACACTGCACACACTGCACACACTCACCCTACACACACTGCACACACTCACACTACACACACTGCACACACTGCACACACTCACACTACACACACTGCACACACTGCACACACTCACACTACACACACTGCACACACTGCACACACTCACACAACCCATACTACACACACTGCACACACTACACACACTCAAACTGCACAGACTCACCACACACACTGCACATGCTACACATACTCACACACTACACACATTGCACACACACACACTACACACACTGTACACCCACTGCAGACACTACACAGACTCACACTAGACACACACTACACACACTGTACACCCACTGCAGACACTACACATACACTACGCACGCACACACACTACACACCAATGCAGACCGACACACACCCTTACACGGTATGTGTGTGTGTGTGTGTGTGAGAGAGCAGCAGTGTGAGGAACAAGTGATGATGTCGCAGATGAAGACCATGGAACTCCAACAGCGATTGGCTCTGGCTGTGTCAGCTGACAGGAAGAAGGACATCATGATTGAACAGCTGGACAAGGTCTGGAATCACACATACACAACACACACACTAAGACCACGCACAACAAACATCTCTACTTGAAATCCCTGGATCGGTGGGGGGGGGGGGGGGGGGGGAGGATAGGTATAGCTGCGTGTCTTCCGCGTAGCAGTGATAGGAGAAGCCATGGGAGGAGATGATTGGTCCGAGTGACGTGGTGTATAGGGAGAATAGGAGCGGTTCAAGGACAGAACCCTGTGGGACACCAGTGGAGAGCTGGTGAGGACCATTTTTCCTCTACAGGAGACCTGGTAGGATCTTCCCGTCAGGTAGGATGAGATCCATTCAAGTGCAGTGCCAGTGATGCCCATCTCAGAGAGTGTGGCCAGCAGGATCTGGTGGTTGACTGTGTCGAATGCTGCAGAGAGGTCTAGCAGAATGACAACAGACGACCTGTGTCACTTCACCCTACTTTCCTAAGGGGGAATGTCTCTGGTGCATCTGCCAAACGACTACATGTAAATGTGCGTGCGTGTGTGTGCATGTGTGTGTGTACATGTCTGTGTGTACATGTGTGTGTGTCAGACTCTAGCTAAGGTGGTGGAGGGCTGGACGAGACATGAGCACCAGAGGGCTGCAGAAGTGAAGAGACTACAGGAACTGCTAACCCAGGTGCACACATACACACTCACACTACACACACACACACACACACACACACACACACACACACACACACACACACACACTACACCTATGTGGTATGACAGCAACCCTAACCTCCCTCTAAGTCCTACAGTGTGTGTGGTGTGATGTGATGTGGTGTGGTGTGGTGTGATGTGATGTGGTGTGATGTGGTGTGATGTGGTGTGGTGTGATGTGATGTGGTGTGATGTGGTGTGATGTGATGTGGTGTGATGTGGTGTGATGTGGTGTGGTGTGATGTGGTGTGATGTGGTGTGGTGTGATGTGATGCGGTGTGATGTGATGTGGTGTGATGTGGTGTGATGTGGTGTGATGTGATGTGGTGTGATGTGGTGTGATGTGATGTGGTGTGATGTGGTGTGATGTGGTGTGATGTGATGCGGTGTGATGTGATGTGGTGTGATGTGATGTGGTGTGATATGATGTGGTGTGATGTGGTGTGATGTGATGTGGTGTGATGTGGTGTGGTGTGATGTGATGCAGTGTGATGTGATGTGGTGTGATGTGGTGTGATGTGATGTGGTGTGATGTGATGTGTGATGTGATGTGGTGTGATGTGATGTGGTGTGATGTGGTGTGATGCGGTGTGATGTGATGTGGTGTGATGTGATGTGATGTGGTGTGATGTGATGTGGTGTGATGTGATGTGGTGTGATGTGATGTGTGATGTGTGATGTGTGATGTGATGTGATGTGGTGTGGTGTGGTGTGGTGTGATGTGGTGTGGTGTGGTGTGATGTGATGTTTGATGTGGTGTGATGTGGTGTGATGTGGTGTGGTGTGGTGTGATGTGGTGTGATGTGATTTGATGTGGTGTGATGTGTGATGTGATTTGATGTGATGTGATTTGATGTGGTGTGATGTGATGTTTGATGTGGTGTGATGTGGTGTGATTTGATGTGATGTGTGATGTGATTTGATGTGATGTGATTTGATGTGGTGTGATGTGATGTTTGATGTGGTGTGATGTGGTGTGATTTGATGTGATGTGTGATGTGATTTGATGTGATGTGATTTGATGTGGTGTGATGTGATGTTTGATGTGGTGTGATGTGGTGTGATGTGGTGTGATGTGTGATGTGATTTGATGTGGTGTGATTTGATGTGGTGTGATGTGATGTTTGATGTGGTGTGATGTGGTGTGATTTGATGTGATGTGGTGTGATTTGATGTGGTGTGATGTGATGTGATTTGATGTGGTGTGATGTGATGTGGTGTGATTCGATGTGATGTGGTGTGATTTGATGTGGTGTGATGTGGTGTGATGTTATGTTTGATGTGGTGTGATGTGGTGTGATGTAATGTGGTGTGATGTGGTGTGATTTGATGTGATGTGGTGTGATTTGATGTGGTGTGATGTGATGTTTGATGTGGTGTGATGTGGTGTGATGTGATGTGGTGTGGTGTGATGTGGTGTGATTTGATGTGATGTTTGATGTGGTGTGATGTGATGTGGTGTGATTTGATGTGATGTGATGTGGTGTGATTTGATGTGGTGTGATGTGGTGTGATGTGATGTTTGATGTGGTGTGATTTGATGTAATGTGGTGTGATGTGGTGTGATTTGATGTGATGTGGTGTGATGTGATGTTTGATGTGGTGTGATGTGATGTGGTGTGATGTGATGTGGTGTGATGTGGTGTGGTGTGATGTGGTGTGATTTGATGTGATGTGGTGTGATTTGATGTGGTGTGATGTGATGTTTGATGTGGTGTGATGTGGTGTGATGTGGTGTGATGTGGTGTGATTTGATGTGATGTGGTGTGATTTGATGTGGTGTGATGTGATGTTTGATGTGGTGTGATGTGATGTGATGTGGTGTGATGTGATGTGATGTGATGTGGTGTGATGTGATGTGATTTGATGTGATGTGGTGTGATGTGATGTGATTTGATGTGGTGTGGTGTGATGTGTCAGCAGGCTCAGGGGAACATGGAGAAATGTGTTTCTGAGGAATCTTTGAGAAGAGAGCAGAAGCGGGCGGAGGAACTCAACAGAACCAACACAGAGCTGGTGATCACACACACTGACACACACACTGATACACACACTGACACACACCCCGGCCTACACACTGGACTATAGAATGCATCCTTTATCCAAGCTAACCAACTGTCAACTTATAGAGCGCAGGTAGCAGGTAAACATTAGCCTGAATGTATCTAAGAATACAACAAATCTGCCAGTTAGCATGTAGACACTTGCTCTTTAATACAGGGGTGTCCCATCCTGGTCCTCAGGAGCCACAGTCCGGACAGTTTTAGATGTTTCCCTGCTCCAGCACACCTGGACATCTAATGAGGGGTCATTATCAAGCTCTGTGGAAGCCTGATATATAGATAGAATGTATAGATATATATTCTGCTGTGTGTGTGCATGTGTGTAGGAGCTGCGTGTTTCACAACTGGAACAAGATGTGTGTGAAGCAACGCAGAACAAAGACCAGGTGTGTGTGGAGAGAGACCAGGTGTGTGTGGAGAGAGACCAGGTGTGTGTGGAGAGAGACCAATTACAACTACAGCAAGCGGAAGGAAAGGTTGCTTTGTCCCGCCTCCAGCAACAGTCAGCCAGTGAAAAGAAAGATCTGGATGACAAGATTGCAGAGCTGGCCAATCAACTGCAGCAGGAAAGGGTGAGTCTGTCCAGCCCTCTACCTGAGTCCTGACCTAACAGAGGAAGTACTTAATAACCCTGACCGCTGACCTGTGGAGGAAGGGTTAAGGATGGAGGGGCGAGGGTTCAGAGATGGTATATGACCTCTGACCTCCCTCTTACAGGAGGGCCGTCAGCAGGAACTGCAGTGTTTGGAGAAGTCCAGGGGGGAGGCAGAGGGCCTGAGGGGGGAGGCAGAGGGCCTGAGGGGGGAGGCAGAGGGCCTGAGGGTGAGAGTCTTACAGATGGAGGAGGATCTGAGAGGGAGGGATGCTGAGCGAAGCCTCAGAACTCTGGACCAGGTAAGCTTGAAGGAGACAAAGTCCCAATCAAATGTGTGTCCCATACTAAATGTGTGTGTGTGTGTGTGTAGGCTAGGTTGGAAGCTCAGTATTGTCTCCAGGAAAAGGAAATGAAGCTGGTAAAAGCCTCACTAGCAGCCTTGCAGCATGAATACAGCATCCTGAAAGAACAACATAGGTAGCTTAAACCTTGATGCTGAAGGCTCTACTCAGTCAACTGTCTCTACTGGGTCTCTACTGTCTCTACTGGGTCTCTACTGTCTCTACTGGGTCTCTACTGTCTCAACTGTCTCTGCTGTCTCTACTGGGTCTCTACTGTCTCTGCTGTCTCTACTGTCTCTACTGGGTCTCTATTGTCTCTACTGTCTCCACTGTCTCTACTGGGTCTCTACTGTCTGCTGTCTCTACTGGGTCTCTACTGTCTCCACTGTCTCTACTGTCTCTACTGTCTCTACTGGGTCTCTACTGTCTCTGCGGTCTCTACTGGGTCTCTATTGTCTCTACTGTCTCTACTGTCCCTACTGTCCCTACTGTCTCTGTTGTCTCTAATGTCTCTACTGTCTCCAAGGTCTCTACTGTCTCCAATGTCTCTACTGTCTCTAATTGGCCTCTACTGTAACTACTGGGTCTCTGCTATCTATACTGTGTCTCTTCTGTCTTTACTGGGTACCTACTGTCTCTACTGTGTATCTACTGAGTCTCTATTCTGTCTAACCCTAGAACTGTGTGTGCTTGTCAGGAGACAGCTACTTGACTTGACCTCACATTATGAGAGAGAACTTTCATCCCAGACACAACAGCACCAGCAGCATACCCTCACCCTCACCCAGGATTACCTGCACAGGTAACACAGCAGTGTGTGTGTGTCAGCAGGCACAGCAGCAGTGTGTGTGTGTGTGTGAGTGAGTGTGTGAGCAGGCTACAGCAGCAGTGTGAGTGTGTGTGTGTCTGTAAGCAGGCTACAGCAGGCACAGCAGCAGTGTGTGTGTGTGTGTGTGTGTGTGTGTGTGTGTGTGTGTGTGAGCAGGCTACAGCAGCAGTGTGTGTGTGTAAGCAGGCTACAGCAGGCACAGCAGCAGTGTGTGTGTGTGTGTGTGTGAGCAGGCTACAGCAGCAGTGTGTGTGTGTGTGTGAGCAGGCTACAGCAGGCACATCAGCAGTGTGTGTGTGTGTGTGTGTGTGTGTGTGTGTGTGTGTGAGCAGGCTACAGCAGGCCCAGCAGCAGTGTGTGGATGTGAAGAAGAGCAGACGCAAGCTTGAGGGACAGAGGGAGGAGCTTGTTACCAGGTTACAAGACCTGCTCAGATCTCATTGGACAGAAGCACTACTTCTACTCAACACTCAGGTACACACAAACACACACATTTACTCACATACACCTCACACACACCACAAACTTGTACTTGCACGCACACACACACACACACACACACACATACAAACACTATATTGCACTACTGTGTACATACCCTTGTACTGCATATATTCATTTTCCTCCATATTCTATACCCCTTATTTTTACTTTTACTCATACTTGATACAGTTATATGCCCCTCACCTGTACAGCTTGTGCCCACTTTTTATTTTTATTTATACTCTATTTCAGTGGTCTTCAACCCTGGTCCTCAGGACCCACTGTCCTGCATGTTTTAGATGTTTCCCTGCTCCAACACACCTGATTCTAATGCATGGGTCGTTATCTAGCTCTGGAGAATCCTGGTAAACGATCATGCATTAGAATCAGGTGTGTGGGAAGGGGGAAACATCCAAAACATGCAGGACAGTGGGTCCTGAGGACCAGGGTTGAAGACCACTGTTCTATTTGATCTTTTTATCTTTATTGCGTCTTATTCAAGTTCCATATATGTTCTATGTTTGCTCTTTTCTGCCACAGTAAATTCTGATTCTGATGTGCTCACATACACATCCCCACACACCAAACACATCCCCACACACCATACACATCGCCACACACATCCCCACACACCACACACATCCCCACACACCAGATACATCCCCACACACCAAACACATCCCCACACACCATACACATCCCCACACACCATACACATCCCCACACACCAAACACATCCCCACACACCATACACATCCCCACACACCATACACATCCCCACACACCATACACATCCCCACACACCATACACATCCCCACACACCAAACACATCCCCACACACCATACACATCCCCACACACCAAACACATCCCCACTCACCATACACATCCCCACACACCATACACATCCCCACACACCATACACATCCCCACACACCAAACACATCCCCACACACCATCCCCACACACCAAACACTCATTAACCCTGCTTTGTGTTGCAGGATGAACAATCCTCTCAATGTGAAGAACTCAACGACTGGAACAAAGACTCTCCCTCCAGTACAAACACTGAAGGTAACATTCACAGGTTAGGGTTAGGGTTAGACACAAACATCACATTTAGGGTTAGGGTTAGACACAAACATCACATTTAGGGTTAGGGTTAGACACAAACATCACATTTAGGGTTAGACACTAACATCACTTTTAGGGTTAGACACTAACATCACATTTAGAGTTACACACTAACATCACATTTAGGGTTAGGGTTAGACACTAACATCACATTTAGGGTTAGGGTTAGACACTAACGTCACATTTAGGGTTAGACACTAACATCACATTTACATTTAGTCATGCATCAGACGCTCTTATCCAGAGTGTGTGCAGCACGCAAGTACTTACAGGAAGTACAGGGACATTCCCCCTGAGGCAAGAAGGGTGTCTTGAACAAGAATACATCCTCATGTAGCCACAGCTGGGAATCAAACTCACAACCATCCGATCATGAACAACGATGAACCACATAACCCCTTCACACTTACATTTACATACACAAACACTTAAGGTACAACTCGCTCAAATGCACACATGTCCATTTATTCATTTAACAGACGCTTTTATCCAAAGCAACTTCCATGAGACAGCTTTACAAAAAGAGCATCGGTCACTGATCACAACAAGATAGTCCCCAAACATTGCAGGTAGCCAGAACATGAAGCATAACAGTGTGAGAAACCAAACAAGTGCCAAAGGGAAGAACCACAAGAGCTTTCAGTTGAACAAGTTACAATTAAATAACATGAACCTCAAACGTGCAATAGTGTATCTGTAGGAAAGCAAGTAATAATAATATACAGTAATCCCTCGCTATATCACGGTTCACTTTTCACGGTTTCGCTACTTCACGGTTTTCTTTATCATGCATTGTGTTCTGTATTCTGATTGGCTGAACAGTCTCTCTGCTTCTTCTCTACCTGTGCGTCAATAACGTTGCGGTTTACTGTAATACTGTATGTAATGTACACGTGCAAAACAGCTAGCCAAATAAAGTACACGTAAATGTCTCTTGTACAAGCAAATTCTCTTAACCAATAATGTCGACAAAACATCAAAGGCACCTGCGGTCGGAGGAAGATGTTAACAGTCGCAGAAACAGTTAAACTTCTGGACATGCTAAAGGAGGGTAAAAGCTGTGCGGCTGTAGGTCGGCATTACGGAATGCATGAATCTTTAATTTAAATGTAATTGTACAGTATAATATTTGTTAAAAAATAACAGTTTCTACATCACGGATTTCACTTATCACGGGTGCTTTTTGGAACGTAACCCCCGTGAAAAACGAGGGATTACTGTACCTCACAGTGAGTACAAGAATTTCAAATCGGTTACAACTGACCAACAAGAGAAACAAATCCCTCAATAAGAGTCATTGTGGTCCTGTTGGAAACTAACTTCAGGTTCAGCAGTCATTAAGTACCGTTGTATTCCTGGAACGTGGAGTGCATCTTGAGCCTTTTCTTGAAGGTGAGGAGACAGTCTGTGTCTCTGATGAAGGTGGGGAGTTGATTCCACCATTGGGGAGCCAGACAGGAGAAGAGTTTGTGTTGGGCTCTGGCGCTCTTGAGGGGGGGGACCACTAGTCTGTTAGAGGAGGACCGTAGGTGGCAAGTTGGGGTGTAAGGCAGGAGGAGAGACTTGATATAATGCAGTATAATGCAGGGTGCAGTCCTGTTCACTGCTCATTACCAGGGTCTTGACTCTGATACAGGCCATGATGGGAAGCCAGTGGAGGGAGATGAGGAGCAGGGTGACATGAGAGCGTCACAGACACACACACACACACACACACACACACACACACACACACACACACACACACACACACACACACACTGAAGGTAGTGAACCACATGTCAGTTTAATCTTTTCTTCTTTTTCAGAGACTCAAGCTGTAGTTCTCCATCTCTCCAGAGAACGAGGAGAGAGGAGAGAAGGAGGAGGCAGGAGAGAAGGAGAGAGGAGAGAAGGGGGGGAGAAGAGTGAAGGGGGAGAGAGGAAAGAAGAAGGAGAGAGGAGAGAAGGAGAGAGGAGAGAAGGGGGAGAGAGGAGTGAAGGAGGAAAGAAGAGAGAAGAAGAGAGTAGAGAAGGAGGAGAGAGGGTAGAGGGACGAAGATCGGGACCAGATAGGAGAGGGGTAGAATGGGAGAGGAGAAAAGGAAGAAAAGGGGGAGGAGATGGAGAGACAGTAGTAGGAGGAGAGGGAAAAGGTAGAGGAGGAGAGGGAGGAGAAGTGTTTGCTAACCCTCTGGAACCTCAACAGGACTCTAGTCACTTGGCAGGTAACACACACACATTCACACACTCAGATATACACATTTTACGCTCACACACTTACTCATGCACGCTCACGCACAGTCGCACACCATACACTTACATTTAGACACAACATACACACAAACACACACAAACCATACACATATAAACACATCACACAGACAGACAGTATGCAGACTCACTGTCCCAATCAGGGTTCAAAGTCCAGAGACTGTAGGAGACGAGGGAATGAGATTATGCCTAATCTCATAATCTGGTGTTCTCTGGGTGATCTAGGAATCTTTTAAACATTATGTTTTAGCGCTGACCCAGATCTAATCACAGCACATGCTAAACTGAGCTAATCTTAACCTGGGCTAATACCAATACCAAGACAAGGCTAATATAAACTCATGTTAACCAGGACTAAATCTAACCTGTTGTAATGCTAACCTGTTTTTGTGTGTGTGGTTCTACAGCAGTAGCGTGTGGAAGTGAGGAAGGGTTTGGGTTAAAGGGCAGGACCTATCGACTAGAGACAGGATTGGATAGGGCTGAAAAAGACACACCTCCTTTCCAGCTGGACCCTGATGATGGAAGATGCAGTGAGCTACAGTACTATGTCTCCATGGTAACACACATACAGTACTATGTCTCTACGGTAACACACATATAGTACTATGTCTCTACGGTAACACACATACAGTACCACAGTATGTCTCTATGGTAACATACAAACAGTACTATGTCTCTATGGTAACACACGTACAGTACTATGTTTCTATGGTAACACACATACGGTACTATGTCTCTATGGTAACACACATACAGTACTGTGTCTCTATGGTAACACACATACAGTTATATGTCTCTATAGTAACACACATCCAGTACTATGTCTCTACGCTAAAACACATACAGTACTACAGTGTGTCTCTATGGTAACACACAAACAGTACTATGTCTCTATGGTATGTTACTCACGTGTTCTCTTTCTCTTTGTCCCTTTCATTGTCCCTTTCATTCCTCCTTTTCCATTTCTCTCACCCTCTTTTTCTCTCCTTACCTCCCCTCCCTTCCCTACTCCCCCCTCTCTCTCCTACCCTTCCTTCCTCCCCCTCTCTCTTCTTACCTCCCCTCCCCTCCCTTTCCTCTTCCCCCCTCTTTCTCCTAACCTTCCCTCCCTTCCCTCCTCTCCCCTCTCTCTCTTAACCTTCCCTCCCTCCCCTCCTCGCCCTTCTCTCTCCTAACCTCCCATCCTCCCTCTCAGCTCTTAGATCGCTCTCCAGGAGAGCCTGTGGAGAGTGACATCATTGGTATCCAAGATGACAGTAAATATAATAGATTCTACCGACATCTACCAGCATTCATAGAAATCAAAGATAGTTGTGATGTGTGTGTGATGTGTGTGATATGTGTGTGTGCGTGTGTGTGTGTAGGTTCATCCTGCGGTAGTAGAATGTCTGCATCTCCTCCTGTTCACCAACCTAGAAAGACTCCAGTTAACAGAGGTGTCACACTCACTCATACACTAACACACACTCACTCATACACTAACACACACTCACTCATACACTAACACACACTCACTCATACACTAACACACACTCACTCACACACTAACACACACTCACTCATACACTAACACACACTCACTCATACACTTACACACACTCACTCATACACTAACACACACTCATTCACTTACACACACTCACTCATTCACTTACACACACCATCCCACAGACTCATCCTGATGTGTGTGTGTGTGTGTGTGTAGGTCAGCTAGTCTCCTCCCGGCCTGATAGGGCGCCTCTCTCCCTGCACCTGCTCTCCCTGCTCAGGTACCACACACACACACACTCACCCCCTCACTTTCTCACCCCCTCACTGTTTCACCCCCTCACTGTCTCACCCCCTCATCATCTCACCCCCTCATCGTCTCACCCCCTCACTGTCTCACCCCGTCACTGTCTTACCCTGTCACTGTCTCACCCTCTCATCGTCTCACCCCCTCATCGTCTCACCCCGTCACTGTCTCACCCCCTCACTGTCTCACCCCCTCATCGTCTCACCCTGTCACTGTCTCACCCCCTCACTGTTTCACCCCCTCACTGTCTCACCCCCTCACTGTCTCACCCCCTCACTGTCTCACCCCCTCATCGTCTCACCCTGTCACTGTCTCACCCCCTCACTGTTTCACCCCCTCACTGTCTCACCCCCTCACTGTCTCACCCCCTCACTGTCTCACCCTGTCACTGTCTCACCCCCTCACTGTCTCACCCCCTCACTGTCTCACCCCCTCACTGTCTCACCCTGTCACTGTCTCACCCTGTCACTGTCTCACCCCCTCACTGTCTCACCCTGTCACTGTCTCACCCCCTCACTGTCTCACCCTGTCACTGTCTCACCCCCTCACTGTCTCACCCCCTCACTGTCTCACCCTGTCACTGTCTCACCCCCTCACTGTCTCACCCCCTCACTGTCTCACCCCCTCACTGTCTCACCCTGTCACTGTCTCACCCTGTCACTGTCTCACCCCCTCACTGTCTAACCCTGTCACTGTCTCACCCCCTCACTGTCTCACCCTGTCACTGTCTCACCCCCTCACTGTCTCACCCTGTCACTGTCTCACCCCCTCACTGTCTCACCCTGTCACTGTCTCACCCCCTCACTGTCTCACCCTGTCACTGTCTCACCCCCTCACTGTCTCACCCTGTCACTGTCTCACCCCCTAACTGTCTTCTCCTCTCAGGGATGATGGAGGGGATGCTAGCAGCCTCCAACCAAATCTACCCACCGGCCCTAGCCAGCATCTCAGGGATCTCCCAGACAACTGTCCAGGGGTCAGGAGGGGTCAGGGGTTGGGGGGAAGGGGTCAGAGGTCAGGAGGGCGGGGCTTGGCAGTAGCTAAGAGGGGCAGGGGGGGGGTGTGGCGGTAAAGGTTGATTGGATGGCAGTTTAAATAGTTTGTTTTGTAACCCTGTATTGTACTAAACTCTGGTTAGGGTTAGGGCTTTACCATATTAGTTAAGTCAACTGTGAATACTGTATTATGTTAACTAAAATATGGAGAAATTATTTACATTTTTAACCCACCTACTTATGAAAAGCATAAATGATTGATAATTTTCTTTGTTTGCATATATCTCTTTAATTGAACAAAAAAAGTTATTCATGTAAATATAAAGGCCTCCAGCAGTTCTCACCATGCACCACCAGATGATGATGATGAACTGCAGCCCTACTGTTTTGACAGTCTGTCTAGATTTATGATAAAAGTTTAGGTTATTGTTGAAGGAGTCAGGTGGCTGAATAGTTAAGGAATCAGGCTAGTAATCAGAATGTTGCCAGTTTGATTACCGGTAGTGCCAGATGATGTGTTCTTGGGCAAGGCACTTCACCCTACTTGCCTCCTGTACTTGTCCCTGTACCTGCTGTAAATCGCTCTGCAAAAGAGCATTTGCCAAATGACTAATTATAAATGTATCGTCAGCTGTTAAAGTTGAAAAGATTGCCATCATATGTTGTGACAATGTTCACCACGTGACACTGCTCTTTTATAGCTGTGTTGAAGACTTTGCTGAAACCTAAACTTCCGGATTACAGTTATGGCTTCTGGACTACAGTTGATCTGTATCCAGATTCAATCTATTCAGATTCACTGCAAAAGTTTAGGTTCTTATCAGATATTTTAATCACATGAAATAATTTGTTTTGAAATGGTTACAGTGCTGCTCATTTTTGCCGTGTGCTAAAACTGAAGTTCTACATGTCATTCATGTAAATATAAATGCCACCAGCAGTTCCCACAATATGCCACCAGAAGGCGATGATAAACCTGTTTGGAGAGTCGGTCCAGATGTTACATTTACATTTATTCAATCATCAGATGCTTTTAGCCAGAGAAAGCTTTACTAAAGCGCATCGGTCACTGAGCATAGCAACACGATATACCCCGAACATAGCAGGCTTATAGATTATAGAATACAGATTTATTATCAAACTTTAGGTTTCTGTCAGCTGTTAACGTTTAGAAGATTGACAATTACTTTAGTATTTTAAAATAATGTTTTGTGTTAGTGTTCACCATACGTTATACTACTCTTTATGTGCTGTGTTGAAAGCTTTGCTAAAACCTAGCCTTCTGGACTTTAATTCTGGATTCCTGACTACATTTCCGGATTCCGGATGACACTTCTGACCATAGATTTATATAACTAGATAGGGTATTGGAAAATGGCGGCCGTTGATTTCAATGAAGTTGCTCACCTGGCGCATACGCGGAAAAAGTTTTTTGACTTCCTGGTTTACTTCCGCGGTATGGGGAATGGAATGATGGGAGGCTGATGACGCTCTGGGGCAATGAGAACGAGCAAGTCGCGTTCTGGACACGCGCTGCGCGCTCATGAGTGCTTGTGGAAGAGTTTGACCGATAATGACGAATCTACACAATCAAATGATGGATTTATAGGACACATCAACCGATTATGTTTTCATAGTCATGGTTTTAGACTATACAAGGTTAATTCGTCTTGTTTGTTTATTTTTTAGTTAAGTACGGATAAAACGAGTCATTTTTATTAAAGTTAATCTGCAATAAAAAATAAGGGATTCTCCACAATACAAGCTGTCATATTTATCAACCAGATGCCGGTAGTCAAATCTGTTTTGTCTATCAATGATCCCGTGTGTGATATAGCCTACGACTTCTTGTCAGATTAAGTTTAAAGTTCTTATCGTTTTATAGGCTGTATCGGCACATTCAAACAGGCAAGTCTTTCTTATAAAGCGTTGTGCAGCTTCTCTGTTTCTTTTACAGCTACGTGATATAGTTTGTATATTACCTGAGTCATGGAAGGAGCTCCTGGACATTAAGTGTAATTCCTAGCCTGGTATGTTTTTATAGTCGACCCTAAAACAGTTTTCTCCTGTACTGAGATGTCAGAACCTATACTGAGCCACATGCTACTGAATAAATAAATACAAATTCCGTTGCGTGGTGTATTTAACATAATTAGGTGTTCCTATGCAAGGCTTTATAATGAAATAAGTTCAGACTTTTCAAAGTAATTATGTGATTTTACTGAACAAATAACGAACATAACATAACAAAAACAACAGACTTGCGACAGTGGCTGAACAGGGTAATGTTCCCGAGACACAGCGGGACCGCGCTTGGGAGTGTAGGCGCACGGCTGTGACGTCACCATAAGAATAAGACTTTGCGGGGGCTTTTCTGGCCTTTAGAATTTTTTTGACGGTTTAAAAGTCCATGACTTAAAAATATGGAATAAAAAGATTTGGAATTAATAGTGGTTACAGCTGTAGGTGTCCTGAGAACCCTTTTACAGGCTTCTCTTTTACTATTACGGTCTATGGGAAAAATGCTTTCTGGGCCCCATGGGTATTTTATGTTGCAATACCAGGAAGTGGCCACCGGGAAAAATCGGCGTGTCTGCTGAGAGGCAGACCCGGGGCTTGCTTCTGACTTCCAGACTGCAGTTACAGGTTCCGGACTACAATCTTCGTTTCCGGACCACAGTCTCGGCTTTCGGTCTACATTTAAAGCTTCCGGATTACAGTCATGGCTTCCGGACTACAGCTACAGCTTCCGGACTACACTTACAGCTTCCGGACGACAGCTCCTGGTTCCGAACTACAGTTCTGGCTTCCGGTTTACAGTTCATGGTTCCTGACTACATTTCTTGCTTCCGGACTACAGTTAGTTACCTGCAGTTCTCTCAATACGCCACCAGATGGCAATGATAAACCTGTTTCGACAGTCATTCCAGATTTATTATAAAACTTCAGGTTTTTGTTAAAGTTAAGAGGATTGACAGCTACTTTTATAATTTAAAATAACGTTTTTTGACAATGTTCACTGTATGTGTAATTTTTCTCTTTGCTAAAACCTGGACATCGGACTACAGTTATGGCTTCTGGTTTGAAGGACCTGAGGAGGAAATTCAGATATCCTTCAAATGTACCCTAATTTACCGTAAAAGTTTGGTTTTCCTCAGATGTTTTAATCATATAAATTAATTGATAGTGAAATGATCAAATGATCACCGTGCTGCATATGTTCGCTATTGAACATCGCTAAAACCGAAGTTCTGGGTGTTATTCAGTAAATATAAATACCACCACTGGAACCAGAAGTTTTCACAATATGCCACTAGGTGGCGATGATAAAGCGCATCTCTATGGATTGGGATTTTAAAGGCTCGTGTTTCGACAGTCTATCCAGATTTATTCTAAAAGTTTAGTTTCTTGTCATCTGAAAAATTCAAAACCTACTAAATAAAATACATTTTCCTCGGTAATCATAGCTGGGGTATATTTCCTCAGAATGCGATGTCGTAGAGCAAGAATGTTGGTTTGCATTCGTTACTATTCGGTTTGATTGACGAGTTTTAAGGAATTTGTGTTGAAAAGAACATCAGTTATTTACAAAAATAACCTAAATGAATCCCCCCACAATCTAACTAATACAGTAATGTAAATAATAACTGTCAACAATTTGGAAGCGAATTATTTAATTTCGGAACTCAGTGTTCGCAGCATGTTTCCAGAGGACCAGTCTTGCGCTGCACCGGAAAGATGAGACGAAAGATTCCTGGCTTCCTGGTAAGGTTATATAGACTTTTATTGATCCTTTTGTAAGTCTAATGTGAATATACAAGGTGATCTGGTAAACAAGCAGTCAAATATAATTTTGTGTTTAATAAAGGTTTATCTTGTTTGTAAGGTGAACTAGTTATCGTAGCTATTTAACTACCAGCTGTTGAGTGGAACTGCAGTTGTTCCAGTCCATATGTCCATGTTTAAATCCAGTATGAATATTTGACTTGTTAGTTAGTTACCGGCTGAACAAAGTGAAACCCTGTCATGGATGAGGAGCCAGAGAGAGTTAAGCACTGGGAGGGAGGATACGAGCGGACATGGTGAGCCTCAGTTTACTGGGACTCATGTCTCCATCACTGTGCTGAACCATCAGCTTGTTGTTGGCCCACTGACATCATCAGTCTGTTGTTCTGTCTCACCCACAGGGAAGTGCTCAAGGAGGATGAGTCTGGGTCTCTCAAAGACACAGTAGAAGACATCCTCTTCCAGGCCAAAAGGAAAAGGTGTGTTTGTTGGAGGAGAGGTTCCTCTCTTATTGTTTGATGTTGTTGCACAGTGTTGACAGCTGAGATGTGTGAACTGAGCCTAGATGATACCACCTTGATTCTAACTAGAAGTTACAACTGTCCACTTCTGATGTGGCTTCTTCTGCTGTACTGTCTACATGCACTATTTGTATTTCACTTTGGATATGGCTATATTTTCAAAATGAGTCAAGCGATTCCTAACTGTCTCTATCTTTGATTAATTAATTATTAGTGTGCCCTGTTGATCTTTTAAAACAGTCTGCTTGTACGTAAAAATACAGCGCATACTGAGTCCTTGGAAAATGCCCGCTTTAAGTTTTTGTGTTGTATCGTATAATGAGCAGGTTTGAGCTGTCAGTTACAAAATCCTTTTGTTCACAGCGCTCACAATCAACTAAATGCTAGACCTGGCCTAACAAAGACAGAAACCTGAGTATCTTTTAGGAAGAATGAATGTTCCTCTTTGTCTTTATACCGTCACTTAGTTGATTTGCCTGACTGGATCGGAGTATGTTTCTTTGGAAGACCCTTCTCAGGAGGAGGGGGTCCGCTCAGGATGCAGGACTTGTGAGCTCTACTGCAGGGTTGGGATTGACTTCCATCTTCAGATTCACACCGATGGTAGAGTCAACAGCAGTCATGAACCCAGTCAGTTAAGTAAGTTTTATTCATTCATTACATGCATCCAACAGGTTATTGAACCAAGCCACTCCTCTCCACTCCTCCCCTTCTCTCCTCCACTCCTCTCCTCCCCTCCACTCCTCCTCTCCTCCCCTTCTCTCCTCTACTCCTCCACTCCTCCCCTTCTCTCCTCCACTCCTGCCCTCCACTCCTCCACTTCTCCCCTCCTCTACTCCGCTCCTCTGCTCCTCCCCTCCCCTTACTCCTCTCCTCCTTCACTCTCTGCTTTCAGTGCTTTCAGTGCTTTCAGACTTAGAAACGAGTACATGAAAAATAAGACCCATCCTTCCCTCCTCAAGGACAGCTGGAGGATCAGGGCGACTAAGGTCCATCAAACTATCATTTCACTCCTCCCAGAGGATCGAGATGCCCCACCAGTCAGGTGCCCAGTGCTGGAGAGGACCCCCAGGTGTATCCGATGGCAGACAGCTGCGTCTGTCGAAGGGGAGTTCATATTAGATTAGGTTAACCCAAACCCAGCACCCTCACAGCTATGTATTATGGCTGTATCATTTTGGATTTTCAAAGCAACAAATGATTTGAGTTGATCAAGTTGTTCACACAAATAATGTGTCATTTAATCCTCTTGTAGATTTACAAGGTGCTTTGATGAATTGGATTGTTGTGTGTAAAATGTTATTAATTGTAAGGCCAATAATATAATTGTTTCATGCCCACAGCCCATGCTAATAATAATAAAGCAGGTTTCTTCACTTTATGTATTTCACGTTGTGTTTTCCATTATTCAGTTTGAACATTTTGTTTAGGGTTCAGTGAGGGAGCAAGAGGGGGCCAACCACCAGCCCAGGGACCATCGCTTCTGTGAAGGAGCAATGGGCCAGCCAGCCCAGCTCAGTCTAGCCTAGCCTTGCCTAGGGGCCAGCCAGCTCAGCCCAGCCTAGCCTTGCCTAGGGGCCAGTCCATATCTTTATTTATAAAATAGTCACTTTCAGATTCTCATATAAAAAATGGTTACTTACAATCAGTTTATGTCAATGATTTTATTGATTTGAATCGAATGTATTTTGATCCAAACCCTTTGATCCAAACTCCCTGAAGAGCCTTCAACAACGTTACAGTTGCTTTTACTTTCTACGTAAAAATTTGGTTGAAGAAGCCATGACATTTACTGGTGTTATCAGGTTTGACATTGTGTGTTATTCATTGCATTTATCATTTATCATATGCATTTATAGTTCTTCCCTTGGCACTTATTGGTTCTCATGATGTATGATTCACGATCTAAAAAAACGACTGTATTCGGGGTCTATCACGTTGCTTTGCTCAATGACTGATGCTCTTTGTAAAAGCTCTCTCTTGTAAGTCGCTTTGGATAAAAGCGTCTGCTAAATGAATAAATGTAAATGTAATGTAAATGTATTCATGTAATCATAAACACCACCATCAGTTCTCACAATACGCCACTAGATGGCGATGATAAACCGCAGCCGTACTGTTTCAACATTCTATCCAAATGTTTTATGATAGTGTAGGTTCTTGTCAGCTGTTGAAAGTTTAAAATATTGCCAGTTACTTTAATAATGTAAAATCATATTTTGTGACAATGTTCACCGTACGTTACACTGCTCTTTTATCGCTGTGTTGAACAATTTGCTACAACCAAGACTTCTGGACTACAGTTATGGCTTCTGGACTACAGTTCCTGCTTCCGGGAAGGCTTCTGATTCAGGTGTTGCTAGTTAAGATCACATGATGGTATGAGTCTAATCCTAACCACAATATAATACCTCCAGCTCAAACAACTGAAGTTAATAGTTTCAATTTTATTGCAAAAATAGATCAGAAAAAAATCAGCAATGCTTTCAAAGATAAGTGATCCATAGTAATAAACTCTAACCTTAATTTCAAGTAGAAGTCAAATTAGTGGTGTTTTAAATGTTAAATATTGTAAATGTCTTTTTTTAAAGGGAAGACCAGCAATGATCCACAAGGTCAGTAATGCATCACCATAACCTTCAAACTAAGACATGAGTGATGAGACAGTCAGCTCTATTATGCCATAGAGAACATAGGTTAGTTTGATGCTGTCAACCTTTACCTTCAACAATGATACTCAGTAAAGCTTCCCCTATTGTAGATTTCTATCCCCATTACAAGGACATGAAATCAGCACAATGAGAAACAATAAGAGAGGGATAGACGTTATGCTCCTGGAGCACTCAAATGCAGCCCTCAAACACTGGGTTGGTCACCTCTCCAAGTGAGCACTACAGTGGGGGGAGGGGGAGCGCTCCCTCTGCAAACACATTTTTTATATATTTTTTTAATTTGAGTCTTTTATGTAATTTGACCTCAAGTGATTATTGTGTTCTTTATTCTGGTATATGGTGTTTTATTGGTTTATTAATCTATTATTTCATTTAAAGCCCTTTGGGTTTTCCAAATGTTTTATGATAGTGTAGGTTCTTGTCAGCTGTTGAAAGTTTAAAATATTGCCAGTTACTTTAATAATGTAAAATCATATTTTGTGACAATGTTCACTGTATGTTACACTGCTCTTTTATCGCTGTGTTGAACAATTTGCTACAACCAAGACTTCCGGACTACAGTTATGGCTTCTGGACTACAGTTCCTGCTTTCGGTTTGAGGGGCACTGTTGGTGCAAGGCATTGTGGGTATTTTTTTCCTACTTATATTCTGTTTTATTAATTATCTGTGCATATTTGAGTAGAGTTTTGTGGTACTGTTGATGATATTTGTCAAGTGGATGCTATGGACTGTAAAAAAAAGAAAAGAAAAATCTAACCATAACTGTGAACTGCATCTCATTGAATGACATACCATGCATTCACATTGGTGAGTTAGCATTTAATCCTGAAGTTGTGCGGTGTATGGAACTCAGGTTAAATGCTCGGTAAGGTATGGTACGGTAAACATCTCTGGGCAGGCTGTGACAGGGGCAGCTTGCCAGGTAAGGTAACCCTCTTTGGGCAGGCTGTGACAGGGGCAGCTTGCCAGGTAAGGTAACCCTCTTTGGGCAGGCTGTGACAGGGGCAGCTTGCCAGGTAAGGTAAACCTCTTTGGGCAGGCTGTGACAGGGGCAGCTTGCCAGGTAAGGTAACCCTCTTTGGGCAGGCTGTGACAGGGGCAGCTTGCCAGGTAAGGTAACCCTCTTTGGGCAGGCTGTGACAGGGGCAGCTTGCCAGGTAAGGTAACCCTCTTTGGGCAGGCTGTGACAGGGGCAGCTTGCCAGGTAAGGTAAAATTCTTTGGGCAAGCTGTGACAGGGGCAGCTTGTCTGGCTGGGTAAACCTAACCTTCTATCTCTCTCTTGGCCCTTAGCTGCTGGTAGAAGCTTGTGGGGAGTTAAGATTTTAGAATGTTCCCTCCCTTCCGCCAGCATTCCCCCTAGCCTCTCTAGGCAAGACTGTGGTGTCCTTCACCTCAAGCAGTTTTGTTTGGATGAGTCTGGGAGGGAGATCTTCAGGCCCTCTCCGGGCAGGCTGTGGTAACCTAGCGGTGTTAACAAGCAGCTTGTTTGGGTGGGCGGTAGGTATGCGGCCCTCCTGGGTCCCACTCGGGACAGCACGCAGGATGGGCTAGGGTTAGAAACAGACAGATTATGTGGTCTCAAAGTTGTGATTAGGCACTAGTTATCAACTTCCTAGTCTGCATGACAGGTCATCAATTTTAGTTCATGAGGCCCAATGTCCTGACAGTTTTTTTTTTTTTTTTTTTTCCCCTGCTCCACAAAACTGAGAAACCCTAATTCAACCATCAGGGGCAGCAACAGTGACAAGGTTAGTGTTAGTATGGCAGTAATTCTTTATCTTGGACTTCAAAGATTTAAATTCTGATGTTTTACATTTTGTGTGTATTGGAACAAGTATTAAAGGCTTCTGTAGCTAGTTAGGATCATATGGTGGGATGAGTCTCCTTGATACTAGTTGTGCAGTGTATTGGAACAAATATTAGAGGTTTCTGAATCAGGTGTAGCTAGTTATGATTACATTTTGGGATGAGCCCATGTTAATAATAATTACTATTTTCTTCCCTTGTCTTTTACTTTGTTTTTCATTATTCAGTTAGGGCTAAGGTTTCTGTCAGTGGAACACATCAGCTTTTAGGGTTTGGGTGGGACTAGGCTTGTGTAACTGACCTATAGATATTCAGCTTCTGGGTGTAGTTTAATCAACCATGGGGCAGCAACAGGGATAAGATTTGTTAGTATGGCAGTATTTTTTTATTTTTTTTAAATTTTCAAGGACTTCAATTCTGTACTTTTAAAATGTTCCCCCTTTAAATGCACTTGATTCAAATGAGGGGTTATTTTCTAGTGACTGCAGCACTAGACAATGATCCATTCATTAGTATCAAGAGTGTTGGGAGGGTAAATGTTTAAAAGACAGATTATGTGGTCTCTGAAAGTTAGAAAGTTGTGAGATTTGTTACTAGTCATCAACTTCAGTTCATGAGGCCCAATATCCTGACAGTTTTAGATTATTTTTTTTTTCCCTGCTCCAGCACAACTGAAAGGGTCAGGGTTCCACCAAGCTTGATAATGGTGCTAGTTAAAGTCACATAGTGGGATGAGCTCATGCTAATAATCATAAAAAACAGGTTTCTTCTTTTATGTTTCACTTTGTCCATTATTCAGTTAGCGTTTGTTAGTGGAACACATCAGTTTTTAGGGTTTGGGTGGGACTGCTTGTAACTGACATATAGAAATATTCAGCTTCTGGGTGTAGTTCAATCAGGCAGCAACAGTGATAGCATTTTTCTACAGTGATGACATTTCTTAATTTTCAAGGACTTCAATTCTGTCTTTTTAAAATGTTCACCCTTTTAACACACCTGATTCAAATGAAGGGTTATTTTCTAGTGACTGCAGCACTAGATAATGATCCGTTCATTAGTATCAGGAGTGTTAGGAGGGTAAATGTTTAAAACGGACAGATTATGTGGTCTCTGAAAGTTGTGGGATTAGTCACTAGTTATCAACTTCCTACTCTGTATGACAGGACATCAATTTTAGTTCATGAGGCCCAGTTTCCTGAGTTTTAGGTGTTTCCCTGCTCCAGCACAACTGAAAGGGTCAGGGTTCCACCAAGCTTGATAATGGTGCTAGTTAAAATCACAGTGGGATGAGCTCATGCTAATAATAAAAAAACAGGTTTCTTCTCTTATGTTTCACTTTGTTCATTATTCGGTTCGCGTTTGTTAGTGGAACACATCAGTTTTTAGGGTTTGGGTGGGCCTAGTCTTGGAACTGACCTTTCTAAATACTCAGCTTCTCAATGTAGTTCAATCGACCATCAGGGGCCGCAACAGTGACAGGGTAAGCGTTAGTACGGCAGTCATTCTTTATCTTGGAGTTCAATTCTTATTTTAAATTTTGAGTGTATTGGAACAAGTATTAAAGGTTTCTGAATCTGGTGTAGCTAGTTAAAATTTCATTTTGGGATGAGCCCATGATAAGTTTACTCTCCTTATATTTAACTGTTTTTCATTATTCAGTTAGGGCTATGGTTTCTCAGTGGAACACATCAGCTTTCAGGGTTTGGTTGGGACTGCTTGTAACTGACCTATAGAAATATTCAGCTTCTGGGTGTAGTTCAATCGAGCAGCAACAGTGATGGCATTTTTCTACAGTGATGACATATTTCTTAATTTTCAAGGACTTCAATTCTGTCTTTTTAAAATGTTCACCCTTTTAACACACCTGATTCGAATGAAGGATTATTTTTCTAGTGACTGCAGCACTAGATAATGATCCGTTCATTAGTATCAGGAGTGTTAGGAGGGTAAATGTTTAAAACAGACAGATTATGTGGTCTCTGAAAGTTGTGGGATTAGTCACTAGTTATCAACTTCCTACTCTGTATGACAGGTCATCAATTTTAGTTCATGAGGCCCAATGTCCTGAGTTTTAGATGTTTCCCTGTTCCAGCACAACTGAAAGGGTCAGGGTTCCACCAAGCTTGATAATGGTGCTAGTTAAGATCACATAGTAGGATGAGCTCATGCTAATAAGAATAAAACAGGTTTCTTCTCTTGTTTCACTTTGTTGTCCATTATTCGGTTAGCATTTCTGTTGAACACATCAGTTTTTAGGGTTTGGGTGGGTCTAGTCTTGTAACTGACATTTATAAATACTCAGCTTTTTGACGGAGTTCAATCGATCATCAGAGGCAGTGACAGGGTTAGTGTTAGTATGGCAGTAATTCTTTATCTTGGACTTCAATTCTAATGTTTTCAATTGTGTGTGTGTGTGTGTATTGGAACAAGTATTAAAGGCTTCTGAATCCGGTGTAGTCATTATTCGGTTAGGGCTATGGTTTCTGTCGTTGGAACACATCAGCTTTTAGGGTTTGGGTGGGCCTAGTCTTGTAACTGACCTATAAAAATATTCTGCTTCTGGGTGTAGTTCAATCGGGCAGCAACAGTGATAGGATTTGTGTTAGTATGGCAGTATTTCTTAATTTTCAAGGACTTCAATTCTGATGTTTTAAAATGGTCCCCCTTTTGAATGAACCTGATTCAAATGAAGGTTTATTTTTTTAGTGCAGCATGAGATAATGATCCATTCATTAGTATCAGGAGTCTGAGGAGGGTAAACATCTAAAACAGACAGAACATGTGGTCTGACAGCTAGAAAGTTGTGGGATTAGTCACTGGTTATCAACTTCCTACTCTGTATGGCAAAGGTCAGTCATTTTAGTTCATGAGGCCCAATTTCCTGAGTTTTCTATGTAACACTGCGCAAGCACACAAGTAATGAAAGGTTAAGTTTCCACCAAGGTTGATAATGGCATGAGTAAAGATAACATGGTGGGATGAGCTCATGATAATAAATAGTTTTTTTCTTTTCATATATTTTATTTTATTTATTTTCTACAATATTCAGTTTTTTTTTTTTTTGGTCATTGAACACATCAGATTTTAGGGTTTGGGTGGGAATATGCTCCTATAACTAGATATATTCAGCTTCTGTTTGTAGTTCAATCAACTATCGGCCAGCAACAGTAAATGGGTTTAAGTATGGCTGTAATTCTTCTCAAAAACTTCAATTCCAATGCGTCTTGTGTGTTATTGGAACACAAGTATTAGCAGCTTCTGTGTCAGGTGTAATTAGTTAAGATCACATGGTGGGATGAGTACATGCTAATATTAACAAAGCAAGTTTCTTCCCTTGTATTATACTTTGTTTTCTATTATTCAGTTAAGGTTTGTCAGTGGAACACATAAGCTTTTGGGGTTTGGGTGGGCCTAGGCTTGTGTAACTGACCTATAGATATTCAGCTTCTGGGTGTAGTTCAATCGACTCAGGCCGTGACAGGGTTTGCGTCATGGCAGTAGTTCATAACCTTCAAGAACATCAAGTCTGATGTCTCTTGATTTATGTTAACAATCGTGTTACGCATTTATCGTTCTTCCCTTGGCACTTATTGGTTCTCATGATGTATCATTCACGATCAAAAAAAGTCAATGTTCAGGGTCTATCTTGCTATGCTCAATGATTGATGCTCTTTGTAAAAGCTCTCTCTTGTAAGTCGCTTTGGATAAAAGTGTCTGCTAAAATAAATAAATAAATGTAAATTTTGTAAAATGGGTGTCTTTACTTGTTGTGCAGTGTAAAGAACCAAAGTAAAGGCAGCTTTTGAATCGGGTGTAGCTAGTCAAGATCACATGGTGGGATGAATTCATGTTAATAAAAAATAATAATAAAACATGTTTTTTCTCGTATTTGCCTTTGTTTTCCGTTATTCACTTAGAGTTTGTCAGTGGAACACATTAGCTTTTAGGGTTTGAGTGGGCCTAGGTTTGTTTAACATATAGATATATTTAGCTTCTGGGTGTAGTTCAATTGGGCAGAAACAGGGATAAGGATTTTAGAAGTATGACAGAAATTCTTCGTTTTCAAAGACCTTAATTCTGTGTATTTAAATGTTCCCCCTTTTTAATGCACCTGATTAAAATGAAGGGTTATTTTCTAGTGACTGCAGCATTAGATAATAACTGTTCATTAGTATCAGGAGTGTCTAATGAGGGTTAATGTTTAAAATGGACTTAATATGGTCTCTGAAAAAAGTAGAAAGTTGTGGGATTAGTTCAGAGTTATCAACCTTCTACTCTGTATGCCAGAGGTTGTTATTAGTTCATGAGACTTATTAGAAACAGGTGAGCTGGAATAGGGAATCTTTAACTGTCAGGGCATTGAGGACTGGAACTGGTGATAACCGGTCTGAGTTAGGGTTGGATATGAGGATGTAATGAAAGGCAATTAATTAGTGTAGTATTAGAAAAGTGTAGGTGGTTGAACAATCTGGGTATAATCTGATTTATGGTTAGATTCATTTACAAGGGTTAGGGTTATGTTGTTGCATGATGGGTATTAAAACATGCAGTGTCTAATCAGTAGGGTAGGAAATTAAATAAAAACACTGGTCCTAAAGCTTGATCCTCATGCCCCTCCTTGTCCTGCCCATTTTTGATTTTTCCAACTCCAACATGCCTGATTTACATGAACAACTTGTTTCAAAGCTATATAAAGCAACAAGTTGTTTATTTAAATTGGGTATGTTGGAGTTGGGAAAATCAAAAATGGGCAGGACAAGGGGGGTGCATGAGGATCAGGCTTTACAGACCCTTGGTCCACGGGATGGATTACCCAAGGTCCAGAGGCAAGTTTTGGGCCCTTGGGGTTAGGGGTCGGGGCCCCTAGGGCTAGGGTTAAGTTTTGGGCCCTTGGGGTTAGGGGTCGGGGCCCCTAGGGCTAGGGTTAAGTTTTGGGCCCTTGGGGTTAGGGGTCGGGGCCCCTAGGGCTAGGGTTAAGTTTTGGGCCCTTGGGGTTAGGGGTCGGGGCCCCTAGGGCTAGGGTTAAGTTTTGGGCCCTTGGGGTTAGGGGTCGGGGCCCCTAGGGCTAGGGTTAAGTTTTGGGCCCTTGGGGTTAGGGGTCGGGGCCCCTAGGGCTAGGGTTAAGTTTTGGGCCCTTGGGGTTAGGGGTCGGGGCCCCTAGGGCTAGGGTTAAGTTTTGGGCCCTTGGGGTTAGGGGTCGGGGCCCCTAGGGCTAGGGTTAAGTTTTGGGCCCTTGGGGTTAGGGGTCGGGGCCCCTAGGGCTAGGGTTAAGTTTTGGGCCCTTGGGGTTAGGGGTCGGGGCCCCTAGGGCTAGGGTTAAGTTTTGGGCCCTTGGGGTTAGGGGTCGGGGCCCCTAGGGCTAGGGTTAAGTTTTGGGCCCTTGGGGTTAGGGGTCGGGGCCCCTAGGGCTAGGGTTAAGTTTTGGGCCCTTGGGGTTAGGGGTCGGGGCCCCTAGGGCTAGGGTTAAGTTTTGGGCCCTTGGGGTTAGGGGTCGGGGCCCCTAGGGCTAGGGTTAAGTTTTGGGCCCTTGGGGTTAGGGGTCGGGGCCCCTAGGGCTAGGGTTAAGTTTTGGGCCCTTGGGGTTAGGGGTCGGGGCCCCTAGGGCTAGGGTTAAGTTTTGGGCCCTTGGGGTTAGGGGTCGGGGCCCCTAGGGCTAGGGTTAAGTTTTGGGCCCTTGGGGTTAGGGGTCGGGGCCCCTAGGGCTAGGGTTAAGTTTTGGGCCCTTGGGGTTAGGGGTCGGGGCCCCTAGGGCTAGGGTTAAGTTTTGGGCCCTTGGGGTTAGGGGTCGGGGCCCCTAGGGCTAGGGTTAAGTTTTGGGCCCTTGGGGTTAGGGGTCGGGGCCCCTAGGGCTAGGGTTAAGTTTTGGGCCCTTGGGGTTAGGGGTCGGGGCCCCTAGGGCTAGGGTTAAGTTTTGGGCCCTTGGGGTTAGGGGTCGGGGCCCCTAACCCCAAGGGTTAGGGTTAGGGTTAGGGTTAGGGTTAGGGTTAGGGTTAGGGTTAGGGTTAGGGTTAGGGTTAGGGTTAGGGTTAGGGTTAGGGTTAGGGTTAGGGTTAGGGTTAGGGTTAGGGTTAGGGTTAGGGTTAGGGTTAGGGTTAGGGTTAGGGTTAGGGTTAGGGTTAGGGTTAGGGTTAGGGTTAGGGTTAGGGTTAGGGTTAGGGTTAGGGTTAGGGTTAGGGTTAGGGTTAGGGTTAGGGTTAGGGTTAGGGTTAGGGTTAGGGTTAGGGTTAGGGTTAGGGTTAGGGTTAGGGTTAGGGTTAGGGTTAGGGTTAGGGTTAGGGTTAGGGTTAGGGTTAGGGTTAGGGTTAGGGTTAGGGTTAGGGTTAGGGTTAGGGTTAGGGTTAGGGTTAGGGTTAGGGTTAGGGTTAGGGTTAGGGTTAGGGTTAGGGTTAGGGTTAGGGTTAGGGTTAGGGTTAGGGTTAGGGTTAGGGTTAGGGTTAGGGTTAGGGTTAGGGTTAGGGTTAGGGTTAGGGTTAGGGTTAGGGTTAGGGTTAGGGTTAGGGTTAGGGTTAGGGTTAGGGTTAGGGTTAGGGTTAGGGTTAGGGTTAGGGTTAGGGTTAGGGTTAGGGTTAGGGTTAGGGTTAGGGTTAGGGTTAGGGTTAGGGTTAGGGTTAGGGTTAGGGTTAGGGTTAGGGTTAGGGTTAGGGTTAGGGTTAGGGTTAGGGTTAGGGTTAGGGTTAGGGTTAGGGTTAGGGTTAGGGTTAGGGTTAGGGTTAGGGTTAGGGTTAGGGTTAGGGTTAGGGTTAGGGTTAGGGTTAGGGTTAGGGTTAGGGTTAGGGTTAGGGTTAGGGTTAGGGTTAGGGTTAGGGTTAGGGTTAGGGTTAGGGTTAGGGTTAGGGTTAGGGTTAGGGTTAGGGTTAGGGTTAGGGTTAGGGTTAGGGTTAGGGTTAGGGTTAGGGTTAGGGTTAGGGTTAGGGTTAGGGTTAGGGTTAGGGTTAGGGTTAGGGTTAGGGTTAGGGTTAGGGTTAGGGTTAGGGTTAGGGTTAGGGTTAGGGTTAGGGTTAGGGTTAGGGTTAGGGTTAGGGTTAGGGTTAGGGTTAGGGTTAGGGTTAGGGTTAGGGTTAGGGTTAGGGTTAGGGTTAGGGTTAGGGTTAGGGTTAGGGTTAGGGTTAGGGTTAGGGTTAGGGTTAGGGTTAGGGTTAGGGTTAGGGTTAGGGTTAGGGTTAGGGTTAGGGTTAGGGTTAGGGTTAGGGTTAGGGTTAGGGTTAGGGTTAGGGTTAGGGTTAGGGTTAGGGTTAGGGTTAGGGTTAGGGTTAGGGTTAGGGTTAGGGTTAGGGTTAGGGTTAGGGTTAGGGTTAGGGTTAGGGTTAGGGTTAGGGTTAGGGTTAGGGTTAGGGTTAGGGTTAGGGTTAGGGTTAGGGTTAGGGTTAGGGTTAGGGTTAGGGTTAGGGTTAGGGTTAGGGTTAGGGTTAGGGTTAGGGTTAGGGTTAGGGTTAGGGTTAGGGTTAGGGTTAGGGTTAGGGTTAGGGTTAGGGTTAGGGTTAGGGTTAGGGTTAGGGTTAGGGTTAGGGTTAGGGTTAGGGTTAGGGTTAGGGTTAGGGTTAGGGTTAGGGTTAGGGTTAGGGTTAGGGTTAGGGTTAGGGTTAGGGTTAGGGTTAGGGTTAGGGTTAGGGTTAGGGTTAGGGTTAGGGTTAGGGTTAGGGTTAGGGTTAGGGTTAGGGTTAGGGTTAGGGTTAGGGTTAGGGTTAGGGTTAGGGTTAGGGTTAGGGTTAGGGTTAGGGTTAGGGTTAGGGTTAGGGTTAGGGTTAGGGTTAGGGTTAGGGTTAGGGTTAGGGTTAGGGTTAGGGTTAGGGTTAGGGTTAGGGTTAGGGTTAGGGTTAGGGTTAGGGTTAGGGTTAGGGTTAGGGTTAGGGTTAGGGTTAGGGTTAGGGTTAGGGTTAGGGTTAGGGTTAGGGTTAGGGTTAGGGTTAGGGTTAGGGTTAGGGTTAGGGTTAGGGTTAGGGTTAGGGTTAGGGTTAGGGTTAGGGTTAGGGTTAGGGTTAGGGTTAGGGTTAGGGTTAGGGTTAGGGTTAGGGTTAGGGTTAGGGTTAGGGTTAGGGTTAGGGTTAGGGTTAGGGTTAGGGTTAGGGTTAGGGTTAGGGTTAGGGTTAGGGTTAGGGTTAGGGTTAGGGTTAGGGTTAGGGTTAGGGTTAGGGTTAGGGTTAGGGTTAGGGTTAG
>CM059313.1:9587500-9602500 GCA_030340665.1 Neosalanx taihuensis
CCGCCCCCCCAGCAGCACAGCCTGGGCGGAGTTTCTTAACGCGTCGGCCAATGGGAGGATAGAGAGGGACTTCTCTCTGCTGACTCTGACAGACAGGGAGCAGAGAGAGCTATACGAGGCTGCTCGCATCATCCAGAATGCCTTCCGCAGATACAAGGTACACACACTCTAACACCTCAGTACACACACACACCTCAGTACACACACACCTCAGTACACACACACACACACCTCAGTACACACTTTAACCTCAATTTCAGAGGTCAGTAACGTGTCAGGGTCGGAGGTCAGTAAACTTGTGTCCTCAGGGTCGGAGGTTGAAGGAGCAACAGGACATGGCTGCCGCCGTCATCCAACGCTGCTACAGGAAGTACAAACAGGTACTTCCTGTTCCACAGAGACCACAGTGTGTGTAGTGTGTGGTGTGTGTGGAGTGTGTGTGGTGTGTGTGTAGTGTGTGTGTTGTGTGTGTGTTGTGTGTGTGTGTAGTGTGTGTGTGGTGTGTGTGGTGTGTGTGTTGTGTGCTGTGTGTGTAGTGTGTGTGTGGTGTGTGTGGTGTGTGTCTGTTCTGAACTTGTGACTAACAGTTACTCTTTGTCTCTTTATCTTACTTTCTTTTTGCTTCATTCCTTCTCCCTCCCATCCTCCCTCCCTTCCATCCTCCCTCCTATCCTCCCTCCCTTCTATCCTCCCTCCCTTCCTCCCTCTCTCCCATCCTCCCATCCTCCCTCCCTCCCTCCCTCCCTCCCTCCCTCCCTCCCTCCCTCCCTCCCTCCCTCCCTCCCTCCCTCCCTCCCATCCTCCCTCCCTTTCATCCTCCCTCCTATCCTCCCTCCTATCCTCCCTCCCTTCTATCCTCCCTCCCTCCCTCTCTCCCATCCTCCCTCACATCCTCCATCCCATCCTCCCTCCCTCCCTCTCTCCCATCCTCCCTCCCTCCCATCCTCCCTCACATCCTCCATCCCATCCTCCCTCCCTCCCTCTCTCCCATCCTCCCTCCCTCCCATCCTCCCTCACATCCTCCATCCCATCCTCCCTCCCTCCCTCCCTCCCTCCCTCCCTCCCTCCCTCCCTCCCTCCCTCCTATCCTCCCTCCCTCGCTCTTTTTTGTCATTCTCATGTTAGCTAACATGGATAGCTTTGAAGGTAACCACCACACTGCTCTCACTGTTTAGACTCGAGCAAGACTGTGTAGAATGTGTGTGTGTGTGTGTGTCTGTAGGGTGTATAGTCTGTTTGTTGTTTTGGGTTAATGTGGGTATGTGTGTGTGTCTACTGTATATGATGCGACCCAACCTGTGTGTGTGTGTGTGTGTGTGCAGTACGCCCTGTATAAGAAGATGACCCAAGCGGCCATCTTGATCCAGAGTAAGTTCCGGAGCTATTATGAGCAGAAGAGATTCCAGCAGAGCAGAAGAGCTGCTGTTCTGATCCAGCAGTATTACCGCAGCTACACACACCGCCGCACACACCCTCCAAGACTCAGGTGAGAGTCAGACACTCCTCCTCACCTCCTCCTCACCTCCTCCTCTCCTCCTCCTCCCCACCTCCTCCTGTCCTCCTCCTCCTCTACTCCTCCTCCTTCTCACCTCCTCCTCACCTCCTACTCTCCTCCTCCTCTCCTCCTCTCCTCCTCTCCTCCTCACCTCCTCCTCTCCTCCTCACCTCCTCCTCCTCTCCTCCTCTCCTCCTCCTCACCTCCTCCTCTCCTCCTCCTCACCTCCTCCTCCTCACCTCCTCCTCTCCTCCTCACCTCCTCCTCTCCTCTCCTCCTCCTCCTCCTCACCTCCTCCTCACCTCCTCCTCCTCTCCTCCTCACCTCCTCCTCCTCTCCTCCTCCTCTCCTCCTCCTCCTCACCTCCTCCTCCTCACCTCCTCCTCCTCCTCACCTCCTCCTCTCCTCCTCCTCTCCTCCTCCTCCTCCTCTCCTCCTCCTCCTCTCCTCCTCCTCTCCTCCTCCTCCTCACCTCCTCCTCCTCCTCCTCTCCTCCTCCTCTCCTCCTCCTCCTCCTCTCCTCCTCCTCTCCTCCTCCTCCTCACCTCCTCCTCCTCACCTCCTCCTCTCCTCTGCAGAGGGTCCTTCCTGACTAAGAAACAGGACCAAGCAGCCAGAAAGATCATGAGGTTCCTGCGGCGCTGCAGACACAGGTCAGAAGTCATCAAGGTCATAGAAAGGGTTAAGGTCGTATAGAGGTCACACAGGGGTCAGAATCATTCAGAGGTCGTATAGAGGTCATAGTGGAAGTCTGAATTCCATTCATCACAAGAAATATGTCTGAAAATCTTTTCTCTCCTGTCTCTTTCCTCATCTCCCCTCTCCTCTCTCTCCCTCCATCTCTCCCTCTCTCTCCCCTCTCTCTCCCCATCTCTTCTTTTTCTCTCCTCTCTCTCCCCTCTCCCTCCATCTCTCCTTTCTCTCCCTCCATCTCTCCCTCCATCTCTCCCTCTCTCTCCCCTCTCCTCCCTCCCAGGATCAAGGAGTTGAAGCAGACAAAAGAGTTGGAGAGGAGAGGTCTGACCACATAGCTCCTCCTCCACCTCCTCCACCTCCTCCTCTAAGAGTGGGATGAAGAGGAAGTAGAGAAACTCCTGCCTTAATCTGGAGGAGAGGAGCTGAATCAACCATAATACTCCTCTATTCACGCCATCCTTTCTTTTCTATATGTTATTTTTCTATCGCTTTCATAAGATGACTCCTGATAATGTCACTGTCCCCATGTTTTACAAACCCACTCAGTTTGTCTCTATACAGATATTTATACTTCCTGCTTTAAAGTTAGAAACTTTCTGAGATGTTCTGGGTGATGATTAGTTTACTTGGGTATCTCCTGTGTGTGTCTGTGTGACAGAGTGAGTGAGAGAGTTTCTGTGTGTGTGTGTGTGTGTGTGTGTGTGTGTGTGTGTGTGTGTGTGTGTGTGTGTGTGTGTGTGTAGGGTAAATCTGATTCATCTGAACCCTGAGGAGGAGGAAGAAGCTCTTATGTGTCTGCAGCCTGTTGCTAAGGAACTGTGGTGTTAATGAAGGGTTGGTTTACTTAGATTAGAGACACTATCTACTTTGCCACAAACACAAAGTCCTTAAACCCCGCCCACTTAACCCTGTCCAGGGTCAGGGGTCATGAGTATAATGGAAAGAGGGAGGGAGAGAGAGGAGATGAGGAGATGAGATGAGAGTGGAGGGAGAGGAGAAGAGATGAGAGAGGAGGAGATGAGAGTGGAGGGAGAGGAGAGGAGGAGATGAGGGGAGGGAGAGAGAGAAGAGGAGGAGAGGAGAGGTAGAGAGAGGAGAAGAGATGAGAGAGGAGGAGATGAGAGGGCAGGGAGAGAGGGGAGAGGAGGAGATGAGAGGGGATGGATGGATGGAGGGAAGGAGAGAGAAAGGAGCTGAAAGGAGAGAGAGTTTCCAGATTGTGTCACTAAGTCAGTACCCTGCAGTGACTGGTGCTGATGCTCCTCTTAACACTGTATTTGATGCATCATAAAGGTACTTGTCTGTTAGCTGGAAGGTTGTACATGTACATACTGTAAAATACACAGTGTCAGGAAACTTATATTTATGATGAGAGAATTCACTACTTTCAGTTTCTTCAGATACAGTAAATTAACTTTTTAAATTCTCTTATTTAGTGGATGAAGTTGAAATGAGCATGGTCATATTTAAGAACCTATTATTATATTAATTATTATGTTTATGGCATCATAATGTTATTTGATTGTGTTGTAATAAGATGCGGTTCTGTTGTTTTTTTGGTATTTTTGAAACTTTACAGAAATTATATAAATAGCTTAAATGAACAAGTTTCTACATTTGAGTTTTGTTCTTCGAGTGTTTGTCATGCATGGATTCTCTTGATCTTCTCTGTCCAGCCAATAAAGTGATGAAATCTCCCTGCTGATTCCTGAGATGTTACTTTACACTGTGTATGCTAGCTGAGATGTTACTGAACACTGTGTCTGGTAGCTGAGATGTTACTGAACACTGTGTCTGCTAGCTGAGATGTTACTTTACACTGTGTCTGGTAGCTGAGATGTTACTGAACACTGTGTCTGCTAGCTGAGATGTTACTGAACACTGTGTCTGCTAGCTGAGATGTTACTGAACACTGTGTCTGCTAGCTGAGATGTTACTGAACACTGTGTCTGCTAGCTGAGATGTTACTTTACACTGTGTCTGCTAGCTGAGATGTTACTTTACACTGTTTCTGCTAGCTGAGATGTTACTTTACACTGTGTCTGCTAGCTGAGATGTTACTTTACACTGTGTCTGCTAGCTGAGATGTTACTGAACACTGTGTCTGCTAGCTGAGATGTTACTGAACACTGTGTCTGCTAGCTGAGATGTTACTGAACACTGTGTCTGGTAGCTGAGATGTTACTGAACACTGTGTCTGCTAGCTGAGATGTTACATCACAGTGTCTGCTAGCTGAGATGTTACTTTACACTGTGTCTGCTAGCTGAGATGTTACTTTACACTGTGTATGCTAGCTGAGATGTTACTTTACACTGTGTCTGCTAGCTGAGATGTTACTGAACACTGTGTCTGGTAGCTGAGATGTTACTGAACACTGTGTCTGCTAGCTGAGATGTTACTGAACACTGTGTCTGCTAGCTGAGATGTTACTGAACACTGTGTCTGCTAGCTGAGATGTTACTGAACACTGTGTCTGCTAGCTGAGATGTTACTTTACACTGTGTCTGCTAGCTGAGATGTTACTGAACACTGTGTCTGCTAGCTGAGATGTTACTTTACACTGTGTCTGCTAGCTGAGATGTTACTGAACACTGTGTCTGCTAGCTGAGATGTTAATTTACACTGTGTCTGCTAGCTGAGATGTTACTGAACACTGTGTCTGCTAGCTGAGATGCTACTGAACACTGTGTCTGCTAGATGAGATGTTACTTTACACTGTGTCTGCTAGCTGAGATGTTACTGAACACTGTGTCTGCTAGATGAGATGTTACTTTACACTGTGTCTGCTAGCTGAGATGTTACTTTACACTGTGTCTGCTAGCTGAGATGTTACTGAACACTGTGTCTGCTAGATGAGATGTTACTTTACACTGTGTCTGCTAGCTGAGATGTTACTGAACACTGTGTCTGCTAGATGAGATGTTACTGAACACTGTGTCTGCTAGCTGAGATGTTACTGAACACTGTGTCTGCTAGCTGAGATGTTACTTTACACTGTGTCTGCTAGCTGAGATGTTACTTTACACTGTGTCTGCTAGCTGAGATGTTACTTTACACTGTGTCTGCTAGCTGAGATGTTACTTTACACTGTGTCTGCTAGCTGAGATGTTACTTTACACTCTGTCTGCTAGCTGAGATGTTACTGAACACTGTGTCTGCTAGCTGAGATGTTACTGAACACTGTGTCTGCTAGCTGAGATGTTACTGAACACTGTGTCTGCTAGCTGAGATGTTACTTTACACTGTGTCTGCTAGCTGAGATGTTACTTTACACTGTGTCTGCTAGCTTATTTATTCACTCAGCTGTTAGAAGCTTTTGGATTTCTCTACAAGTTACAACACCCTCCACACACACTCTCACACACCTATACACACACACACACACACACACACACTTCCAGGATGAAAGCTTTCAGGACAAACATTGGTGGGTGTGTCTCTTGCTACTCGTCGCCACGGAAACCACCTGGGGACCTCCCCTCCCAGTCATTGCCACGGTTACGGACTAAACAATAAAGGTCAGGACAGGAAGTCAGATCTGCTTCCCTAGCAGCACTTCCTGTCTCCATGCTGCCACTGGGGTGGTGTGTGTGTCGTGTGTGTGTGTGTGTGTGTGTGTGTGTGTGTGTGTGTGTGTGAGTGTGTGTGTGGTGTATGTGTGTGGGAGTGTGTGTGTGGTGTGAGTGTGTTTGAAGGGAAGTGGGAAGAGAAAGCAATGGGAGGGGAGGGTAGAGAGGGATTACAAGGAAAATGAATGTGTTTAGATTTTTTACTGTTCAAGCAATGTGTGTGTGTGTGTGTGTGTGTGTGTGTGTGTGTGTGTGTGTGCAGGTGCATCTGTGCGCATGCGTATGTTTGCATGTGTGTGTGCATGTTTGCCTGTGTGTGTGTGCGTGTGTTTGCATTTGTGTGTGTGTCTGCCTGCACTTATATGTGCAGTTTTGTTCGTCATGTTGATTGTGTACAAGGGGAGGACACCCCTTGTGTATTTTCATCCAAAAACATCATACTGACCAGAATCAAAATTTAAACAGGATACAAAAAAAGTAAAATACAACAGCTACAGGCCACGCCCCAATTTGACCATTTGTGTCCTTTTTAAAAGTGATGCCATTTGTATCTCTTTTGTCCTAGAATCCTGAAATTCATTACAGATGCCTTATTTGTCACAATGAACAAAAAAGTCAGCACAACCTATAGATTTGTCTGTAAAACATAAATGTATTAAATGTGTTTTTTCGCTACTCCTCCTAAAATTTTTGCCCAATCTTCCCCATGATTTGCAGTTATCATCGTCAGAGGAACCCTCACAAAATGTATCAATAGCATTTTTGATTTTCATAATTGTTTGTCCGCTACAACCAAGGGGGCGCTACAGGCCACACCCCTATATAAAAGTGATGCCATTTGTATTTCTTTTGTCCTAGAATCCTGAAATTCATTCCATGTGCCTCATTCCTCACGACAAACAAAAAAGCTTCAGCAACTCATAATGGCAAATCTTTTGATTTTTTGATGTTCAAGAGAAAAATTGTCTCCATTTTTTCCAAACCGTTTGTCCGCTACAGCCTTTTTAATTTGGCAATAACACAACTAAACAGGAAGTTCATATTATGATTCCTATGAAAATCAACAAATCTTTGAGAAATCAACGCCAAACTTGATATGCCACCAACAACACACTACAATATATACAACACCATTCAATAGCTAAGTTCATATCTTTCAAAATGATTTAAATAAAATAAATCTAATTTATCGCTAAGGCTAATTTAAAGGTTATACAAGTGCCAAGCAAAAGCTGATAGTCTGAATCAATCACAAAGTTTATTTGTAGACTCTTGACAATGAGTTGTATACAAATCTGAGAAAAAGTTCAATGTAAGATGATTAATGATGAATATTTGAAATGTGACTGCTTGGCTAAAGGCTAAGGCTGTCTTGCAAATCCTCTCTCTGTCATGGCTCCAAAAAAACTCACACACACAAGAGTCTGTTGACACAGTGGGCTAAGTTAGCCCCCCCCTTCACCCTGCTATTGGCTGCTGGATGGAGCATGACACTGGTAGTTGTCTTGTATCTCAGCAAATCTTTGACATAGTCACACCAACTTTGCATTGCAAGACAATTAAATTATTCTTGTAAATTTTAAGTAAATGGCAGCCCCAAGACCAAAAGAGTAAAACGTTTTGTAACCAATGTGTATCCCTTTTGTTGTAGAGTCCTGAAATTCATTAAAGATTCCACATTTGTCACAATGAAGCGCAAAGTCTCAACAAGCATGCTCTTAAATTTTTCTGTACAATATAGATTTAGCATTACATTTTTCTTCGCTACTACAACATTTGTCCAATCTTCCCCAGGATTGACTGAATACACTGGTATTAAGTTGGTATTACACTTTATACCACTTATTACCACATTGTTACACTGTTATTAAGTTGTTATTACACTTTATACCAGTTATTACTACATTGTTACACTGTTATTATGTTGCTATTACACTTTTACCAGTTATTACCACGTTGTTACATTGTTATTAAGTTATTATTACTTTTTAAATAGTTTCAGCTGTGGTTAGTGGTCTGATGACTTTTGCAGCAATGAATCCTGATGTGTCAGCAAGGCCAAATCAGGGTTATTTTGTTTTTGTTACTCACTGAACCTGGAAATCAGCTTGTAAAACACTTTTGATTTTGGTTTATACTTTGAGTTAAATCCAGAAGGAATCAAACCATGGATGACTAAAAGTTTGAAAAAAGACAGTAGAAAGAAGATCAATTTATATAAAGATTGTAAGTTGCTATACTGTCATTACACTTTTTAACTGGTTTTAAAAAGTTGTTAAACCGTTATTATGTTGTTATTCTACTTTCTACAAAGTGAATACACTGGTATTAAGTTGGTATTAAACTTTATACCATTTATTACCACATAGTTACACTGTTGTTAAGTTGTTGTTACACTTTATACCAGTTATTACTACATTGTTACACTGTTATTACGTTGCTATTACACTTTTTACCAGTTATTACCACGTTGTTACATTGTTATTAAGTTATTGTTACTTTTTAAATAGTTTCAGCTGTGGTTAGTGGTCCGATGACTTTTGCAGCAATGAATCCTGATGTGTCAGCAAGGCCAAATCAGGGTTATTTTGTTTATGTTATTCACTGAACCTGGAAATCAGCTTGTAAAACACTTTTGATTTTGGTTTATACTTTGAGTTAAATCCAGAAGGAATCAAACCATGGATGACTAAAAGTTTGAAAAAAGACAATAGAAAGAAGAACAATTTATATAAAGGTTGTAAGTTGCTATACTGTTATTACACTTTTTAACTGGTTTTAAAAAGTTGTTAAACCGTTATCATGTTGTTATTCTACTTTCTACAAAGTGAATACATTGGTATTAAGTTGGTATTAAACTTTATACCATTTATTACCACATAGTTACACTGTTGTTAAGTTGTTGTTACACTTTATACCAGTTATTACTACATTGTTACACTGTTATTACGTTGCTATTACACTTTTTACCAGTTATTACCACGTTGTTACATTGTTATTAAGTTATTGTTACTTTTTAAATAGTTTCAGCTGTGGTTAGTGGTCCGATGACTTTTGCAGCAATGAATCCTGATGTGTCAGCAAGGCCAAATCAGGGTTATTTTGTTTATGTTATTCACTGAACCTGGAAATCAGCTTGTAAAACACTTTTGATTTTGGTTTATACTTTGAGTTAAATCCAGAAGGAATCAAACCATGGATGACTAAAAGTTTGAAAAAAGACAGTAGAAAGAAGATCAATTTATATAAAGATTGTAAGTTGCTATACTGTTATTACACTTTTTAACTGGTTTTAAAAAGTTGTTAAACCGTTATTATGTTGTTATTCTACTTTCTACAAAGTGAATACATTGGTATTAAGTTGGTATTAAACTTTATACCATTTATTACCACATAGTTACACTGTTGTTAAGTTGTTGTTACACTTTATACCAGTTATTACTACATTGTTACACTGTTATTACGTTGCTATTACACTTTTTACCAGTTATTACCACGTTGTTACATTGTTATTAAGTTATTGTTACTTTTTAAATAGTTTCAGCTGTGGTTAGTGGTCCGATGACTTTTGCAGCAATTAATCCTGATGTGTCAGCAAGGCCAAATCAAGGTTATTTTGTTTATGTTATTCACTGAACCTGGAAATCAGCTTGTAAAACACTTTTGATTTTGGTTTATACTTTGAGTTAAATCCAGAAGGAATCAAACCATGGATGACTAAAAGTTTGAAAAAAGACAATAGAAAGAAGAACAATTTATATAAAGGTTGTAAGTTGCTATACTGTTATTACACTTTTTAACTGGTTTTAAAAAGTTGTTAAACCGTTATCATGTTGTTATTCTACTTTCTACAAAGTGAATACATTGGTATTAAGTTGGTATTAAACTTTATACCATTTATTACCACATAGTTACACTGTTGTTAAGTTGTTGTTACACTTTATACCAGTTATTACTACATTGTTACACTGTTATTACTTTGCTATTACACTTTTTACCAGTTATTACCACGTTGTTACATTGTTATTAAGTTATTATTACTTTTTAAATAGTTTCAGCTGTGGTTAGTGGTCCGATGACTTTTGCAGCAATGAATCCTGATGTGTCAGCAAGGCCAAATCAGGGTTATTTTGTGGTTCTTACTTACTGAACCTGGAAATCTGCTTGTAAAACACTTTTGATTTTGGTTTATACTTTGAGTTAAATTCACACCAAACTTGCAGGGTGCACTTTGCATTACAAGACAATTAAATTATTCTTGTAAAGTGGAAGTAAATGGCAGCCCTTAGACCAAAAGAGTAAAAAGTTGAGTTTTTTGGTATGGTGTAACAGCACAACATTATGAACTACCACACTCAATTTCGTCCATGTGAGACCAATTTGTATCCCTTTTGTTGTAGAGTCCTGAAATTCATTACAGAGTCCTCATTTGTCAGAATGAAGAATAAACTCTCAACAACTCATAGCGGCAAGCCCTTCGATTTTTCTGTACAATATTTATTTAGGAAACATTATTCTTCGCTACTACTCCTACAACATTTGTCCAATCTTCCCCAGGATTGACTGAATACACTGGTATTAAGTTGGTATTACACTTTATACCACTTATTACCACATTGTTACACGGTTATTAAGTTGTTATTGCTTTTTAAATAGTTTCAGCTGTGGTTAGTGGTCCGATGACTTTTGCAGCATTGAATCCTGATGTGTCAGCAAGGCCAAATCAGGGTTATTTTGTTTATGTTATTCACTGAACCTGGAAATCAGCTAGTAAAACGCTTTTGATTTTGGTTTATACTTTGAGTTAAATCCAGAAGGAATCAAACCATGGATGACTAAAAGTTTGAAAAAAGACAGTAGAAAGAAGAACAATTTATATAAAGATTGTAAGTTGCTATACTGTTATTACACTTTTTAACTGGTTTTAAAAAGTTGTTAAACCGTTATCATGTTGTTATTCTACTTTCTACAAAGTGAATACATTGGTATTAAGTTGGTATTAAACTTTATACCATTTATTACCACATAGTTACACTGTTGTTAAGTTGTTGTTACACTTTATACCAGTTATTACTACATTGTTACACTGTTATTACTTTGCTATTACACTTTTTACCAGTTATTACCACGTTGTTACATTGTTATTAAGTTATTATTACTTTTTAAATAGTTTCAGCTGTGGTTAGTGGTCCGATGACTTTTGCAGCAATGAATCCTGATGTGTCAGCAAGGCCAAATCAGGGTTATTTTGTGGTTCTTACTTACTGAACCTGGAAATCTGCTTGTAAAACACTTTTGATTTTGGTTTATACTTTGAGTTAAATTCACACCAAACTTGCAGGGTGCACTTTGCATTACAAGACAATTAAATTATTCTTGTAAAGTGGAAGTAAATGGCAGCCCTTAGACCAAAAGAGTAAAAAGTTGAGTTTTTTGGTATGGTGTAACAGCACAACATTATGAACTACCACACTCAATTTCGTCCATGTGAGACCAATTTGTATCCCTTTTGTTGTAGAGTCCTGAAATTCATTACAGAGTCCTCATTTGTCAGAATGAAGAATAAACTCTCAACAACTCATAGCGGCAAGCCCTTCGATTTTTCTGTACAATATTTATTTAGGAAACATTATTCTTCGCTACTACTCCTACAACATTTGTCCAATCTTCCCCAGGATTGACTGAATACACTGGTATTAAGTTGGTATTACACTTTATACCACTTATTACCACATTGTTACACGGTTATTAAGTTGTTATTGCTTTTTAAATAGTTTCAGCTGTGGTTAGTGGTCCGATGACTTTTGCAGCATTGAATCCTGATGTGTCAGCAAGGCCAAATCAGGGTTATTTTGTTTATGTTATTCACTGAACCTGGAAATCAGCTAGTAAAACGCTTTTGATTTTGGTTTATACTTTGAGTTAAATCCAGAAGGAATCAAACCATGGATGACTAAAAGTTTGAAAAAAGACAGTAGAAAGAAGAACAATTTATATAAAGATTGTAAGTTGCTATACTGTTATTACACTTTTTAACTGGTTTTAAAAAGTTGTTAAACCGTTATCATGTTGTTATTCTACTTTCTACAAAGTGAATACATTGGTATTAAGTTGGTATTAAACTTTATACCATTTATTACCACATAGTTACACTGTTGTTAAGTTGTTGTTACACTTTATACCAGTTATTACTACATTGTTACACTGTTATTACTTTGCTATTACACTTTTTACCAGTTATTACCACGTTGTTACATTGTTATTAAGTTATTATTACTTTTTAAATAGTTTCAGCTGTGGTTAGTGGTCCGATGACTTTTGCAGCAATGAATCCTGATGTGTCAGCAAGGCCAAATCAGGGTTATTTTGTGGTTCTTACTTACTGAACCTGGAAATCTGCTTGTAAAACACTTTTGATTTTGGTTTATACTTTGAGTTAAATTCACACCAAACTTGCAGGGTGCACTTTGCATTACAAGACAATTAAATTATTCTTGTAAAGTGGAAGTAAATGGCAGCCCTTAGACCAAAAGAGTAAAAAGTTGAGTGTTTTGGTATGGTGTAACAGCACAACATTATGAACTACCACACTCAATTTCGTCCATGTGAGACCAATTTGTATCCCTTTTGTTGTAGAGTCCTGAAATTCATTACAGAGTCCTCATTTGTCAGAATGAAGAATAAACTCTCAACAACTCATAGCGGCAAGCCCTTCGATTTTTCTGTACAATATTTATTTAGGAAACATTATTCTTCGCTACTACTCCTACAACATTTGTCCAATCTTCCCCAGGATTGACTGAATACACTGGTATTAAGTTGGTATTACACTTTATACCACTTATTACCACATTGTTACACGGTTATTAAGTTGTTATTGCTTTTTAAATAGTTTCAGCTGTGGTTAGTGGTCCGATGACTTTTGCAGCATTGAATCCTGATGTGTCAGCAAGGCCAAATCAGGGTTATTTTGTTTATGTTATTCACTGAACCTGGAAATCAGCTAGTAAAACGCTTTTGATTTTGGTTTATACTTTGAGTTAAATCCAGAAGGAATCAAACCATGGATGACTAAAAGTTTGAAAAAAGACAATAGAAAGAAGAACAATTTATATAAAGGTTGTAAGTTGCTATACTGTTATTACACTTTTTAACTGGTTTTAAAAAGTTGTTAAACCGTTATCATGTTGTTATTCTACTTTCTACAAAGTGAATACATTGGTATTAAGTTGGTATTAAACTTTATACCATTTATTACCACATAGTTACACTGTTGTTAAGTTGTTGTTACACTTTATACCAGTTATTACTACATTGTTACACTGTTATTACGTTGCTATTACACTTTTTACCAGTTATTACCACGTTGTTACATTGTTATTAAGTTATTGTTACTTTTTAAATAGTTTCAGCTGTGGTTAGTGGTCCGATGACTTTTGCAGCAATGAATCCTGATGTGTCAGCAAGGCCAAATCAGGGTTATTTTGTTTATGTTATTCACTGAACCTGGAAATCAGCTTGTAAAACACTTTTGATTTTGGTTTATACTTTGAGTTAAATCCAGAAGGAATCAAACCATGGATGACTAAAAGTTTGAAAAAAGACAGTAGAAAGAAGATCAATTTATATAAAGATTGTAAGTTGCTATACTGTTATTACACTTTTTAACTGGTTTTAAAAAGTTGTTAAACCGTTATTATGTTGTTATTCTACTTTCTACAAAGTGAATACATTGGTATTAAGTTGGTATTAAACTTTATACCATTTATTACCACATAGTTACACTGTTGTTAAGTTGTTGTTACACTTTATACCAGTTATTACTACATTGTTACACTGTTATTACGTTGCTATTACACTTTTTACCAGTTATTACCACGTTGTTACATTGTTATTAAGTTATTGTTACTTTTTAAATAGTTTCAGCTGTGGTTAGTGGTCCGATGACTTTTGCAGCAATTAATCCTGATGTGTCAGCAAGGCCAAATCAAGGTTATTTTGTTTATGTTATTCACTGAACCTGGAAATCAGCTTGTAAAACACTTTTGATTTTGGTTTATACTTTGAGTTAAATCCAGAAGGAATCAAACCATGGATGACTAAAAGTTTGAAAAAAGACAATAGAAAGAAGAACAATTTATATAAAGGTTGTAAGTTGCTATACTGTTATTACACTTTTTAACTGGTTTTAAAAAGTTGTTAAACCGTTATCATGTTGTTATTCTACTTTCTACAAAGTGAATACATTGGTATTAAGTTGGTATTAAACTTTATACCATTTATTACCACATAGTTACACTGTTGTTAAGTTGTTGTTACACTTTATACCAGTTATTACTACATTGTTACACTGTTATTACTTTGCTATTACACTTTTTACCAGTTATTACCACGTTGTTACATTGTTATTAAGTTATTATTACTTTTTAAATAGTTTCAGCTGTGGTTAGTGGTCCGATGACTTTTGCAGCAATGAATCCTGATGTGTCAGCAAGGCCAAATCAGGGTTATTTTGTGGTTCTTACTTACTGAACCTGGAAATCTGCTTGTAAAACACTTTTGATTTTGGTTTATACTTTGAGTTAAATTCACACCAAACTTGCAGGGTGCACTTTGCATTACAAGACAATTAAATTATTCTTGTAAAGTGGAAGTAAATGGCAGCCCTTAGACCAAAAGAGTAAAAAGTTTAGTTTTTTGGTATGGTGTAACAGCACAACATTATGAACTACCACACTCAATTTCGTCCATGTGAGACCAATTTGTATCCCTTTTGTTGTAGAGTCCTGAAATTCATTACAGAGTCCTCATTTGTCAGAATGAAGAATAAACTCTCAACAACTCATAGCGGCAAGCCCTTCGATTTTTCTGTACAATATTTATTTAGGAAACATTATTCTTCGCTACTACTCCTACAACATTTGTCCAATCTTCCCCAGGATTGACTGAATACACTGGTATTAAGTTGGTATTACACTTTATACCACTTATTACCACATTGTTACACGGTTATTAAGTTGTTATTGCTTTTTAAATAGTTTCAGCTGTGGTTAGTGGTCCGATGACTTTTGCAGCATTGAATCCTGATGTGTCAGCAAGGCCAAATCAGGGTTATTTTGTTTATGTTATTCACTGAACCTGGAAATCAGCTAGTAAAACGCTTTTGATTTTGGTTTATACTTTGAGTTAAATCCAGAAGGAATCAAACCATGGATGACTAAAAGTTTGAAAAAAGACAG
>CM059313.1:9610000-9616609 GCA_030340665.1 Neosalanx taihuensis
CACACACAGGAACATACACACACTGGAACACAATCACACAGACAGACACTGGAACACACACACACACCCAGTCACTCAGAAAGATGCCAGACAGTCAAGCTCTTAATCAAAACCAAATGTTTCCTGTGTTTCAAGTTACTGAGTGTGTCACACCAGTCACACACACAGTCACACACACACACACACACACACACACACAGTCACACACACCAGTCAGACACACACAGTCAAGCACACACACTAAGGGAAGATGTAGCACAACAGTATAGACAGGACAGCATGGCATCTTTATTGCAATTGGCTAAACGGGTGACAGACATGCCTTTTAGCCAATAGCAGGTCAGATATATAATATACTCATAGTAGGAATGTTGGGTTAGAAAAAACTCCTTCTTTATCCTCATCTTCATCAATACAAACAGTAAACAACATTATAAACAGTAAACAACATTATAAACAGTAAACAACATTATAAACAATGAACAACATTATAAACAATGAATAACATTATAGACTAGATCACCAACATGAATGTGGATTGAGGCCTTCAATGTGAGGGCCTGGGGTCAGGGGTCAGAGTCTGGGGTTAGGGTCTGGGGTCAGAGTCTGGGGTTAGGTGTCAGGGTTTTCAGAGATATTAGATTCTCAGCCAAGATTACCACAGAGACAAGAGAAGAAAGGTGCTATAGATATAGATTCATCATCATCATCATCATCATCATCATCATCATCATCATCATCATCATCATCATCATCATCATCATCACTGCAGGTACACCCTATGCACCTGTCTCAGTTCAGAATGCTGGGCATTTTCTGGGATCAAGCTTAATCTGGGGTTCTGGAGGGTTCTGCAAGGTTCTGGAGGGTTCTGCAAGGTTCTGGAGGGTTCTGCGAGGTTCTGGAGGGTTCTGCAGGGTTCTGGAGGGTTCTACAGGGTTCTGGAGGGTTCTGCAGGGTTCTGGAGGGTTCTGGAGGGTTCTGCAAGGTTCTGGAGGGTTCTGCAGGGTTCTGGAGGGTTCCAGAGATCTGCAGTCTGGAGAGTTCAGGATCCTGGAGAGTTCAGGTCAGGTTTTCTGTATACTTCCCTCTCTCCTTCCCTCTCTCCTTTCCTCTCTCCTTCCCTCTCTCCTTTCCTCTCTCCTTCCCTCTCTCCTTCCCTTTCTCCTACCTTCCTTCCTTCTCTCCTCCAGTAGAAGCCACATCTCTTCTGGCCACGCCCCTATCATGCAGATAAGCGCATTGATTGGTAGAGATGGGTTTTGGCATTGTGCTGTCATCCTGAGGGTGGGCGGGGCTTTGGCTCATGTCATCGCCATGGTATTGGCCAGTGGTGGAGTTGCTGGAAGCTAATAGGTCAGTAAGGGAGAGTGGGTGGGGCCTTGCGGAACTGAAGCGTCTGAATGGATGAGAGGATCTTCTTCTGGTGTCCTGCCAGGGTCACGCCCACACGCAATAGATCCCTGCACACACACACACACACACAACGACAGTTAAACTCACAGTTGTGTGTGGTGTGTGAAGTGTGTGTGTTTGGTGTGTGCTATGTGTGTGTGTGTTTGGTGTGTGGTATGTGTGTGTGTGAGGTGTGTGTGTTTGGTGTGTGGTATGTGTGTGTTTGTTGTGTGGTATGTGTGTGTGAGGTGTGTGTGTTTGGTGTGTGTGTGTGCGAGGTGTGTTCGGTGTGTGGTATGTGTGTTTGGTGTGTGTTATGTGTGTGTGTGTTTGGTGTGTGTGGTATGTGTGTTTGGTGTGTGTGTGTTTGGTGTGTGTTATGTGTGTGTGTGTTTGGTGTGTTATGTGTGTGTTTAGTGTGTGGTGTGTGTGAGCTGCCTACTCTGTAGACAGCTGAGAGACGATGTCCAGGGAGGTAAAGCCAGCCTGCAGGAATGCTGCCTCATAGCGCTCCATCTTGATGGCCCTAAGCCACGCCCCCACCGAGCCACAGGAGGAGAGAGAGGGCGGAGCCCGCTGGTCCAGCAGAGGGGGGGAGGGTCTGGAGAGCACAGAGAGGGTAGAGGGGAGTTAGAGGGGAGTTAGAGGGGAGTTAGAGGGTAGTTAGAGGGGAGTTAGAGGGGTAAGAGGGGAGTTAGAGGGGAGTTAGAGGGGAGTTAGAGGGGTAAGAGGGGTAGTTAGAGGGTAGTTAGAGGGGAGTTAGAGGGGAGTTAGAGGGGTAAGAGGGGTAGTTAGAGGGGAGTTAGAGGGGTAGTTAGAGGGGAGTTAGAGGGGAGTTAGAGGGGAGTTAGAGGGGTAAGAGGGGTAGTTAGAGGGGAGTTAGAGGGGAGTTAGAGGGTAGTTAGAGGAGTAAGAGGGGTAGTTAGAGGGTAGTGTTAGAGGGGAGTTAGAGGGGAGTTAGAGGGTAGTTAGAGGGTAGTTAGAGGGGGAGTTAGAGGGTAGTTAGAGGGGAGTTAGAGGGTAGTTAGAGGGGAGTTAGAGGGTAGTTAGAGGGGGAGTTAGAGGGTAGTTAGAGGGGAGTTAGAGGGTAGTTAGAGGAGTAAGAGGGGTAGTTAGAGGGGTAGTTAGAGGGGAGTTAGAGGGGTAGTTAGAGGGGAGTTAGAGGGGTAGTTAGAGGGGAGTTAGAGGGGAGTTAGAGGGTAGTTAGAGGGTAGTTAGAGGGTAGTTAGAGGGGAGTTAGAGGGTAGTTAGAGGGTAGTTAGAGGGGAGTTAGAGGAGTAAGAGGGGTAGTTAGAGGGGTAGTTAGAGGGTAGTTAGAGGGGTAGTTAGAGGGGTAGTTAGAGGGTAGTTAGAGGGTAGTTAGAGGGTAGTTAGAGGGTAGTTAGAGGGGTAGTTAGAGGGGTAGTTAGAGGGTAGTTAGAGGGGAGTTAGAGGGTAGTTAGAGGGTAGTTAGAGGGGAGTTAGAGGGGAGTTAGAGGGGAGTTAGATGGGTAAGAGGGGTAGTTAGAGGGTAGTTAGAGGGTAGTTAGAGGGTAGTTAGAGGGGTAGTTAGAGGGTAGTTAGAGGGGAGTTAGAGGGTAGTTAGAGGAGTAAGAGGGGTAGTTAGAGGGTAGTTAGAGGGTAGTTAGAGGGGTAGTTAGAGGGGTAGTTAGAGGGTAGTTAGAGGGGTAGTTAGAGGGTAGTTAGAGGGGTAGTTAGAGGGGAGTTAGAGGGGAGTTAGAGGGGAGTTAGAGGGGTAGTTAGAGGGTAGTTAGAGGGTAGTTAGAGGGGAGTTAGAGGGGAGTTAGATGGGTAAGAGGGGTAGTTAGAGGGTAGTTAGAGGGGAGTTAGAGGGGTAAGAGGGGTAGTTAGAGGGTAGTTAGAGGGGAGTTAGAGGGGAGTTAGAGGGGTAAGAGGGGTAGTTAGAGGGGAGTTAGAGGGGTAGTTAGAGGGGTAGTTAGAGGGGAGTTAGAGGGGAGTTAGAGGGGAGTTAGAGGGGTAAGAGGGGTAGTTAGAGGGGAGTTAGAGGGGAGTTAGAGGGTAGTTAGAGGAGTAAGAGGGGTAGTTAGAGGGTAGTTAGAGGGTAGTTAGAGGGGAGTTAGAGGGGTAGTTAGAGGGGTAGTTAGAGGGGAGTTAGAGGGGAGTTAGAGGGGAGTTAGAGGGGAGTTAGAGGGGAGTTAGAGGGTAGTTAGAGGGGGAGTTAGAGGGTAGTTAGAGGGGAGTTAGAGGGTAGTTAGAGGGGGAGTTAGAGGGTAGTTAGAGGGGAGTTAGAGGGTAGTTAGAGGAGTAAGAGGGGTAGTTAGAGGGGTAGTTAGAGGGGTAGTTAGAGGGTAGTTAGAGGGTAGTTAGAGGGGTAGTTAGAGGGTAGTTAGAGGGGTAGTTAGAGGGTAGTTAGAGGGGAGTTAGAGGGTAGTTAGAGGGTAGTTAGAGGGGAGTTAGAGGGGAGTTAGAGGGGAGTTAGATGGGTAAGAGGGGTAGTTAGAGGGTAGTTAGAGGGTAGTTAGAGGGGTAGTTAGAGGGTAGTTAGAGGGTAGTTAGAGGGTAGTTAGAGGAGTAAGAGGGGTAGTTAGAGGGTAGTTAGAGGGTAGTTAGAGGGGTAGTTAGAGGGGTAGTTAGAGGGTAGTTAGAGGGGAGTTAGAGGGGAGTTAGAGGGGAGTTAGAGGGGAGTTAGAGGGTAGTTAGAGGGGAGTTAGAGGGTAGTTAGAGGGTAGTTAGAGGGGTAGTTAGAGGGGAGTTAGAGGAGTAAGAGGGGTAGTTAGAGGGTAGTTAGAGGAGTAAGAGGGGTAGTTAGAGGGTAGTTAGAGGGGTAGTTAGAGGGGAGTTAGAGGGGAGTTAGAGGGTAGTTAGAGGGTAGTTAGAGGGGAGTTAGAGGGGTAGTTAGAGGGGTAGTTAGAGGGTAGTTAGAGGGGAGTTAGAGGGGTAAGCTCTTACCCTGGCCCTTCAGGTGGGGAAGCTTTGAGGGAGGCGGGGTTTCGTATCAGCCTATCAAGCGAGGCGACCAGGCAGGTGAATCGTGGTCTTGTGGAGCGTTCCTTCTGCCAACAGTCCAGCATGAGACCATGCAAGGGGGCGGGGCAGTCTGGGGGGGGGGGCAGACGGTAATCCTGCTCCACCGCATTAATCACCTGGGGGACATGGGTGCCATGACAACATATCATAATACTGTAAACAACAGACCATAATACTTTGACATGATAGGACAGTATGACAATAAACCTAATATTACTGTAGAGTAATTTACTATAATAATGTAGGCACAGTATTAGGGTATAATACTATACAGTACAATAACATACCGTATTATATAATACAGAGTATAATAATATACAGTACAATAACATGCAGTATCATATAATACAGGGTATAATACTATACAGTACAATAACATACCGTATTATATAATACAGAGTATAATAATATACAGTACAATAACATGTAGTATTATATAATACAGAGTATAATAATATACAGTACAATAACATGCAGTATTATATAATACAGGGTATAATACTATACAGTACAATAACATGCAGTATTATATAATACAGGGTATAATACGATACAGTACAATAACATACAGTATTATATAATACAGGGTATAATACTATACAGTACAATAACATACAGTATTATATAATACAGAGTATAATACTATACAGTGCAATAACATGCAGTATGATATAATACATATAATAATATAATAAAAAGTATAATAATATACAGTATAACAACACTTACATCCTGATTACTCATGTCCCAGTATGGCCTCTCTCCATATGACATCACTTCCCACATGAGGATTCCATAACTCCAGGCGTCCGATGCCGAGGTGAACTTCCTGTAGGCGATGGCCTCTGGAGCCGTCCAGCGAATAGGAATCTTCCCTCCCTGGAGGGGGCGGGGCTATGAGTTACACTCCAAAATGTCACATGATGGAGTAGTTTGAGGCAGATAGAGGGGTAGAAAGGGGCAATAGAGGGGTATATAGGGGCAGATAGAGGGGTAGATAGAGGCAGATAGAGGGTAGATAGGGCAGACAGAGGGGTAGATAGGGGCAGACAGAGGGGTAGATAGGGGCAGATAGAGGGGTAGATAGGGGCAGATAGAGGGGTAGAAAGGGGCAGATAGAGGGGTAGATGGGGGCAGATAAAGGGGTAGAAAGGGGCAGATAGAGAGTAGAAAGGGGCAATAGAGGGGTAGATAGAGCAGATAGAGGAGTAGATAGGGGCAGATAGAGGGGTAGATAGGGGCAGACAGAGGGGTAGATAGAGCAGATAGAGGGGTAGAAAGGGGCAGATAGAGAGTAGAAAGGGGCAGATAGAGAGTAGAAAGGGGCAGATAGAGAGTAGAAAGGGGCAGACAGAGGGCTAGATAGGGGCAGACAGAGGGGTAGATAGAGCAGATAGAGAGGTAGATAGGGGCAGATAGAGGGGTAGAAAGGGGCAGATAGAGGGGTAGATAGGGGCAGAGAGAGGGGTAGATAGGGGCAGATAGAGGGGCAGAAAGGGGCAGATAGAGGGGTAGATAGGGGCAGATATTCAGATTCAGATACTTTATTAATCCCCTTGGGGAAACTCTTTGGCAGGACAGGATAGAGGGGTAGATAGGGCAGACAGAGGGGTAGATAGGGCAGACAGAGGAGTAGATAGAGCAGATAGAGAGGTAGATAGGGGCAGACAGAGGGGTAGATAGAGCAGACAGAGGGGTAGATAGGGGCAGATAGAGGGGTAGAAAGGGGCAGATAGAGGGGTAGATAGAGGGGCAGAAAGGGCCGTACCAGTGAGCTTGTATAGGTGGGGTCTGAGGAGTTTTCCTGCAGGAAGCGGGACAGTCCAAAGTCTGACACCTTGCAGACCAGGTTACTGTTGACCAGGATGTTACGAGCTGCCAGGTCACGATGCACAAAGCTCATCTCTGACAGGTACTTCATACCTGCACACACAGGTCACACACAGGTCACACAGAGGTCACACACAGGTCACACACAGGTCACACACAGGTCACACACAGGTCACACACAGGTCACGCACAGGTGTCACACACAGGTCACACACTGGTGTCACACACACACACCTCTCACTCTGGTCTTACCTGAGGCGATACCTCTTAGCATGCCGACCAGCTGGATAGGAGTGAACTGACCATCGTTTAGCTGCAGAAGAGACACACACACACACCATGAACACACACACACCATGAACACACACACACCATGAACACACACACACCATGAAC
>CM059314.1:65000-102500 GCA_030340665.1 Neosalanx taihuensis
TAGCCCTAGGGGCCCCAAGCCCTAACCCCAAGAGCCCAAAACTTAACCCTAGCCCTAGGGGCCCCAAGCCCTAACCCCAAGAGCCCAAAACTTAACCCTAGCCCTAGGGGCCCCAAGCCCTAACCCCAAGAGCCCAAAACTTAACCCTAGCCCTAGGGGCCCCAAGCCCTAACCCCAAGAGCCCAAAACTTAACCCTAGCCCTAGGGGCCCCAAGCCCTAACCCCAAGAGCCCAAAACTTAACCCTAGCCCTAGGGGCCCCAAGCCCTAACCCCAAGAGCCCAAAACTTAACCCTAGCCCTAGGGGCCCCAAGCCCTAACCCCAAGAGCCCAAAACTTAACCCTAGCCCTAGGGGCCCCAAGCCCTAACCCCAAGAGCCCAAAACTTAACCCTAGCCCTAGGGGCCCCAAGCCCTAACCCCAAGAGCCCAAAACTTAACCCTAGCCCTAGGGGCCCCAAGCCCTAACCCCAAGAGCCCAAAACTTAACCCTAGCCCTAGGGGCCCCAAGCCCTAACCCCAAGAGCCCAAAACTTAACCCTAGCCCTAGGGGCCCCAAGCCCTAACCCCAAGAGCCCAAAACTTGCCTCTGGACATTGGGTAATCCATCCCCTGGACCAAGGGTCTGTAAAGCCTGATCCTCATGCACCCCCCTTGTCCTGCCCATTTTTGATTTTCCCAACTCCAACATACCCGATTTAAATGAACAACTTGTTGCTTTATATAGCTTTGAAACAAGTTGTTCATTTAAATCAGGCATGTTAGAGTTGGAAAAATTAAAAATGGGCAGGACAAGGGGGGGCATGAGGATCAAGCTTTAGGACCAGTGTTTTTATTAAATTTCCTACCCTACTGATTAGACACTGCATGTTTTAATACCCATCCTGCAACAACATAACCCTTGTAAACAAATCAAACCATAAATCAGATTACACCCAGATTATTCAAGACTTTTCAACCACCTACACTTTTCTAATACTACACTAATTAATAGTCTTTCATTACATCCTCACATCCAACCCCAACTCATACACCAGTTTTCACCAGTTCCAGTCCTCAGTAGCCTGACAGTTAAAGATTCCCTATTCCAGCTCACCTGTTTCTAATAAGTCTCATGATCTGATAACAACCTCTGGCATACAGAGTAGAAGGTTGATAACTCTGAACTATTCCCACAACTTTCTACTTTTTTCAAAGACCATATTCAGTCTGTTTTAAACATTAACCCTCATTAGACACTTCTGATACTAATGAACAGTTATTATCTAATGCTGCAGTCACTAGAATATAACCCTTCATTTTAATCAGGTGCATTAAAAAGGGGGAACATTTAAATACACAGAATTAAGGTCCTTGAAGACTAAGAATTCCTGTCATACTTCTCAAAACCTTATCCCTGTTTCTGCCTAATTGAACTACACCCAGAAGTTAAATATCAATGTTAAACAAACCTAGGCCCACTCAAACCCTAAAAGCTAATGTGTTCCACTGACAAACTCTAATTGAATAATGGAAAACAAAGGCAAATACAAGAAAAAACATGTTTTAGTATTATTTTTATTAACATGAATTCATCCCACCATGTGATCTTAACTAGCTACACCCGATTCAGAAGCTGCCATTACTTTGGTTCTATTACACTGCACAACAAGTAAGGACACCCATTTTACAAAATTTACATTTATTCATTTAGCAGACACTTTTATCCAAAGCGACTTACAAGAGAGCTTTTACAAAGAGCATCAATCATTGAGCATAGCAACATGATAGACCCTGAACAGTGACTTTTTTTGATCGTGTATCATAAATCATGATAACCAATAAGTGCCAAGGGAAGAACTATAAATGCGTAACACAACGATTGTTAACATAAAGCAAGAGACATCAGAATTGATGTTCTTGAAGATTATGAATTACTGCCATGATGCAAACCCTGTCACAGCCTGATAGTTGATTGAACTACACCCAGAAGCTGAATATCTATAGGTCAGTTACACAAGCCTAGGCCCACCCAAACCCCAAAAGCTTACGTGTTCCACTGACTAACCTTAACTGAATAATGGAAAACAAAGTAAAATATAAGGGAAGAAACTTGCTTTGTTAATATTAGCATGTACTCATCCCACCATGTGATCTTAACTAATTACACCCAACTCAGAAGCTGCTAATACTTGTGTTCCAATAACACACAAGACACATTGGAATTACAGTTTTTGAGGATTAAGAATTACAGCCATACTTAAACCCATTTACTGTTGCTGCCTGATAGTTGATTGAACTACAAACAGAAGCTGAATATATCTAGTTATAGGAGCATATTCCCACCCAAACCCTAAAAGCTGATGTGTTCAATAACAAAAAAAAACAACTGAATATTGAAGAAAATAAATAAAATATATAAAAAGAAAAAACCCGTTTATCATCATGAGCTCATCCCACCATGTTATCTTTACTCATGCCATTATCAACCTTGGTGTAAACTAAACCTTTCATTACTTGTGTGCTTGCGCAGTGTTACATAGAAAACTCAGGAAATTGGGCCTCATGAACTAAAATTACTGACCTTTGCCACACAGAGTAGGAAGTTGATAACCAGTGACTAATCCCACAACTTTTTAACTGTCAGACGACATGTTCTGTCTGTTTTAGATGTTTACCCTCCTCAGACTCCTGATACTAATGAATGGATCATTATCTAGTGCTGCAGTCACTAAAAATAAACCTTCATTTGAATCAGGTGCATTCAAAAGGGGGACCATTTTAAAACATCAGAATTGAAGTCCTTGAAAATTAAGAAAACTGCCATACTAACACAAATCCTACACTGTTGCTGCCTGATTGAACTACAACCGGAAGCTGAATATTTCTATAGGTCAGTTACAAGACTAGGCCCACCCAAACCCTAAAAGCTGATGTGTTCCGACAGAAACCGTAGCCCTAACTGAATAATGAAAAACCAAGTGAAATACAAGAGAAGAAAACTTTTATTATTAACATGGGCTCATCCCAAAATGTAATCTTAAGTAGCTACACCTGATTCAGAAGCCTCTAATATTTGTTCCAATACACCGCACAAGTATCAAGGAGACTCATCCCACCATATGATCCCAACTAGCTACACTGGATTCAGAAGCCTTTCATATTTGTTCCAATACACACACAAAATTTAAAACATCAGAATTGGAGTCCAAGATAAATAATTACTGTCGTACTAACATTAACCCTGTCACTGCCCCTGATGGTTGATTGAACTACATCAAGAACCTGAGGATTTATAAATGTCAGTTACAAGACTAGACCCACCCAAACCCTAAAAACTGATGTGTTCCCAAAAGAAACGCTAACCGAATAATGGACAACAAAGTGAAACAAGAAACCAGTTTTTTTATTATTTGTATTAGCATGAGTTCATCCTACTACGAGATCTTAACTAGCACCATTATCAAGCTTGGTGGAACCCTGACCCTTTCAGTTGTGCTGGAACAGGGAAACATCTAAAACTCAGGACACTGGGCCTCATGAACTAAAATTGATGATCTGTCATACAGAGTAGGAAGTTGATAACTATTGACTAATCTCTCAACTTTCAGAGACCACATAATCTGTCTGTTTTAAACATTTACCCTCCTAACACTCCTAACACTAATGAACGGATCATTATCTAGTGCTGCAGTCACTAGAAAATAACCCTTCATTTGAATCAGGTGTGTTAAAAGGGTGAACATTTTAAAGACAGAATTGAAGTCCTTGAAAATTAAGAAATGTCATCACTGTAGAAAAATGCTATCACTGTTGCTGCCCGATTGAACTTCACCCAGAAGCTGAATATTTCTATAGGTCAGTTACAAGCAGTCCCACCCAAACCATGAAAGCTGATGTGTTCCACTGAGAAACCATAGCCCTGACTAATGAAAAATGGTTAAATAGAAGGGGAGTAAACTTATCAATATGGGCTCATCCCAAAATGAAATTTTAACTAGCTACACCAGATTCAGAAGCCTTTAATACTTGTTCCAATACACCAAAAATGTAAAACAAGAATTGAAGTCCAAGATAAAGAATTACTGCCGTACTAACGCTTACCCTATCACGGCCCCTGATGGTCGATTGAACTACACTGAGAAGCTGAGTATTTATAAAAGGTCAGTTACAAGACTAGGCCCACCCAAACCCTAAAAACTGATGTGTTCCACTAACAAACGCTAACCGAATAATGAACAAAGTGAAACATAAGAGAAGAAACCTGTTTTTTAAATTATTATTAGCATGAGCTCATCCCACTATGTGATTTTAACTAGCACCATTATCAAGCTTGGTGGAACCCTGACCTTTTCAGTTGTGCTGGAGCAAGGAAACATCTAAAACTGTCAGGACATTGGGCCTCATGAACTGAACTTGATGACTAATGACAAAACCCACAACTTTCTAACTTTCAGAGACAACATAATCTGTCTTTTAAACATTTACCCTCCCAACACTCCTGATACTAATGAAGGGATCATTGTCTAGTGCTGCAGTCACTAGAAAATAACCCTTCATTTGAATCAAGTGCATTGAAAGGGGGAACATTTTAAAAGTACAGAATTGAAGTCCTTGAAGATTAAAAAATACTTCCATACTAACAAATCTTATCCCTGTTGCTGCCCCATGGTTGATTAAACTACACCCAGAAGCTGAATATCTATAGGTCAGTTACACAAGCCTAGTCCCACCCAAACCCTAAAAGCTGATGTGTTCCACTGACAGAAACTATAGCCCTAACTGAATAATGAAAAACAAAGTGAAAGATAAAGGAAGAAAACCATTATTATCATGGGCTCATCCCAAAATGTAATCATAACTAGCTACACCTGATGCAGAAGCCTCTAATACTTGTGTTCCAATACACTGCACAACTAGTATCAAGGAGACTCATCCCACCATATGATCCTTACTAGCTACACTAGATTCAGAAGCCTTTAATACTTGTTCCAATACACACAAAATGCTAATCAGAATTGAAGTCTTTGAAGTCCAAGATAAAGATTTACTGCCATACTAACGCTTACCCTGTCACTGTTGCGGCCCCTGATGGTTGATTGAACTACACCAAGAAGCTGAGTGTTTCTATAGGTCAGTTACAAGACTAGGCCCACCCAAACACTAAAAAATGATGTGTTCCACTAACAAACGCTAACCGAATAATGGACAAAGTGAAACAAGAGAAGAAACCTGTTTTTTTTATTATTATTATTGGCATGAGCTCATCCCACTATGTGATTTTAACTAGCACCATTATCAAGCTTGGTGGAACCCTGACCCTTTCAGTTGTGCTGGAGCAAGGAAACATCTAAAACTGTCAGGACATTGGGCCTCATGAACTAAAATTGATGACCCGTCATACGGAGTTGATAACTAGTGCCTAATCACACAACATTGAGACCACATAATCTGTTTTAAACTTCTAGTTGTGCAGCGTATTGAAAGACAAGTACAAATGGCATCTGAATCAGATGTAGTTAGTTCAAATCACATTTTGGGATTGAGTCCATGTTAATAATAATCCAAAAAAAATCATTTCTTCCCTTGTATTTCACTTTGTGTTACATTATTCAGTTAGGGTTATGGTTTCATCAGATTTTAGGGTTTGGGTGGGCCTAGGCTTGTGTAACTGACTCAGCTTCTGGGTGTAGTTTAATCAACCATGGGCAGCAACAGGGATAAGATGTGCGTTAGTATGGCAGTATTTTTTAATCTTCAAGGACTTTATTTCTGTGTTTTTTTTCAATGTTCCCCCTCCTGATACTAATGAACGGATCATTATCTAGTGCTGCAGTCACTAGAAAAAGAACCCTTCATTTGAATCAAGTGCATTGAAAGAGGGAACATTTAAACAGAATTAAAGTCCTTGAAGATAAAAGAAATATTGCCATACAACACAAAACTTATCCCTGTTGCTGCCCCATTGTTGATTAAACTACACCCAGAAGCTGAGTCAGTTACAAGCCTAGGCCCACCCAAACCCTAAAAGCTGATGAAACCATAACCCTAACTGAATAATTTAACACAAAGTGAAATACAAGGGAAGAAACCAATGTCTTGATTATTATTAACATGGACTCGATTGGAACCAACTACAACTGATTCAGAAGCCAGTTGTACTTGTGTTCCAATGCACAAGACACACAAAATGTAACACTAACCCTGATGGTTGATTGAACTACACCCAGAAGCTGAGTATTTCTATAGGTCAGTTACAAGCCTAGGCCCACCCAAACCCTAAAAACTGATGTGTTCTGACAGATATGGGGGGGGGGGGGTCAATACCTCCAGTGTCCGGGATTACTATCTTGGTCCACTGGGAGGGCCTTGGGTATTGACAGAGATGTAAGAGGCAAGGAGTGTGGTGCAGTGAGTGTATGGGTGGGGCTTTTCCCCATTAGAAGACTGGGCTACGATGAAGGTCCTGAGCCCTGGACCACCACATCCTGCGTGCTGTCCCAAGTGGGACCCAGGAGGGCCGCATACCTACCGCCCACCCAAACAAGCTGCTTGTTAACACCGCTAGGTTACCACAGCCTGCCCGGAGAGGGCCTGAAGATCTCCCTCCCAGACTCATCCAAACAAAACTGCTTGAGGTGAAGGACACCACAGTCTTGCCTAGAGAGGCTAGGGGGAATGCTGGCGGAAGGGAGGGAACATTCTAAAATCTTAACTCCCCACAAGCTTCTACCAGCAGCTAAGGGCCAAGAGAGAGATGGAAGGTTAGGTTTACCCAGCCAGACAAGCTGCCCCTGTCACAGCCTGCCCAAAGAATTTTACCTTACCTGGCAAGCTGCCCCTGTCACAGCCTGCCCAGAGAAGGTTACCTTACCTGGCAAGCTGCCCCTGTCACAGCCTGCCCAGAGAGGGTTACCTTACCTGGCAAGCTGCCCCTGTCACAGCCTACCCAAAGAGGTTTACCTTACCAGGCAAGCTGCCCCTGTCACAGCATGCCCAAAGACATTTACCTTACCTGGCAAGCTGCCCCTGTCACAGCCTGCCCAGAGAGGGTTACCTTACCTGGCAAGCTGCCCCTGTCACAGCCTACCCAAAGAGGTTTACCTTACCAGGCAAGCTGCCCCTGTCACAGCTTGCCCAAAGACATTTACCTTACCTGACAAGCTGCCCCTGTCACAGCCTGTCTAGAGATGTTTACCGTACCATACCTTACCGAGCACTTAACCTGAGTTCCATACACCGCACAACTTCAGGATTAAATGCTGACTCACCAATGGGAATGCATGGTAAGTCATTCAATGAGATGCAGTTCACAGTTATGGTTAGATTTTATTTTTTATTTTTTTACAGTCCATAGTATCCACTTGACAAATATCATCAACAGTACCACAAAACTCTACTCAAATATGCACAGATAATTAATAAAACAGAATATAATTAGGAAAAAAATACCCACAATGCCTTGCACCAACAGTGCCCCTCAAACCAGAAGCAGGAACTGTAGTCCAGAAGCCATAACTGTAGTCCGGAAGTCTTGGTTGTAGCAAATTGTTCAACAGCATGAAAGATAAGCGATAAAAGAGCAGTGTAACATACAGTGAACATTGTCACAAAATATGATTTTACATTATTAAAGTAACTGGCAATATTTTAAACTTTCAACAGCTGACAAGAACCTACACTATCATAAAACTTTATGAACCCAAAGGGCTTTAAATGAAATAATAGATTAATAAACCAATAAAACACAATACACCAGAATAAAGAACACAATAATCACTTGAGGTCAAATTACATAAAAGACTCAAATAAAAAAATATATAAAAAATGTGTTTGCAGAGGGAGCGCTCCCCTTCCCCCCACTGTAGTGCTCACTTGGAGAGGTGACCAACCCAGTGTTTGAGGGCTGCATTTGAGTGCTCCAGGAACATGACATCTATCTCTCTCTTATTTTTTCTCATTGTGCTGATTTCATGTCCTTGTAATGGGGATAGAAATCTACAATAGGGGAAGCTTTACTGAGTATCATTGTTGAAGGTAAAGGTTATCTGCAGTGTATCTTACATGGTATTCATTTTCATTTTATTAGTAGGCCACATTTATGTTCTATGTTTGCTCATTCCTGCCAAAGTAAATTCTATGTTTGTTTATCTTGCATAGCGAATAAACCCCCATTCTGATTCTGATTCTGATTCTGATTGACAGCATCAAACTAACCTATGTTCTCTATGGCATAATAGAGCTGACTGTCTCATCACTCATGTCTTAGTTTGAAGGTTATGGTGATGCATTACTGACCTTGTGAATCACTGCTGGTCTTCCCTTTAAAAAAATACATTTACAATATTTAACATTGAAAACACCACTAATTTGACTTCTACTTGAAATTAAGGTTAGAGTTTATTACTATGGATCACTTGTCTTTGAAAGCATTGCTGATTTTTTCTGATTTATTTTTGAGATACAAAGCTGAAACTATTAACTTCAGTTGTTTGAGCTGGAGGTATTTATATTGTGGTTAGGATTAGACTCATCAGAATCAGAATCAGAATGGGGGTTTATTCGCTATGCAAGGGTTAACAAACATAGAATTCACTTTGGCAGGAATGAGCAAACATAGAACATATATGTGGCATACTAATAAAATAAAAAATGAATACAATGTAAAATACACTACAGATTTGATACATATAAACAAATAATACAAATGATACAAATAATACAAATGATGCAAATAGTACAAATGATACAAGTAACATGGAAGTACAAATAACATAGGTACAGAGTGGAATGGGTATATATAGTACGTGGGGGGGGGAGGGGGAGGGGGGGTATATTCACAGTAGTGTAAACAGTGGTGCAAAATTCACAGTAGTAAGTTTTTAAAGTTTAAAGTGTTGTGTGCTAAAGTGGCAGAGTGCAGTGGGATTCTGGAGGGGGGGTGTTGGGTGTTGGTGGATGTCCGATGTCTGTAGAAGACTGATTAGTATGCCACATATATGTTCTATGTTTGCTCATTCCTGCCAAAGTGAATTCTATGTTTGTTAACCCTTGCATAGCGAATAAACCCCCATTCTGATTCTGATTCTGATTCTTCTGATTCTAAACGTTAACAGCTGAAAAAAACTACAGTTTTATTTTAAATCTGGAATGACTGTTGAAACAGGTTTATCACTGCCATCTGGTGGCGTATTGAGAAAACTGAAGGTAGCGAACTGTAGTCCGGAACCAGGAACTGTAAACCGGAAGCAAGACTGTAGTCCGGAAGCCAGAACTGTAGTCCGGAACCAGGAACTGTAGTCCGGAAGCCAAAATAGAGAATTGTAGTCCAGAAGCCATAACTGTAGTCCGAAAACAGGAACTGAAGTCCGGAAGCTGTAGCTGTAGTCCAAAAGCTATAAGTGTAGTCCGGAAGCTGTAACTGTAGTCCAAAAGCTATAAGTGTAGTCCGAAAACAGGAACTGAAGTCCGGAAGCTGTAGCTGTAGTCCGGAAGCGAAGATTGTAGTCCGGAACCTGTAACTGCAGTCCGGAAGTCAGAAGTGTAGTCCGGAAGCCGGAAATGTAGTCAGAAATCCGGAATTAAAGTCCAGAAGGCTAGGTTTTAGCAAAGTTTTCAACACAACGCATAAAGAGTACTATAACCTATGGTGAACACTAACACAAAGCATTATTTTAAAATACCAAAGTAATTGTCAATCTTCTAAACGTTAACAGCTGACAGAAACCTAAAGTTTGACAATAAAGCTTTATTTCATAATCTATAAAGCTGCTATGTTCGGGGTCTATCACGTTGCTATGCTCAGTATCAGATGCTCTTTTGTAAAGTTATCTCTTGTAAATTGCTTTGGATAAAAGTGTTTGATGATTGAATAAATGTGAACGTAACATCTGGACCGACTCTCCAAACAGGTTTATCATCCCCATCTAGTGGCGTATTGTGTGAACTGCTGGTGGTATTTATATTTACATGAATAAGACGTAGAACTTCGGTTTAAACAGTGTTAAACACAGCGACAACAAGCAGCACGGATACAATTTCACAGCCAATTATTTCATATTAATAAAATAAATGATAAGAAGCTAAAATAGCTAAATTAGTCATTCAACACTTTAAAATCCTTGTGCTTTAGCAGTACAATGGTAAAGCCCTGCAAACACGGAACCAATACATAACACTACATTTTACATTTAATAAATGTAATCTCATCTAAATACGCAATTTAAACAATGACTATTCACAATTGACAAAACTTAGTGCTTGCAACAGTACAATGGTAATGAAAGGAACAATGATAAAAGCTGCTTATTCACTCAATGAATTTGATTTTTACCGTTAATCTCATCCAAATCCGGAATTGAAGTGAAAACACTGCCCTGCAAATGTGCAACCAAGGTTAAAATTCATTCAAACATCAAATATCTCGAATTTTTGATTATCTCATCCAAATTCACAAATCAAATAGAGAGAATGAACATTTTGAACTCACTGTAGTGTGGTAGCACTATAATTAAATCACTGCCTTGCCAACATGCAACCAGGATTCATAACCCATCTTAGACAATAAGGAGGAGTCAGATGGCTCAGCGGGTTATTTCATTTTTCATTTATTTATTATAGTATAAGGCTTTGGCCTCATGAGCGAATGAGAAGAATAATTTATTTCAATCCCATTGTTATTTACTTTGATAAAAACAAATGATATCTTCTTTCTTTTTCACCTGCACCCTCCCCGCTGGCTCCCTGTTCCCCCAAAGGAGGGCCCCTAGGCTGGCTGTTTCCTTGCTCCCTCACAGGAGGGCTCCTAGGCTGGCTGGCTCCTTGCTCCCTCACAGGAGGGCCCCTAGGCTGGCTGGCTCCTTGCTCCCTCACAGGAGGGCCCCTAGGCTGGCTGGCTCCTTGTTCACTCACAGGAGGGCCCCTAGGCTGGCTGGCTCCTTGCTCCCTCACAGGAGGGCCCCTAGGCTGGCTGGCTCCTTGCTCCCTTGCTTTCTTGTGTTTGGTCTGTTAGTCATAAGAAACATCCTCAGAAAATGATGCAGCTGTGGAAACACATGTCTGTCTGCAAGTCTGGTTCAGAGTTTGTAAACCTCTTACCATGTTGAGTAAAAACACCATAGTAGAAACAAAGCTGTTTATTTGTCAAGATGTCATTACAGTTAAACAGGTTTAACAGAACAACAACTCACTTTTTCGTTTGGTAAAATAATTATTTCACTCTTTTTGTGGCACCAAAACACACATTCTTGCACCCTTCTCATCAGACATACGATCAGAAACACAAAACCTACAAACATCCACCAACACCCACACACCTTTCAGGAGGGTTGGCTGGAGGGAATCAGGGTAGTGGTCAGTGGGTTTGATGGAAGGGGTATGACATGGCTGGAAGGAAGGACTGGGGAGAGAAAGAGGGATGGGAGGTTAGGGGAGGGGGGAGATTAGGGTGAGAGGTTAGGGGGGAGGCTAAGGGAGGGGGGAGGTTAGGGTGAGAGGTTAGGGGGGAGGCTAGAGGAGGAGGCAGGGGCGAGGCCAGGGGACTGTATGTCAGAGGAGGGGTGTGGATGTGTGGGTAGAAGCAGCTTGGCTGCACTGGGCCACACATCACCAGCTGGAGGAGACTGAAGACAGAAGACATCATCAGTTTCTGTGTGTGAACATGATCTCTGCAACATTTATAAATCGGATGAAAGTTGAACATTAATACAATTGGTGTATTTAAATAAGGTATTTAAAGTGTGTTGGTATCTTACTTGCTTTGAGGAAGGTGGGAACACAGCACTCGCAATTCCTCTGGAAAGAAAACGGGATATCACTTCAGTTCCTGATCATTATACACATGATAAAGGTCCCCTCTCCTCCGGCCCCGCCCCCTCTCCTCCGGCCCCGCCCTCTCTCCTCCGGACCCGCCCTCTCTCCTCCAGCCCCGCCCTCTCACCTCTGGAGCAGAGCAGAGCACCTGTTGCCATGGAGACCTGCAGGGCCTGGGCCAGTCTGTCTACACAGAGCTGTGCTTGTGTGTCGCTGTGCTCGTCGCCGTGTGTGTGGGAATGTGTGCTGTCCAGCAGGCGGCTCAGGTCAGAGGTCAGTAAGGACAGCTGGTCTAACTGCAGCAGAGCCAGACGACCCAGAATGCCTTTTTCTGTCAGAACTGCCGGCAGGAGCAGCAGTACCTAGTGACACAGAGCACACACACACACTTTACACAAACACACACACACCTCACACAAACACACCTCACACAAACACACACACACACTTTACACAAACACACACACACACTTTACACAAACACACACACACCTCACACAAACACACACACACACTTTACACAAACACACACACACACTTTACAGAAATACACAAACACGCTTTACAGAAACACACACACACACACTTTACAGAAACACACAAACACACTTTACAGAAACACACAAACACGCTTTACAGAAACACACACACACACTTTACAGAAACACACAAACAGGCTTTACAGAAACACACAAACACGCTTTACAGAAACACACTTTACAGAAACACACAAACACACTTTACAGAAACACAGTACACACACTTTACAGAAACACACAAACACACTTTACAGAAACACACAAATAGGCTTTACAGAAACACACAAACACGCTTTACAGAAACACAGAAACACACTTTACAGAAACACACACACGCTTTACAGTAACACAGAAACACGCTTTACAGAAACACACGTACACACTTTACAGAAACACACATACACACTTTAAAGCAACACACATACACACAGTAGCATACCTGTAGAACACACAGGTGGAGGGCGGAGAAAAGTGCTCCAACCTCTGGGAGGGGCTCTGTGGTCCCATTGGTCAGACTCTGCTTCCCTTCCTGCCTGTAGGCCAACGGGGCTTTAACACACCAGCGCACCAAGCCGGCCAGGGGGGTGAGGTCCAGGGAGCTGATTGGCTGGCTGGCAGAGACGGGTGTGTTCAGGAAGGTGATGAGGATGAGACTGGGATCCTCCTGCAGCCAAGACATCACCATGGAGACGAGCTCTACTGGAGGACACAGCTCCCCTAGACATGCAGAAGATGGAGAAGGTCAGAGAGGTCAGGGTGAGGGTAGGGATGAAGGTCAGAGCAGAGGTCAGGGGTCAGGGTTAGGGACAGAGGTACCTGAGGAGAGGTCATACAAGGTGGTAACAGCAGTGATGAACTGGCAGCAGAAACGAGGGCTGGAACGGTGGATGTTCTGCAAGGTGGGAACTGAACCAGGCACCAGGCTGCAGTAGTCATCCACCAGGACCCTGGCCAAGCGCACACAACACCCACTGTGGCTTCTCTGGAAATATACACACACACAACTCTGCAATTTAGATATCAGATTTAAATTACTCAAGTCCATGAATATATATACATGCACATAAACATAGTGTGCATACGTATATAAACATGTCTATAATGCAGATGCATACACACATATATATATACACTCAAAATACAAGCCCACACAGACACAAAGTTTCAAAGTGCAAAAGAAGAGGAAGGATTAGTGCAGTTTGTGTCTGACTCACCTGTAACCAGGTAGCAGCACACTCCAGGATAGACACCCTTCCAACAGCAATTGCCATAGAAACCAGCTTACATAGCAGTGCCATGCGGCTGTCATCCGCCTGGTTGCCTTGGAGACCAAAGAGGGCAGAGAAGATGAGCTGTCTCACAGCATCCCGACTCTGCTCCAGGAAACAGCTGCACATGATCTCCAACAGCTGCAGCTCCTGTAGTGCGCTCAACCTCTACACATACACACAAACACACAAACAGAGACACACACACTAACACATACCGTATTATGCAAGGTATACCGTATTATGCAAGGTGTGTTACCCAGGGTGGAGTGTGTTACCCAGGGCAGAGTGTGTTACCCAGGGCAGAGTGTGTTACCCAGGGCAGAGTGTGTTACCCAGGGCGGAGTGTGTTACCCAGGGCGGAGTGTGTTACCCAGGGCAGAGTGTGTTACCCAGGGCGGAGTGTGTTACCCAGGGCGGAGTGTGTTACCCAGGGCAGAGTGTGTTACCCAGGGTGGAGTGTGTTACCCAGGGTGGAGTGTGTTACCCAGGGTGGAGTGTGTTACCCAGGGCAGAGTGTGTTACCCAGGGCGGAGTGTGTTACCCAGGGCAGAGTGTGTTACCCAGGGTAGAGTGTGTTACCCAGGGCGGAGTGTGTTACCTAGGGTAAGGGAGGTGTGTGGGGTTACCCGGGAAGGAGGGTGTGTGGGGTTACCCAGGGAGGGGAGTGTGTGGGGTTACACAGGGAGGGGGGTGTGTGGGGTTACCGGGGAGGAGGGTGTGTGGGGTTACCCGGGAAGAAGTGTGTGTGGGGTAACCCAGGGAGGGGGGTGTGTGGGGTTACCGGGGAGGAGGGTGTGTGGGGTTACCCGGGGAGGGGGGTGTGTGGGGTTACCCGGGAAGAAGGGTGTGTGGGGTTACCCGGGGAGGGGGGTGTCGGTCCTTGGGCGTGTGCAGAATGAACTCCTCCACGAGCTCCAGAGTGGGCGTGTCCACAGCAGGGGCAGAGCTGCTCTGCACCTGGCCACTCAGATAAATATCCAGGTGATAAAGGACTTCCTTAGCTGCACTCAGAGAGTCTCGGCGCAGCAGAGATTGGCGGATGTCTCCCATGACTAAAGGGTTAGGGATGGATTAGGGTTAGAGTTATCTCCCATGATGACACTTCAGTCCCTTTACACACAAACACTGACAGTGCTTAAAATTCACACTACAACATGTTAATGGCCTCGTTATGCAAGGTTGCCTTCGCGCAACTAAGTTTGACTATAAAAATTACTTTTTCACTTTTAAAAGATAAGAACTTTCCATGTTCTGCATCTTAGTGTGTTTAAGGTTAGCTAAGGAGCTAAAGCTGCGCTAACTCTCCTATCTAGCAAATTTACTGAGCTAATCTCGCTATCTTTAGTCCCGCTGCACAAATTACATTTTATTGTATCTATTTAGCAAAACGATTTTATATAAAGTAGTGATTTGACTGTAATTCTCACCTGTTTAACATGAAGCAGCAGAAGAGCAGAGCAGAGAACCTTCGTACATTTCCGGTTATACGGGTGTCAAAGTGGGACAAACAGAACTTCTTCTTCTTGTTTTTGTTTTACGGCGGTTGGCAACCAATTTAAAGGAGCATTACCGCCACCTACTGTTCCGGAGTATGGATCCGACTCAAGGCTTACAATCTATTGTCAAAATAATAATAATAATAATAATAATAATAAAACAATACTTTTAATTATATTCTGTAATAAACACCAGTGTCCTTTAAAAATCCCACAACTGCTCCTGCTTGAGCTTTGCCCCTGCAACCCAAAACACTCTTCATAGTGAACTCTCCAACCCCCAGTTTCTTAAGCCTCCCTTTCAAGGTGGCCCTTTCCACATCATAGCCCCTACACCTCAGCAGCACATGCTCCACTGTCTCCTCCTCCTCCTCACACACATCACACCTCCCTGTCCCATGCTTCCCTATCATATGCAGTGTCTTGTTTAAAGCACAGTGTCCAATCCGGAGTCGCGAAAAAATGACTTCTTCCTTCCTATGCCTCCCCCGCACACTGCATCCTCCTGTCACCTCTTTTGAAATTGAATGAAGATGCCTTCCTTTAGACTCGTCATCCCACTGCTTCTGCCATTCCTTAATCATTTTCTGCCAAATCAAACTCTTAGCCTCTAATGCTCTAATGAAAGCTTTAATGCTCATCTCGATGTTCCTTTTATTTAACGCTTCCTTTGCCAGTCTGTCCACTCTTTCGTTCCCACCAATACCAACATGGGCTGGTACCCAAAGACATCTCACTTGACTTCCACACTGACACAACCTAGTCACAGTCATAACAATGTCATACATTATATCTTCCCTCGTCTTTGACCGAAAGAATTGAATACTTGTTAGAACTGATGCAGAATCAGAACATAACAGCACCTGCTTCACTTTTGCGACCTCTGCCCATTTTAATGCAACCAACAGTGCCACCAGACAAACAGAACTGAGGATAAATTAGATTAAAGTAAATAAAACTGAAGAGTTGACGTCAGTTTACTGATGTTGAGTTGGATGTGAATAGTTATAATTATGTTGACTTGGATGTGAATATTTATTAATTATGTTGAGTTGGATGTGAATATTTATTAATTATGTTGAGTTGGATGTGAATATTTATTAATTATGTTGAGTTGGATGTGAATGGTTATTAATTAACTGTCCTAAATCTTTGTGTAATATTTCTTGCTTTCGACGCCGTTGTTCATAATTACAGTTGAGAGAGAGAGAGAGAGAGAGAGAGAGAGAGAGAGAGAGAGAGAGAGAGAGAGACATTACCCTGACAGGCTGTATGGATAAATGTTTTAAATGTTCTGCATACCTGTGTTTCTTTACATGTGAAGCACTTTTACTTTAATTTACATCTGATTTGTAGTGTTATATAAATATTTTGCATCTATATAATCCGTTTTAATCCAGAAAGGAGTGAGGGGGGGGAAGAGGGGGGGGGGGAGAGGGGGGGGGGGGGGGGGCTTCATCCATCCAGATAAAAGTGCTGCTGGTGCTTCTTTCAGTTCATATGAGCACTGACATACGAACACTGAACACTACCAAGATTATTATATTACTATTATATTATTTTTATTATTATACATTACCGGAATGACCATCAACACCGTGATGCGCGGAGGGGCGCAGAGGGAACAGATGACTTGTCTAAGAAAGGTAAAACCTTCATTTTCATTCATATTTCTAAAACGTCGTTTCTAATGTCTTTAACTATCTAATGTCTAACTACTATCTTTATCTAATGTCTGTAACTTCGTCAGAGTTTGTGTCGGAATAACCACGTTTATAAGGCGGAAATTTAACATTTTTCAACTCTTTCTCTAACACTGGTTTATTACTGTATGGAAACCTTAAGCGTGTGTGTTTCTACAGATGGAGAAGGTGATTGTAGCCATGCAGGACCCAGATATGGGGGTTAAACTGAGGAACCAGAGACTCCTGATCACTGTGATCCCTCATGCTATGACAGGTAACAACATGTCATGCTATGACAGGTAACAACATGATCCCTCATGCTATGACAGGTAACAACATGATCCCTCATGCTATGACAGGTAACAACATGATCCCTCATGCTATGACAGGTAACAACATGTCATGCTATGACAGGTAACAACATGATCCCTCATGCTATGACAGGTAACAACATGTTCATACAGCAGACAGTTAGGATTACAGTTAGCATTAAGTTACCTACAGTACAGGGATGATTTGCATTTTCAATCTCTTCATTTCCCAGTATGCATCATGTTTCTGAGTGTTACATTTGTGTAAGTTTTTGTGGCCAACTATACTGAATAATGCAGAGGCATATTAGGGAACAGTCAGGTTTCTGCTTTCCAGAGGAAGGCAGGATCAAGATGACAAACATAAAGCAAGAAAGAGAGAGAGAGAGAGAGAGATGTATATATCAAGAGAGATAGATGGATGGAGAGCTCTCTCTTGTAAGTTGCTTACTAGCTATATTGCTTGCTTGCTATAAATATATATAGAGAAAGATGGTAATATATACCGGTATGTATATATATATATATACATACAGATAGAGAGAGAGATGGTCAGATAGAGAGATTAAGATGTAGAAGAATGAATGAGAGAGAAGTGGAAGAGAGATGAGTACATCAATAGAGCATCAATAGATAATTTATGTATAGTATAATGTTAGATGAATATCCCTCTCTCTCCTCTCCATCCCTCTCTCTCCTCTCCATCCCTCTCTCCTCTCCATCCCTCTCTCCTCTCCATCCCTCTCTCCTCTCCATCCCTCTCTCCATCCCTCTCTCTCCTTTCCATCCCTCTTTCCATCCCTCTCTCTCTTCTCCATCCCTCTCTCCATCCCTCTCTCTCCTCTCCATCCCTCTCTCCTCTCCATCCCTCTCTCTCCTCTCCATCCCTCTCTCTCTTCTCAATCCCTCTCTCCATCCTTCTCTCTCCTCTCCATCCCTCTCTCTCTTCTCCATCCCTCTCTCTCCTCTCCATCCCTCTCTCCATCCCTCTCCTCTCCATCCCTCTCACCATCCCTCTCTCTCCTCTCCATCCCTCTCTCCATCCCTCTCTCTCTTCTCCATCCCTCTCTCTCTTCTCTATCCCTCTCTCCATCCCTATTTCTCCTCTCCATCCCTCTCACCATCCCTCTCTCTCTTCTCCAACCCTCTCTCCATCCTTCTATCTTTCTTGCTTTCACTGATTCTGCCATTACAGGTAGTGACATCATAGAGTGGCTTATGCAAAAGTATAACGTGAGTGAGGAAGGTAAGACACACACACACATGCACTCAAACACCCTACACTACACACACACACACACACACGCACTCAAACACCCCACGCCACACACACACACACATTCACTCAAACACCACACACACACAAACACACACACGCATATTCACACAGATGTACTGACGTCTTTGTTTCTTGGAGGAGATGACTTGCATGTTACTGAGCTGTGATTGGGCTGTTAGTAGGGGGCTGCTAGGACACGGTGTTCCTTGGATAAGTGGGAAGCAGGTGTGTTATCTGTAAACAACATATTCCCTAGGGATCTGAGTCTAACTCTAACCTGGGTTTGACTATCTGACCTAGGGATCTGGGTTTGACTATCTGACCTAGTGATCTGTGTGTTTAGAGGCGTTGCACCTGGGAGGTCTCCTGGTGCAGTATGGATATATTTACCCCCTGAAGGAGCCCAGAGCTCTGATGCTCCGCCCAGATGAGTCTCCCTACCGCTTTCAGGTACCTCTCTTCCACTCTTTCCCTCTCTCCTTCTCTTCCCTCCCTCTACCCAGACTCTCTACTGCTTCCAGGTACTTCCCTCTCTACCTCCATCTCTTTCAGTCACTCCAACCCTCATTTCTCTTTCTACATATAGCAACCGCCCCATCTGTTAAAAATGGAACCCTACAAATAAACTCTCCCTCCCTCCCTCCCTCCCTCCCTCCCTCCCTCCCTCCCTCCCTCCCTCCCTCCCTCCCTCCCTCCCTCCCTCCCTTTCTCGGTCTCTCTCTATCTTTTGCTCCGTCTCCTAGACTCCATATTTCTGGACCAGTACAAGATGGCCTCCCTCAGAGCTGGACTATGGTGAGGATGTTGAGGGTCAGAAGTAAATCATCCACCTGTCTAACATCTATCCACCTAACCTGTCTCTCTCTTTTGGCTTGTCAACTTTCACCCTCTTCTTTTCGCACTCCGTTCTTCTCCTCCTCTCCCCACTCTTCCCTTCTCCTCCTCTCCCCACTCTTCCCTTCTCCTCCTCTCCCCACTCTTCCCTTCTCCTCCTCTCCCCACTCTTCCCTTCTCCTCCTCTCCCCACTCTTCTCCTCTCCCCACTCTATCCACTTATCTTCCTCCTCTCACCATAACAGCCATTTTTCTAGCTAAGAAGAACATCAGGAAGCAGGGAGAGCTGATGGACTACGAGAAGGTGAGGAGATGTGATCTGGCTACACCTCTCCGCTATGTTCCCTTTCTCCTCTCCTTCATCTCTCTCTCCTCCATCTCTCTCTCCTCTCCTTCATCTCTCTGTCCTTCATCTCTCTTTCCTCTCCTTCATCTCTCTCTCCTTCATCTCTCTCTCCTTCATCTCTCTCCTCTCCTTCATCTCTCTCTTCTCTCCTTCACCCCCTCCCCTCTTCTTCATCTCTCTCTCCTTCATCTCTCTCTCCTCTCCGTCATCTCTCTCTCCTTCATCTCTCCTCTCCTTCATCTCTCTCTCCTTCATCTCTCTCTCCTCTCCTTCATCTCTCTCTTCTCTCCTTCACCCCCTCCCCTCTCCTTCATCCCTCTCTTTTCCTCTCCAGGAGAGCTACAGTGTGCTGCACAAGAGGATCAATCACACCTGGGATTTTGTAGTTATGCAAGCCAGAGAGCAGCTCAGGTAACACACACACTGATTTGAATTGGACATGCACACACATTCCAAGTGTTTTTCCACAGTGTGTATATTCAGTGTGTGTGCATTGAGTGTGTGTCTGTGTGTGTAAACTGCATGTATAGGTATAAAGTCTCAGTGTGTGTGTGTACTGAATGTGTGTGTGTCTGCAGGGCATCTAAACAGAGGAGGAAGGCAGACCGCATTGTTTTGGAATGTCAGGAACAGGCGTACTGGCTCATCAACCAACCTCAGGTATTCTAATTTGCTCTACTCTCCTGCACTCTAATGTGGCCTGTTCTCCTCTGTGCACTAGCCTGTTCTCCTCTGTGCACTAGCCTGTTCTCCTCTGTTGCCCGTTAATATGATTTCTGATATTAAATATTTAGCTCATCTGTTAAAAGCTTGAGCTCAAAGGAGGAGCAGAGAGAAGAGGGAGGAGAGGGAGAAGAAAAGAGGGAGAGCAGAAGGGGAGGATGTAGACGAGAAGGGGAGACAGAGAGAGAGGAGAGGAGGGGAGAGGAGAGGGAGGAGAGGAGAAGGAGAGAGGTAGGAAAGGGAGGAGAGGAGGATCGAGGAGACATTTACATTCCCACTTTTTCCTTCTCCACCTCCTTATAAATTAAAAAATAGTTCAGCGTTAACGCTCTACTGGTGAAACAGAAAGAAGAATCCAAGATGGAGGAAGTAGAGTGGAAAGTGAAGCTAAGTCCAGAGTTATAGTGTGTGTGTGTGTGTGTGTGTGTGTGTGTGTGTGTGTGTGTGTGTGTGTGTGTGTGTGTGTGTGTGTGTGTGTGTGTGTGTGTGTGTGTGTGTATGTATGTGTGTTACAGCTGGCTAGTGATGTGATGGAACTTGGTCCAGAGAAACTCAACCATCTTGGTTCACGAGTCACACTGGTCAGACCTTTGCCTTTTAGAATATCACAATAATACATAAATGCTTATTAAATATATAAGAAATATCAGAAATACAGGCATTTCTGAATGTTTTTATTTCCCCTCTCTGTTCACTTCTGCCATGTCTCTCTGTCAATGTGTCCAATCCTAATCATTCCAATGTAAGTATTTTGTTCTTCTAATGATGAAATTGCCATGAGAAAAGGGTGGAATAGATTATGAATCATGTAGATAATGATGATGTGTCATGTAGAATATTGTAGATAAGGAATCATGTAGATAAGGAATCGTGTAGATAATGGATCATGTAGATAAGGAATCATGTAGATAATGGATCATGTAGATAAGGAATCATGTAGATAATGGATCATGTAGATAAGGAATCATGTAGATAATGGATCATGTAGATAATGGATCATGTAGATAATGGATCATGTAGATAATGGATCATGTAGATAAGGAATCATGTAAATAATGGATCATGTAGATAATGGATCATGTAGATAATGGATCATGTAGATAAGGAATCATGTAAATAATGGATCATGTAGATAATGGATCATGTAGATAATGGATCATGTAGATAAGGAATCATGTAGATAATGGATCATGTAGATAATGGATCATGTAGATAATGGATCATGTAAATAATGGATCATGTAGATAATGGATCATGTAGATAATGGATCATGTAGATAAGGAATCATGTAGATAATGGATCATGTAGATAATGGATCATGTAGATAATGGATCATGTAGATAATGGATCATGTAGATAATGGATCATGTAGATAATGGATCATGTAGATAATGGATCATGTAGATAATGGATCATGTAGATAATGGATCATGTAGATAATGGATCATGTAGATAATGGATCATGTAGATAATGGATCATGTAGATAATGGATCATGTAGATAATGCTGGTTTCTTAGGTGTTTTCCTCTATCCTGACAGAACAAGAATGCTGAATACTACAAGAGAGAGGTGCGTTTCACCCTAACCATTAACCCTAACCTAACATATTAAGCCTTAACCCTAACATATTAACTCTTAACTCTAACATATTAACATTCTGTGTTGCGTCTGTGGTCTATGTTTTTTTTGTATGGTGTGTGTATGGTGTGTGTGTGTCTGTCTGTGTGTATGGTGTGTGTATGGTGTGTGTTGAGAATTGCAGATTGAACAAAGTAAAAGAGCTCTTGGACGAAACCGTGTGAAGTCATCTATTTGCCTTGAGAGGTAAAGTTTGCCTATTCACACACTACACAATTCATGCATACACACATCCAGCATACACACACACATCCAGCACACACACATCCAGCATACACACATCTAGCATAGATACACACATCATACACACAGATGCATCGCCACAGTGGTTTCCAAAGGCTTATATAAATCTGGAGATGTACTAATGCAGTAGAGTGCAGCTTGACCTCTTACAGTTATGCCCAAACACAACACACACACACTCAACATTCACACACAACACCCAAACACACTATACATACACACATTACACACACATGTTGTCTAAGAGCCACTAATGGAAATTTCCTCAGGCAAAAAAAGGTTTGTACGTTATGTGTCTTTTCTTTTTACTAATGTGTATGCGTGTGTGTGTATATGTGGTGTGTGTATGTGTACGGTGTGTGTGTATGGTTTGTGTTTTTATGTGTGTGTGGCAGCTTTGTGAAGTACAGTGAACTGTACCAGAACCATGACCCCATCATGCAGGGCTGTCTCCCTAGCAACCCCTGGATCTCTGATGACACCTCTCACTGGAACATGAACACTGACACGTAAGATACCAACACACAACACACACACCACACATACATACCAGACACACTCACACCATACACATGCACCACACACACAGATACACACACAGATACACACACAGATACACCCCTGTGTAAGGTATGTGTATGGTATGTTTATGTGCATGCAGGGTGGCAGTGCCCACCAAACTCAGGGTGGAGAGGTGGAGTTTCAGCTTCATGGAGCTCCTAAATGATCCTCTGGGAGCCAGAGAGTTTATGACCTACTTGGAGAAGGAGTTCAGTGGTGAGAAGGGGTGAAAGAGGGGTGAGGATGTGTGAGGGAGGAGTGAGGAGGGGTGAGGAGGTGTGAGGGAAGGGGGAGGGAGGAGATACTTATAGTAATATATTGTGTGCTGGTACCAGAGTGATAGCTGGTACACCAGAATCCTCTAATTGTTCTTTTTTAATTGTGTGTGCATGCATGCCTGTGCATGTGAGTGCATGTGTACTTGCGTGGGTGTGTGTGACTGTGTGTTTGTGGGTATGTGTGTGTGTGTGTGTGTGTTTGTGTGTGTGTATGTGTGTGTGCGTGTGGGAAACAGCGGAGAACTTGTGTTTCTGGCAGGCCTGCGAAGATCTGAGACATGGAGAAAGTTCTAAGATCCTCGAGAAGATTCAAGAAGTTTACAAGTCAGTTGACCTCTAACCTCTAGCCCCATACCTTGATCCTAACCACTCTTTCAACCCTAACTCTAACCTCTGACCCCTAATTACTTCCTTTCACCTCTGACCTTAACCGTGTATGTGACAGAATTTACATGTGTGTGGTGTGGTGTGTGTGTGTGTGGTATGTGTGTGGTGTGTGTGTGTGTGTGTGGTATGTGTGTGGTGTGTGTGTGTGTGTGTGTGTGTGTGTGGTGTGTGTGTAGGCAGTTCCTGGCTCCTGGAGCAGTTCGCTGGGTAAACATTGACAGTAAGACCATGGAACAGACACTACTTGGTCTGCAGCAACCTCATCGCTTCATCATGGATGATGCACAGATGCACATCTACTTCCTGATGAAGAAGGTCAGAGTTCCAGACCTCTGAAAAATGCTTTAGCTCTGATCTGTGAGGGTGTGTTTCTGTAGCATCTGTGTTTGTGTGTACAGGACTCCTATCCCAGGTATCTGAAGTCTGACCTGTATAAGAACATGTTGGCTAAAGCAATCGTCCCCCAGGAGACAAAGAAAAGGTTGTTTAACACTAACCCTAATCTAATTAAGAATGATCATTCTTTTTTAATTCTACAGCATCAGAACCTACAATATATCCAACTCCAAAATAAAAATAACTTATTTCCTTCCTTCTCTTACTCTTTATTCATCTCTCGCTCCATACCTTCAATCTATCCCTCCATCTGTCATCATCCCTCTTTTCTCTCTAAGTGTTTTCCCTTTCATGAGACGTCAGCGTCACTCAAGCCCCTCCCCTGCCATGGTCTCCCAGACAACAGATGATGATGGCCGAGGCAAAGGGGCGGGGCCTACAGGAATCAACTCAACAACCATGTCCCAGGTCTGATCGCCGTAGAAACTAGATGTGATCACCACCATCGCTTTGTTACCATAGAAACATATCCATTGCATGTCTCTGGTTTGTAGGTCCCTCGTTCTTAGAACTTGAGTATAAGCCTCTTCCTCCTCCTCCTCTTCTGTGCAGAATAAAACCTAATGTGCAGGTGTGTCTAGAACAGGTGTTAATACAGGTGCACACCTAGGTGGGTTAACTGTGTGTACACTGAGTTAGTGTGGGTGTTTAGGGTTAGGTTAGGGTGGTTAGGGTTAGGCTTAGGTTAGGGTGAGGTTAGGGTGGTTAGGGTTAGGTTAAATTGGTTAGGGTGAGGTTAGGGTGGTTAGGGTTAGGGTGAGGTTAGGGTTCTTAGGGTTAGGGTGAGGTTAGGGTTAGGGTGGTTGTCTTGTTGTTGTCCGATGATGCATGTTCATATTAATAAAAACCATGTTTACTTTCTACATCTGCATGCTCCAATCACACACAACGCACATGCAACGCACATGCAACACACGCAATCAGATAAGTACATACACACACAATTAGATGAGTACACACACACATACACACATACAACTAAATCACTACACACACAGATAAGCAGATGAGTACACACACACACAGATAAGCAGATGAGTACACACACAGATGAGTACACACACACACACATAGAGATAAACAGACCCACACAGCCAGATGTAACTTCAGCCTCTGCAGATTATCCTTAATCCAACTGCTTCCTTTGCCCAGCCTGCTCTGTGATTAAACAGCCAATCAGAGCAGTGTGGCCATGAGGCGATGTAGCCAAGCCAAGAGTGCAGAGTGCCAGGATACACAGCACATGCTCCCTTGACAGCAAAAAACACTGAAATAGCACATTGTTAAAATTCTACTTCTTTATGTTCCAGTGCATTGCTCTTCTGAATCACAAGATTAATATGAACATAAACAATATATTAAAATGTATATATCATTATCGAATATGATTGATTGTATTTTCCAGTGCATTCTTCACTAAATATGAATCATATCTGCACACACTCTCAAATGTCGACCCGTACTAGAATGTTGATCCATGAATGAAGGAACAAAGTTTGCACATGTCTGACTTAGTTACAGAAAACAAAAGATTCAGACGTGGAGGGAGATATTCAGAATGTCAGACAAAGTAAAATGAGGCACCGATAACTAATCAGAAATATATTTACATTCATGACCAGGTTTTTATATAAACACATAATTTACCTACCCCACACACACACACACAATCATAACCTTATATTTTCTCACTAAGGAAAGTGCTTTAAAAGAGGATGTAGAGGATGAGGGTGTAGAGGATGAGGGTGGAGGGGATGAGGGTGGAGGGGATGAGGGTGGAGAGGATGAGGGTGGAGAGGATGAGGGTCGAGGGGATGAGGGTGGAGGGGATGAGGGTGGAGAGGATGAAGGTGGAGGGGATGAGGGTGGAGAGGATGAGGGTGGAGAGGATGAGGGTCGAGGGGATGAGGGTGGAGGGGATGAGGGTGGAGAGGATGAAGGTGGAGGGGATGAGGGTGGAGAGGATGAGGGTGGAGGGGATGAGGGTGGAGAGGATGAGGGTGGAGGGGATGAGGGTGGAGAGGATGAGGATGGAGGGGATGAGGGTGGAGGGGATGAGGGTGGAGGGGATGAGGATGGAGGGGATGAGGGTGGAGGGGATGAGGGTGGAGAGGATGAGGGTGGAGAGGATGAGGGTGGAGGGGATGAGGGTGGAGGGGATGAGGGTGGAGAGGATGAGGGTGGAGGGGATGAGGGTGGAGGGGATGAGGGTGGAGGGGATGAGGATGGAGGGGATGAGGGTGGAGGGGATGAGGGTGGAGAGGATGAGGGTGGAGAGGATGAGGGTGGAGGGGATGAGGGTGGAGGGGATGAGGGTGGAGGCTATGAGGGTTAGGGTACAGAGGCAGGGGGAAGAGATGAAGACATGATTGTAAGGTGTGAGTTGTGTAATGTGTGAGCTGTGTAGTGTGTGTGAACTGTGTAGTGTGTGTGAACTGGGTAGTGTGTGTGAACTGTGTAGTGTGTGTGAACTGTGTAGTGTGTGTGTGAACTGTGTAGTGTGTGAGTTCTAAGTGACAGTGTACAACTCGTCCTTGGCGCCCTGGCAGAGTGTGTATCCACAGACGCGTGGCCACCAGGACCCCCAGGGGTGTGTGTGTGTGTGTTGGGGCGGCAGCAGGAACACCACACTAACAGCCACCAGCATGTGCCACAGGGAGTGTGTGTAGAGGTAGTTGTCCTCCGTCTCAGCAAAGATGTAGACACACACCCCGACCAGCGCACACACCAGCCCAGGGAACAGGAAGCACACCCAGCGACGCCACGAGGGGGGGTAACACTGCCGTCTGCTGACCCCACGATACACCTGCACACACCACACACACCAGAAACACACACACCAGACACATACACACCCCAGAAACACACACACCACACACACACCAGACACACACCACACACCAGACACACACACACCAGACACACACACACCAGACACATACACACACCAGGCACACACACACCACACACACACCAGACACACACCACACACCAGACACACACACACCAGACACACACACACCACACACGCACACCGGACACACACATCAGACACACACACACACACACCATGAAGACATGAGGACATGGTCTTTGTGTGTCCTGAAGTATGTGTTTGATTTGAAAGTGAGGTGTGTGTAAGGTGTGACTAAGGAGTGTGGTGTGTGTGTGAGGTGTGAGTGTGAGGTGTGAGTGTGAGGTGAGTGGCATGTGCAAAATGTGTGTGTATTGTGTGTATGGTGTGTGTGTGTATTGTGTGTATGGTGAGTGTGTGTGTGTGTTTTGTGTGTGTGTGTGTGTGTGTGTGTGTGTGTGTGTGTGTGTGTGTGTATGATGAGTGTGTGTGTACTGACCCAGGTGGATAGCATGGTCAGAGCTGCACACAGAACAGGTCCCAGCATGTTCCACAGACCTCTCCTGTCCAGCTGCAGTGACATGGCTATCAGCATGGCACCTAGCATGAACACAGTCTAACACAGGCAGGGCTATCAGTACCTAGCATGAACACAGTCTAACACAGGCAGGGCTATCAGCACCTAGCATGAACACAGTCTAACACAGGCAGGGCTATCAGTACCTAGCATGAACACAGTCTAACACAGGCAGGGCTATCAGCACCTAGCATGAACACAGTCTAACACAGGCAGGGCTATCAGTACCTAGCATGAACACAGTCTAACACAGGCAGGGCTATCAGTACCTAGCATGAACACAGTCTAACACAGGAGGGAAATCTTACGTATTTGAGTGTGTCTGGGAGGCGGGCCATGCAGAGGATGGTGACCCAGATGGAACACACAGAACCAAGGAAGTCACAGAACTGCAGTGTGTCGTAGTCCATGATGCACAGGACGGCAACACCAGGCTGGTCACACGCATGATAGAACTGCACACACACGTCATGGACACAATACACACACACACACGTCATGCACACAATACACACAGTCAGTCAAAGTAATCTCAATCTTTAATGTTTTAAAATTGTGAAACAGCTATAGTAGTTCATTTTAGTTTTATAATTATTCTTAAACACCTGGTGTGTGTGTGTGTGTGCATTACCGTGGAAAAGAACATTGTGAAGAGGTATACAGCAGCCTCGGTGAAGTAGCAGCGTTGCATAGCAACCACAATTGCAGGGATGAAGAGGAGGTTACTGAGCGTGAGCAGAAGAACAGCCGTTACCTGGCGACCGTAGGACAGTGCTGATGACCCATCAGTGCAGCCCCACCCACTCCACCCTGCACACACCAAAATAACTCACTTAGTTGCCAGGTAGTTGGCTATCTGGATGTATGTGTGCGTGTGTGTATAAGTGTGTGTATGATGTCTATATGAATGTGTGTGTATGAGTGTGTGTCCTACCAGCCTTGCAGGAACAGGCAGCGTACAGGAAGCTGTTGGAGCGGAGGAGACGACATTCTCCCAGCATGCCACAGTCTGCCACACATGAGCTCACATGCACTTCTGGTACCACGGCAACGACCTGCACTCCATCACAGTCACTGCTGTAACAGTGAACACACACAACCACAGATACACTAGGAAGCAGCACCACACTGTGTGTGTAAGGCTGCACTGTGTGTATGTGTGTAAGGGTGTGTGTAAGGGTGTGTGTAAGGGTGTGTGTAAGGGTGTGTTACCTGTTGCAGGTGAGCAGCAGAGAGAGATACCAGGTGGCAGACATGGGGAAGGGGATTCTAACAACCGCCTTGGGATCTGTGAGCGTCACCCTAAGAGTGTGTCCCACAAACAACCCTGGAACACACCAACACACAATCACTACACAATCACTACACACTTAACACAAGGCTTGCTATTGGAGAGCTTGGTGTTCAGTTACCTGTGTGGCAGTGCTGGGACAGATTGGTGTTCAGTCGAGGGCTCCAGGGAGAGAAACAAGCCTCCACGCTGCCACCTGTCATGTTAGTCTGGAACACATTTAAATGACATTACATTCAGTCACTTAGCAGACTTACAGTACAGGGACATTCCCCCTGAGGACAGTAGGGTGAAGTGCCTTGCCCAAGGACACAACGTCATGTTGGCACAACCTCACAATCTTCCGATCACAAGTCCGACGCCTTAACCACACAAGCACCGAAATCACACACCATGCACTCAACGTGTGTTGTGCATGCATGTGTGAGTGTGTGTGTGTATGTGTGTGTGAGTGTGTGTGTGTGTGAGTAAGTGTGTGTGTAAGTGTGTGTGTGTGTGTGTGTGTGTGTGTGTGTGTGTGTGAGTAAGTGTGTGTGTGAGTAAGTGTGTGTGTAAGTGTGTGTGTGTGTGTGTGTGTGTGTGTGTGTGAGTAAGTGTGTGTGTAAGTGTGTGTGTGTGTGTGTGTGTGTGTGTGTGTGTGTGTGTGTGAGTAAGTGTGTGTGTGTGTAAGTGTGTGTTCGTGGGTGACTCACAGTGTTGAGGGTTAGCTGCAGATTAAGGATCCCCCCGCTGGAGTGTGTGCTGAGCGGGTAACGGAGCAGAGTGGTGTGTGTGTGTGTGACGTTGACGGCAAGGTCGTTAACAGGAGTGAAGCGGAGAGACAAAACGTCGACCTCCTCCCTCAGCACGGGGACGAACCACACACAACCTGATGACCCGTTGGCATGGAAACCCCTTTCAGAAACAACAGACACGTTGCCTTGAAACGGCAAGCTGCTTCTGCTACGGAGCCTGATGATATCTTCATCTCCCTGGAGACCTTCACTGCTGGGTTTGCACACCACTGACACACACACACACACACAAATCAAGTCACTCACAAATACGAAAGAACAAATAAAGTGGGTGTGAGCACATGCATGTGCTCACCTGTGCTGTTAGCCATGATGCTGAAGGTAGCAGTACTGTTCTCATGTGCTCACCTGTGCTGTTAGCCATGATGCTGAAGGTAGCAGTACTGTTCTCATGTGCTCACCTGTGCTGTTAGCCATGATGCTGAAGGTAGCAGTACTGTTCTCATGTGCTCACCTGTGCTGTTAGCCATGATGCTGAAGGTAGCAGTACTGTTCTCATGTGCTCACCTGTGCTGTTAGCCATGATGCTGAAGGTAGCAGTACTGTTCTCATGTGCTCACCTGTGCTGTTAGCCATGATGCTGAAGGTAGCAGTACTGTTCTCATGTGCTCACCTGTGCTGTTAGCCATGATGCTGAAGGTAGCAGTACTGTTCTCATGTGCTCACCTGTGCTGTTAGCCATGATGCTGAAGGTAGCAGTACTGTTCTCAAGAACACTCTCCACAACAACTCTGACCCAGGCGTTCCACGGGGGTGTGGTTAGAAGAGCAGAGCAGCCAATGGCTGAGCAGTTCACACTCACAAGCCCCTCTCTTAAAGAGGAGGAGCCTAGCTTCAGTACCAGTGAACAAGCTTCCAGCCCCGCCCCCACAGTGCAGCCAGCCACTGTCACCACGAGAGAGGAAACAAACTCAGGAACGAAAACCCTGGAACACATGTTGCACACGTGTTACACACACACACTAACCCTGGAACACATGTTACACATGTGTTACACACACACACTAACCCTGGAACACATGTTATACACGTGTTACACACACACACTAACCCTGGAACACTTGTTACACACGTGTTACACACACACACACTAACCCTGGAACACACGTTACACACGTGTTAGACACACACTAACCCTGGAACACACGTTACACACACTCCTTACTTGAGCAGGGCCGGCCTAGCTATAGAAGCAGTCTGGATTAGGGGCGTGGCCTGCACCAGTATGGGCGTGTCCACAGCTCGCCTGATTGACAGCTGGGGCTGGAAGTAGTAAGAGCAGGATGGAAAACCCTGAAACACACACAAACACACACAGACACACACTTACACAGACATTCACAGCAGTGGATACGTTTCAAAAACCATCAACTTCCACTGTCCAACTACAGTAGGACAGCCTTCGCAGACTGCAGTGTGTCCACTACAGTAGGACAGCCTTCACAGACTGCAGTGTGTCCACTACAGTAGGACAGCCTTCGCAGACTGCAGTGTGTCCACTACAGTAGGACAGCCTTCACAGACTGCAGTGTGTCCACTACAGTAGGACAGCCTTCACAGACTGCAGTGTGTCCACTACAGTAGGACAGCCTTCACAGACTGCAGTGTGTCCACTACAGTAGGACAGCCTTCACAGACTGCAGTGTGTCCACTACAGTAGGACAGCCTTCACAGACTGCAGTGTGTCCACTACAGTAGAACAGCTCTACTGAGTTGAGTGAACAGTGGCATAAGTCTACTGTAATCTTGTAATAGTCAAATATTTGTATTTTGATGAATATTGTATGTGAACTGTAGTCTCGCCCCTCCCACAGACACACACCTTCTGCTCTATACGTCCGTCATCTTTAGGCAGATGAGCAGCCAGGTACCAGTCTCCAGGAGCAGGGTTGGACAGGTTAAAGGTTGTTGAGGTGTGTGTTGTCACTGGAAGGGTCATGGACAGTGCGGGGGTCCACACAGTGTTGTTGGGGAACACAGAAGACAGTGGATCTATCACTGGAGGAGAACCCCAGCTGATATACCTGAAACAGAACCCACCTACTGTTATTGAAACAGAACTTCTAGGGTGGTTGTCATGGTGACAGAACCCCTGGGGGTGGTTGTCATGGTGACAGAACCCCTGGGGGTGGTTGTCATGGTGTCCTACACAGTGACGTTGTGCTGTCCACAGTGGAAGCCGCTGCCCTTGGTTACAGAGAAAAGCCAGCGAGCCACCGCCACATCTGGTGGGACTTGGAACTGGTGCAGGCGGACGTTACCATACCAACCATACCGGGACAGCTTCTGAGATGGCTTGGAAGACAACTCAGACACGAAGGTCAGCTGACTTCTGGGATCTGCACACAAGCAAGTCATTAGAATAAGTACCAACTCACAGTTCTACTATCTGGATAACAACTAAAATAAGTACCAACTCACTGTTCTACTATCTAGATAACAACTAGAATAAGTACTAACTTACTGTTCCACTATCTGGATAACAACTAAAATAAGTACTAACTCACTGTTCTACTAGCTATCTTATAATGTAGCTATGTTTGTTGCTGAATACAGTATCATATGCCGCCTGCTAAGTTTGCCTCCTAATTCAGTTAAATATGTTGTATATTATGTCTGTAGTCTACATTAGTAATGTCATTCAGTTAAATATGTTGTATATTATGTCTGTAGTCTGCATTAGTAATGTCATTCAGTTAAATATGTTGTATATTATGTCTGTAGTCTGCATTAGTAATGTCATTCAGTTAAATATGTTGTATATTATGTCTGTAGTCTACATTAGTAATGTCATTCAGTTAAATATGTTGTATATTATGTCTGTAGTCTGCATTAGTAATGTCATTCAGTTAAATATGTTGTATATTATGTCTGTAGTCTGCATTAGTAATGTCATTCAGTTAAATATGTTGTATATTATGTCTGTAGTCTGCATTAGTAATGTCATTCAGTTAAATATGTTGTATATTATGTCTGTAGTCTGCATTAGTAATGTCATTCAGTTAAATATGTTGTATATTATGTCTGTAGTCTGCATTAGTAATGTCATTCAGTTAAATATGTTGTATATTATGTCTGTAGTCTGCATTAGTAATGTCATTCAGTTAAATATGTTGTATATTATGTCTGTAGTCTGCATTAGTAATGTCATTCAGTTAAATATGTTGTATATTATGTCTGTAGTCTGCATTAGTAATGTCATTCAGTTAAATATGTTGTATATTATGTCTGTAGTCTACATTAGTATATTATGTCTGTAGTCTACATTAGTAATGTCATTCAGTTACATATGTTGTATATTATGTCTGTAGTCTACATTAGTATATTATGTCTGTAGTCTGTATTAGTAATGTCATTCAGTTAAATATGTTGTATATTATGTCTGTAGTCTGCATTAGTAATGTCATTCAGTTAAATATGTTGTATATTATGTCTGTAGTCTGCATTAGTAATGTCATTCAGTTAAATATGTTGTATATTATGTCTGTAGTCTGCATTAGTAATGTCATTCAGTTAAATATGTTGTATATTATGTCTGTAGTCTGCATTAGTAATGTCATTCAGTTAAATATGTTGTATATTATGTCTGTAGTCTGCATTAGTAATGTCATTCAGTTAAATATGTTGTATATTATGTCTGTAGTCTGCATTAGTAATGTCATTCAGTTAAATATGTTGTATATTATGTCTGTAGTCTGCATTAGTAATGTCATTCAGTTAAATATGTTGTATATTATGTCTGTAGTCTGCATTAGTAATGTCATTACTCACCCTCACTGTCAGCAGCTGGCAGGATGAAGATAAACACACCGAACAGAAGATGAACCTCCATGTTGTTGTCTTGGGTTACAAGTTTAGATGAGTTTTCTTCCAAATCATCACATCTTCTGTGTCAATGTTAACAACGCTAACCCTACCTAGCTGGAGTTAGGGTTAGGGCTAGTTAGGGTTAGGGCTAGTTAGGGTTAGTTAGGGTTAAGGGTTACCTAGCTAGTCTACCTGGTTACAAGGTACAGCAGCGCGAGCTGGACAACTTCCTGGTTTCTGTCAACAAGTGACGTATGCGGAAGTTTACCCGCACAATTGACATCGTTCCTAGAGCAGGGTGGACAGAGGGTTAGGGTTATAATTACAGTTAGTTAGTATAGTTAGGGTTATATTACAGTTAGTAAGTATAATTATAGTTAGGGTTATAATTACAGTTAGTTAGTATAGTTATAGTTAGGGTTATAATGTCTATGAGGGTGGACAGACCAAAAATGTCTGAACGTTTTTTTTCCCCCAGTTCGTATGCAACCTAACCTGACTTAGACTAATCCGAAGTTTTGATTTTAGTTATCTTTAGCCGTTTTCTCACAAAAACCTTTTTTTAATGCGTTATTTTAGGTCATTTTTGAACCGTTCCACCGTCTTGAATTTTGTGGCACGGAGGAGCTGTCAGTCTCGAGCTTGAAGAACGTCACATCTCTGCATTGTTTGACGTCACATCTCTGCGTTGTTCTACGTCACAGCTCTGCTTCTAGCCATGGCGCAGAAAATTTCCAAATTTGATAGATTGCGTATTATTGCAGGACCCAGCTATACAGGTTGTGCTGATATGCTAAAATAGGTAAACTAATTTTGTCACCTTAGAACGTTCAGATTTAAATGCATTCCTATGGGATTTTCATCAACATGACTTCAACTGGATTTTTTCCCAAAATGTATATATTTTTAACTGAATAAACAAACCTTATTTTGAAGAAAACAGCCTAACCTTTGTTTAAGATACGTCTCCCAGTTGTGCTGACCTTCTGTGAAAGGTAGCCAAAGCTACAAACTATAAGCAGTATTTTTATACACTTCCTCAATGTTGATTGCAACCAACATTTGATAGCTATCAGGACAGTCTACTGCCTGTACTAGTGTGCTATCAGGACAGTCTACTGCCTGTACTAGTGTGCTATCAGGACAGTCTACTGCCTGTACTAGTGTGATATCAGGACAGTCTACTGCCTGTACTAGTGTGCTATCAGGACAGTCTACTGCCTGTACTAGTGTGCTATCAGGACGGTCTGCTGCCTGTACTAGTGTGCTATCAGGACGGTCTGCTGCCTGTACTAGTGTGATATCAGGACGGTCTGCTGCCTGTACTAGTGTGCTATCAGGACGGTCTGCTGCCTGTACTAGTGTGCTATCAGGACAGTCTACTGCCTGTACTAGTGTGCTATCAGGACAGTCTACTGCCTGTACTAGTGTGATATCAGGACAGTGCTGCTGCCTGTACTAGTGTGCTATCAGGACAGTCTACTGCCTGTACTAGTGTGCTGCCTGTACTAGTGTGCTATCAGGACAGTTATATATGTAGTTATATGCCTGTAGTCTACTATACAACGCAGGTGCCACCGAGATTAGCTGTTAGCCGGACCAGCTGTTACCGAAAGTGATTCACTAGCAACTATTAACAGAAGGAAAACCAGATTGCCATTTACTATCTAGTCAGTTAGGATATTCTACGTCACAATATTGTAACTTGCACTGTGATAACAAAGCAACATTGAAAACTTTCCAGAGTTTAATAACACAGTGTGTGCGCATGCCAATCTAGTTTGTGTGTGCGTGTGTGTGTTTGTGTGTGCGTGTGTTTTCATCATCAGTGTAAACTCGTTCCCTTGGTCTAACCCTTCACAGTGTCTATGCTACAGGCTGGACGCTATTATTGATTTTAGGAGTAAAGATCAATAGTAGCAATATGTCAACTTCCAGGATGCAGACCATAATTTACTCAGCCTGTTAGGTACACAAGCACGCAGACACATGTTACCTAGGTAACAAACATATTTCACTCCTCTTAAATTTTGACATCATCTAACTTTGTCTTAATTGAAGGACACAAAATCAGCATTTAACCCTAACCCTATCCCATTACTTGTGATTCCTGGGATTGTATGCTTCCTCCGCATGTTGTATGAGAGATCCTGTTGGGTTAGGGTTAGATCATGCTGGGTCCCTAACCCTGACCCTGACCCGAACCCTGACCCTAACCCTGACCCTAACCCTAACCCTGACCTCAGGCTGGGTTGGTAGAGAGTCTCTAATCACCATGGTGATCTGTAGCATGTTCCTGAATTGGATCTGATAGCCCTGGTTTAGTTTTAAAAGCTTCGTACTCCAGAAGTCAAAATACTGTGTGATCAAATTTCACACCCTTTTAACTTCTTAAACTGTGTGTGTGCACTTGTGTGTGAGAGAGAGAGAACAGTGTGTGTGTGTGTGTGTGAGAGAGAGAGAGAGCAGTGTGTGAGAGAAAGTGTAAGGCCACTTCACTGTCCCCTGGCAGAACATCCATTAACCCACCCCCCTCTCTGGTTGCCAAGCGATAGAGCAAACGATGGGTGTTTGACCAGTCCTACAATCTTATTGTCAAATATTTGTCTGGGAAACAGCATCTTTCTGGCCTATAAATACTGAGACACTGGAGCCTTCACACACACCCTAGTTCTGAACCCATAATCATCTTTAAAGACCAACATCTAGTTTAGTCCCAGGGTTTAGGCTTGGCTTTAGAGACCCACCTGGCTCCAGAGACCCACCTGGCTCCAGAGACCCACCTGGCTCCAGAGACCCACCTCGCTCCAGAGACCCACCTTGCTTCATTGAACCCTAACCAATGTAAGAGTTTTTCCTTAAACTGCTGCATTGAATTTTTTTTTAATGGAAACCTTTTCTATTGTTTGAGTTTGGTTGCGTGTTGATGTTGCATTTTAAAATGTGATTTAATTGATCTCTGATCACATACTTACTTTGCTTTGATTGGTGCCTTAATTCTCCCCTCAGATTTGAATGGTCAGGATGGCTACAGGTGTCATCAGGAACTTCCTAATTCCAGGTCCTCCCACCTGCTGTATACCTTTGATTCTTCAGCACTCTCCTCCCCACAGGAAAAAGGAAGTTAGTGTGGACGAGGAGGAGAAAGAGGAGGTGAGGGAGGAGGGAGGGGAAGAGAGGGAGGAAGAAGAGGAGGAATATGAAGACTCTGAAGTTCTGGATGAAGAGGAGGAGTTCCTGGAGGAAGCTGTGTGTTGTCCTTCAGACATGACCAGTCAGCTTTTGCACTTTGCTGATATCATCAGTTTGGATGTGCAGCGTTATTTTGGCCGTTGCCCTGACGACCCGGAAGCATGTGACATCTACACTGACCGCATGTCCACAGCAAGCGGTGGCCGTCTCCGTTACTATGACGACCTGGTCAGAATGGCCCAGAGTGAAAACCCAGAGGACCCGGAGTCAATCTCTGTTGCCAGCGGCAACCTGGGACCCCTGGCCGAGCTGTTTGACCACTGCTGGGGGCGTGGTCAGGATCGGGGTCGACCAATGAATAAGAGACATCTCCCTTTAAGCTTTTGGACAGAGCCAATCCCTGGCCCTGTAGTGAGCATGAGCAATATTACCCAAAACCTCAGCTCACACCACACACACACACAGGACAATACACAGGCACTGGACACACACCACACACACACACAAGAAAATACACATCCTGATTTCAGTGATCTTCTAGCACACTGGGATCCAAACCCTAACCTCACACTCTGACCTCACACCCTGACCTCACACTCTGACCTCACACCCTGACCTCACACACTGACCTCACACCCTGACCTCACACACTGACCTCACACACCCTGACCTCACACACCCTGACCTCACACACTGACCTCACACACTGACCTCACACACTGACCTCACACTCTGACCTCACACACCCTGACCTCATACACTGACCTCACACCCTGACCTCACACACTGACCTCACACACCCTGACCTCACACACTGACCACACACACTGACCTCACATACACACAATATGACCTCTCACTCATGTACACACATACAAACTGATGTAACAGAAATTCACACATACTAACTGACCTCTTGCACATTGTAGTGTCTATAAATGCTCATATGAACTATATTCTATATTATAATCTGTATCAGTTTCTAACAACTATATTCTAACATTGTTTTAACCAATGTTCTATTTATTTTGGGAGAAATAAATGTTGTGTGTATGTTAGTCTGTCTCTGTTTAAAAGGTAACATGCTACATTATTGTGTGTGTGGGGGGTGCGGTGGGGGGGTCTGTGAGGAGGTGTGAATATGTGTGTGGACTGGTTACGTATTCTAATATGTTGCTGGAAAATGAATGACTTTGTTTGATTGGTCAC
>CM059314.1:107500-160000 GCA_030340665.1 Neosalanx taihuensis
TTGGTTGCAGCCCCACCTGCTTAGCCAGGATCTCCCAGCTGACTGGGACCAGGGACCGGTCTCTACTCTGGTGGCTAAGAACTTTGAGGCTGTGGCCTTTGACCCCAAAAAGAATGTCTTTGTGAAGTTCTGTAAGTTAGAAATGTTCACACATGACCACACATGACCACACATGACCACACATGACCACACACGACCACACACGACCACACACGACCACACACGACCACACATGACCACACATGACAACACATGACCACACATGACCACATGACCACACGACCACACATGACAACACATGACCACACATGACCACACATGACCACACATGACCACACATGACCACACATGACAACACATGACCACACGACCACACATGACAACACATGACCACACATGACATGTAAATCAACCCACATATCTCGAGGTTGTGTGTGTGAGCATGAGTGCATAAGTGGCTGAGCGGGTTAGTAATCAGAAGGTTGCCAGTTTGATTCCTGGCTAAGGAAACATTAAGTTGTGTGCTTGGGCAAGACACTTCACCCTACTGTCCTCAGGGGGAATGTCCCTGTACTTGCTGTAAGTTGCTCTGGATAAGAGCATCTTCAAAATTACTACATGTAAATATATGTGTGTGTGTGGTGTGTGTATGGTGTCTGTGTGTATGTGTGTGGTGTGTGGTGTGTGTGTGGTGTGTGTGTGGTGTGTGTGTGTGTGTGGTGTGTGGTGTGTGTGTGTGTGGTGTGTGTGTGGTGTGTGGTGTGTGTGTGTGGTGTGTGTGTGGTGTGTGTGTGCTCCAGATGCTCCATGGTGTGGACACTGTAAGGACTTAGCTCCAGTGTGGGAGAAGCTGGGCCAGATGTATGATGAGCGTGATGACATCATCATAGCTAAGATGGACAGCACAGCCAATGAGGTGGAGTCTTTATCTGTGTCTGGATACCCCACACTGAGATACTACCCTGCTGGAGAGGAGAGGAAGGTACACACACACACACACACACACTGAGATACTACCCTGCTGGAGAGGAGAGGAAGGTACACACACACACACACACACTGAGATACTACCCTGCTGGAGAGGAAGGTACACACACACACACACACACTGAGATACTACCCTGCTGGAGAGGAGAGGAAGGTACACACACACACACACACACACTGAGATACTACCCTGCTGGAGAGGAGAGGAAGGTACACACACACACACACACACTGAGATACTACCCTGCTGGAGAGGAGAGGAAGGTACACACACACACACACACACTGAGATACTACCCTGCTGGAGAGGAGAGGAAGGTACACACACACACACACACACACTGAGATACTACCCTGCTGGAGAGGAAGGTACACACACACACACACACACTAAGATACTACCCTGCTGGAGAGGAAGGTACACACACACACACACACTGAGATACTACCCTGCTGGAGAGGATATGAGGTCCACACATCTGTCCTGTTTGTAGGTGGTTGAATACTCTGGCAGTAGAGACCTGGAGTCGCTCTCCAAGTTCCTGGAAAGTGGAGGAACTCTGCCTGAGGAGACAGAGGAGGAGGAGGAAGAAGAGGAGGAAGAGGAGAAGGTAAGGAAGGGGGAGGAGGTAAGGGGAAACTCTTTAGCAACAACGGCACACAGTCTTGTCAAAGCACACAGGGGTAAGGGTGTGAGGTGAAAGATTAGAAGCGTGCACACAGGGATAAAGGAGTGGGGGTGAAATAAGTAAGTAAATACACACAAGGGGTAAAGGCTGGGATCAAAATAGAGTGCTGGGATACAATATTTACAGACTTTTTTTAGATAAAAATAGTCAGGAGATAAATAGTTGGAAGATAAAACCCTGTTGACTTAGGGTCATACATACTAATACTCTGAGTTGTAATTTGTAATATTCACAATCTAAATGTAGTGTGGGTTTTTATGTACAGACTGTACAATTGTACAAGTATTGCTTCTTGCAGAATATACAGTGTTAGGCGTAAAGAAGGGGGGAGGAAAGGGGAGGGAGTAATTCCCTAACTAGAGCCCTAGTACAACCAATCCTCTTTCTCCTTCTGCAGGTCACTGATGACTCATCACAGTCTTCTGCCAATGAAACCTCTAAAGATGAGCTGTAATCTCACACAGGACAAACATAACAGTTTCCATGGTTTCCTAATAAAATGTTTTAGTTCTAAAGTTCAGACTGTGATATTATTTCTGTTTTATTCTATACAGTATATATCCTCTATCCTCTATACAGCATACACCTGGGCTGTTCTGTTACCCAGCATACACCTGGGCTGTTCTGTTACCCAGCATACACCTGGGCTGTTCTGTTACCCAGCATGCACCTGGGCTGTCCTGTTACCCAGCATGCACCTGGGGAGAGGAATAGAGGGTCATTGTTGAATATACACCTGATATAACAGCCTGTTAATAAATTACAGAGATAAGACACACCTTACACGTACAAAACTTCATACACACACACCTTCATACACACACATTCATACACACACACACCTTCATACACACACATTCATGCACACACACCTTCAGACACACACCTTCATACACACACACCTCCACAGTTTCCTCCCTCCGTCTCAGTAGAGGTCCCTGCCAGACTGACTTCAACATGAAGCTGTTGCTGGTCTTGCTGTTGGGGCAGATCTGTGTCTGTGTGTGTGTCACACACTCTGAGAGGACACAGCTCTCCAATGAGGAGGACGAGGTTCTACAACTGAACAGAGGAAACTTCAAACAAGCTCTCAAACACCACAAACAGCTGCTGGTGCACTTTTGTAAGTTGTCACACATTCGTGTGTGTATAGTGTGTGTATGCTGAATGTGTGTATGGTCTGTGTGTGGTATGTGTATGCTGAATGTGTGTATGGTGTGTGTATGCTGAATCTGTGTGGTGTGTGTATAGTGTGTGTATGCTGAATGTGTGTATATGGTGTGTATAGTGTGTGTATGCTGAATGTGTGTATGTGGTGTGTATAGTGTGTGTATGCTGAATGTGTGTATGTGGTGTGTATAGTGTGTGTATGCTGAATGTGTGTGTGGTGTGTATAGTGTGTGTATGCTGAATGTGTGTATGTGGTGTGTATAGTGTGTGTATGTTGAATGTGTGTGTGGTGTGTATAGTGTGTGTATGCTGAATGTGTGTATGTGGTGTGTATAGTGTGTGTATGTTGAATGTGTGTGTGGTAAGTATAATGTGTGTATGATAGAGTGTGGGAGTCAGGTGGGGAGTGTGGGAGTCAGGCTGGTAATCAGAAGGTTCCTGGTTCAAACCCTAGCTGTGCCAACATGACGTTGTGTCCTTGGGCAAGACACTTCACCTCACTTGCCTCAGGGGGAATGTCCCAGTACTTGCCGTAAGTTGCTCTGGATAAGAGCGTCTGATAAATGACTACATTTAACTGTGCTTGGTGTTTGTGTGTGTGGTGTGGTGTGTGTGTAAATGTGTGTGTGTGTGTGTGTGTGGTGTTTTTGTGTGTGTGTGTGTGTGTGGTGTGTGTGTGTGTGGTGTGTGTGTAAATGTAAATGTGTGTGTGGTGTGTGGTGTGGTGTGTGTGTAAATGTGTGTGTGTGTGGTGTGTGTGTGGTGTGTATGTGGTGTGTGGTGTGGTGTGTGTGTAAATGTAAATGTGTGTGTGTGTGGTGTGTGTGTGGTGTGTGTGTAAATGTAAATGTGTGTGTGTGTGGTGTGTGTGTGGTGTGTGTGTAAATGTAAATGTGTGTGTGTGTGTGTGTGGTGTGTGGTGTGGTGTGTGTGTGTAAATGTGTGTGTGTGTGGTGTGTGTGTGTAAATGTGTGTGTGTGTGGTGTGTGTGTAAATGTAAATGTGTGTGTGTGGTGTGTGTGTGTGGTGTGTGTGTGTGGTGTAGTCGCTCCTCTGTCAGGGGAAGGCCAGCAGGTGGCAGCAGAGTTCAGAGCTGCAGCAAAGCAGTTAGCAGCTGACCCTCAGCAGAGGTTAGAGGTCAAGTTGGGGGTGCTGGACCTCTCCAAGGAGAAGGAGTTAGCCCAAGAGCTCAATGTCACAGCCCCGCCCTCACTCTGGCTCTACCAATCAGGAGACAGACAGAATGTCACACCTTGCCCAGGTACCTGATGTTAGTTTCCTCCAGGATCTTAATGACTTGTTGTGCTTGTTTCTCTTGTTGCTCTTGTTGCTCTTGTTGCTCTTGTTGGTCAGTTGTAACCAATTTGAAATTCTTGTACTCACTGTGAGGTATATTATCATTACTTGCTTTCCTACAGGTACACTATTGCCATGTCTTTGGTTCATTTTATTTAATTATAACTTGTTTAACTGAATGCTCTTGTGGTTCTTCCCTTTGGCACTTGTTTGGTTTCTCACAATGTCAATTTCATGTTCTGACTACCTGCTATGTTTGGGGTCTATCACGTCGTTATGATCAGTGACCGATGCTCTTTTGTAAAACTCTCTCTTGGAAGTTGCTTTGGTTAAAGAATGAATGAATAAATGTAAAAATAACATTTCTCCTGTGATTGTTCAGGACTGCAAACTGCTGCCACCATTGTGACATGGTTAAAGAGGAGGGCGGGGCCTTCAGCGGACCTCATCAATGATTTTAGCCAATCAGATAATCTAGCAGACTTGGAGGGGCTTGTAGTACTGGGACTGTTCAAGGTGATTGGCTGCTTAATTCTGATCATCTTCAAGTTCATGACCGGCTGAGTGAAGGATTTGTGTGTGATGTGTGTTAATGTATGTGATGTGTGTTAATGTGTGTGTATGTGTTAATGTGTGTTCTGTGTTAATGTGTGTTAATGTGTGTGCTGTGCGCAGGATCACCAGCAGGGGGCAGTGCAGGTTTTCTATGCTGCTGCAATAGACTTGCCAGACCTGCCTTTCTATATCAGCAGCTCTCAGGGCTTCTACAGGAAGTACAGCATCATTAACCAGGAAGTGGTGCTTCTGTTGAAACAGGTCTGTCACATGACTATGTCATGTTATTCGTCATAGAATTTGAAATAGAATGGCTCCAACCTCAGAATCTGATGATAGTATGTTGATGATGAATCATGAGTAAAGGCTTGTCACTGTTAGATTACACATTAGAGTCAACTTTATTGTCATTAAACATATATAAATACAAGATCCCAAAGTATTAATCAGTCTTTGTGTAAATGTGTGCATTATGTGTGTGGTGTGTGTGCTGTTGTGTGTGTGTAGTCTGAGTTGCTGCAGGTGTTTGACATGAGCAGCCAAACATCTAAAGAGGAGCTGATTCTCTTCATCACTGTTCACCAGATGGACCTGGTCACTGAGTACACTGGGAAGGTACACACACTCCAGACAGGTGCACACACACACACACACACTGACTTCAGTCAGGTACACACTCACTTCAGACAGATACACACACACATACACACACCAGACAGGTTTACACACACACATACACACACCAGACAGGTACACACACACACACACATACACACACCAGACAGGTACACACACACACTCCAGACAGGTACACATACACACACACCCACACTTCAGACAGGTACACACACTCCAAACAGGTACACACACACACACTCAAGTTTGTATTGCTATTCTAGTGGGGACTCAAAAGTCAGTCCCATTCAAAATAATGTTTTACCTCTCAACATAACTCTAAACCACACCCACACTCTCACCTTGAGTGATGGTGGGATGTTCCCAAAGACATATAAGAGGGTTAGGGTTATGGTTATGTTATGTTATGTTGTGGTTATGTTCCCAAAGACATATAAGAGGGTTAGGGTTGTGTCTTATATGTTCCCACCAGACTGCAGCACAGATCCTGTCTTCTCCAGTTCTAAACCACGCCCTCTTGTTTGTGAACAAAAGCTCCGACCACTTCTTCCATCTACAGGCGACTTTTAGTGCTGCTGCTGCCCCCTTCAGAGGGAAGGTGGGTACTGCATGCACACACCTAATACACCCTAATACACTGTAACATACCCTAATACACCGAAGACACACCTAATACACAGCTAGTACACCCTAATTAAATTAGATTCAACTTGTCAATGTCATTACACAGGTACAAGTATAGGGTAACGAAATACAGTTAGCATCCAACCAGAAGTGCAAAACAGTTATTACAACAGAATATAAATGTAATTGTATACTCAGAATATACACAGTATGTACAGTATAATCAGAATATACAGAGTATGTACAGATTACAGGGATTTGGTGGGGACAAATGTACAGCTGTACATGTACATTTTACATGCACAATGTACACCCTAATAACCCAAACTAACACTAATCTAGCTGAACAAGGTGTGTGTGTGTGTGTGTGTGTGTGAATAAATGGTGTGTATACTGTATGGTGTGTGTATATTGCATGATATGTGTGTATACTGTATGGTGTGTGTGTATACTGTATGGTGTGTGTGTATACTGTATGGTGTGTGATTGTGTGTGCGTATTGTATGGTGTGTGTGTACTGTATGGTGTGTGTGTGTGTACTGAAAAGTGTGTGTGTGTAGGTACTGTTTGTACTGGTGGATGTGAACGAGCTCAGGAATGGTCGGCTGTTGGAGTACTTCCGTGTTCGAAATGTTGAGGCTCCTCTGCTGCGATTGGTCAACCTGACAGACCATGTGACCTACCAGCTCCACTCTGATTTGCTGGACACGCCCACCATCACACACTTCTGCCAGTCATACCTGGAGGGCAAGGCCAAGGTACACAGACACAGCTACACACATGTTCACAAGCAAGTAACATGCGTGTGTATGTGTTTATATGTGTGTATGTATGTGTGTGTGTGTGTGTGTGTGTGTGTGTGTGTGTGTGTGTGTGTGTGTGTGTGTGTGTGTATGTATGTATGTATGTATGTATGTATGTATGTATGTATGTATGTATGTATGTATGTGTGTGTGTGTGTGTGTGTGTGTGTGTGTGTGTGTGTATATGTGAATGTGTGTGTGTGTATCTGTGTGTGCGTGTGTGTGTGTAGCCCCGCCTGCAGAGTGAGGAACCTCCTGCTAACTGGGACCAGCATGTGGTGAAGGAGCTGGTCGGCTCTAACCTGGAAAGAGTCGCCTTCAACCCAGACAAGACTGTCTTCATCCTGTTCTGTAGGGACACACACACAACCTCTCTTACACACACACAACCTCTCTTACACACACACAACCTCTCTTACACACACACAACCTCTCTTACACACACACAACCTCTCTTACACACACACAACCTCTCTTACACACACACAACCTCTCTTACACACACAACCTCTCTTACATATCCACACACACACAACCTCTCTTACACATCCACACACATAACCTCTCTTACATATCCACACACACACAACCTCTCTTACACATCCACACACACACAACCTCTCTTACACATCCACACACACAACCTCTCTTACACATCCACACACACACTCTTAGACACATCCACACACACACTCATCATGCTCTTTGTTGCAGATCTTCCCTACAGTCAGAGGAGTCGCTCTCTTTTCCTGTTGTGGGAGGAGCTTGGTACGGTCTTCCTGCCCAGAGAGGATGTAGTCATCGCCCGCATCGACACGTCTGCCAATGACATTAACCTGTTTCTGCAGGAGCCGTGCCCCTCCCTGGCCCTGTTCCCTGCCCTTCATGCTGAGAGGGTCTGTCACTGTGTGTGTGTGTGGTGGGGGGTGGGGTTGTGTGTGTGTGGTGTGTGAGAGACAGAGAGAGAGTAACATTAGATTAAATTTGGCAGATGCTGATCTACAGAGGAGCGAGGACTCTGAAGGAGCTGAGGGTCTTTCTGGAGAGAGAGATGGAGAAAGCCAGCAGAGAAAGAATCCAGGTTGTTAACTTGAACCAGCAGCTTTCATAAACACCTGCTGCATTGTGTATTAATGCATACATGTGTGTGTGTGTCCAGGAAGAACAAGAGAGACGGCAGTACACTGAAGCACAGAAGGCTGCTGAGATCAAGGAAGAGCTTTAGTATGGATTTTTAGGATGCTAGTGTGCTGTATGCTAGGATAGTAGCATGCAGGATGCTAGTTCACTGTATTAAAGTCTGTTTCAAAGTGTCTGTCTCACTGTCTCATTGAAGACTCACCTTGTTAGATTTTTAAAAGAGAATGTCAAGTCTGTTGGTCGTTGCTGTTATTGGTGGTTTGACAAGAGCAGACCAGTTTAGTCCAGAACAGACCAGTTTAGTCCAGAGCAGACCAGTTTAGTCCAGAACAGACCAGTTTAGTCCAGAGCAGACCAGTTTAGTCCAGGACAGACCAGTTTAGTCCAGAGCAGACCAGTTTAGTCCAGAACAGACCAGTTTAGTCCAGAACAGACCAGTGGACAGCAAACAGATTGGAACCAGGATGAGGAACAGAGGGTTCAGAATGTGTCTGCAGAACAGAACTGTCATAAGGTTCTAGAATGTCAGACAGAACAGAACTGTTATGCTTTCCTGTTCTACATTTTGACCCACATCCCCTTAAATCCTAATTAGCTTCGATACCAGGCCTACACACTGTCTTACACACACATTTATTTATAGATCTGTTTAATCACAAATGTTATTTTAAAAACTTCATATTAATGTGAAAACTACTCTCACTCACTTATCTAAAATATCTTAACTATAGAGTGTTGTTTTATTAGTTAAGGTTATGTTATAGTTATCATGTCAGTATTGATTGGCAGCAGACTCGATCTCTGAAACACATGACGTCATAAAATAAATGCTGCTCCCGCGGTCCTGCGCGAGGCTTCTGATCAGCACCGACACACACAGAACCATATACATGTCTATGCACAGAACTACGTTCATAATGCCGAATACGCGTGCGCGCGCCAACATCAGCCTGGACCAAGGATTACAACTGGAGTGTCGCGCGCACAGCTGGCTCGTGTTTATGTAATAGGCTACAGTGCTACGCGAGCTCCGCTGCCGAGAGACATTGGTGACGTTAAAATATCAGCGCGTGTTGATATTCTGAGGATGATGCTCGAGTGATCCGCGAGAGCTCCAGATTCACACGCACACACGTCAGGCTGGACTCGAGCACATTCTGTGGGATTGCGAGGTCACTGAAGGAAGGACAAAGCGGACCGTGAGCACCCTTACCGGATGGACGGTCCCGTGCCGGAGAGGGGTAACGGGGCTGGTCGGTTTAGAGGTTATTGAGGTTGTTTGAGCGTGTCGGAGCAGCCCTGTCCATCTGCACAGACATGGGGATGGAGAGGACACATTAACGGACGGATAGACCGAGCAAAGAGCAGGGAGATGGGGAAAGATCAGGAACTACTGCAGGCCGTGAAGACCGAGGATCTGCTGACGGCTCAGCGGCTTCTGCAAAGACCTCGAGCGGGGAAAGCAAGTGAGTTCCACCCCAGCCCCTCCTCACGCGCTCACACACACAGGGCGGCCTCGCGCACACAGGCCTTGTACGTCATCTGTCATAGTGATGCATCTCCTCTAGACAGGATGGAGTCAGACTGCAGATCATATTATGTGTACAGGCTTGTTATATCTCTGTGATGATCATGTTATGTATATATGCAGTATCCTGGTAAGACGATTTGGTATCTGATACACGATGAGGGCAATATTACTGGGTATCTGATACAGTGTATGAGTGTGTGTGTGTGTCATACACACTAGTGAGTGTGCGTGTGTTATACACACTAGTGAGTGTGCGTGTGTCATACACACTAGTGAGTGTGTGTGTGTCATACACACTAGTGAGTGTGCGTGTGTTATACACACTAGTGAGTGTGCGTGTGTTATACACACTAGTGAGTGTGTGTGTGTTATACACACTAGTGAGTGTGTGTGTGTTATACACACTACACCACTACTCTCACAGAAAGGATTACTGGTGTGTAAAGAGTCCAGATGTTGTAGATGTAATACAGACATCATGAATCTGTGTGCTTGAGGTGTCTGTATTTGATGTGTGTGCGTGAGAGCTGTTTGTATGTGTGTGTATGAGATGTGTGTGTGTTTGTGTGTGTGTGAGCTGTTTGTATGTGTGTGTATGAGATGTGTGTGTGTGTGAGCTGTTTGTATGTGTGTGTATGAGATGTGTGTGTGTGTGTGAGCTGTTTGTATGTGTGTGTATGAGATGTGTGTGTGTGAGCTGTTTGTATGTGTGTGTGTGAGATGTGTGTGTGTGTGAGCTGTTTGTATGTGTGTGTATGAGATTTTGTGTTTAAGTGTGTGTGAGTGTGTATTTAAGTGTGTGTGTGAGGCGTCAGGAGCAGGTGGAGTTGGAACCATGTAGTGTGAGTGTGTGTGAGTGTGTGTGTGTGTGTGTGTGTGTGTGTGTGTGAGTGTGTGTATATATGAGTGTGTGTGTGTTTGTGTGTGCATGTGTGAGTGTGTGTGAGTGTGTGTGTGTGTGAGTGTGCGTGTGTGAGAGAGAGATCATTGGAGTGATGTGTAATTTACAGGGAGTTGAAGCGATAATTAGATTTCAATTACAGCCTGAGATGTACTCTTCTCTCTCTCTCTCTCTCTCTCTCTCTCTCTCTCTGTCTCTCTCTGTCTGTCTCTCTCTGTCTCTCTCTGTCTCTCTCTGTCTGTCTCTCTCTCTCCCTTCTTTTCTATCTGTCTCTCTCTGTCTGTCTCTGTCTGTCTCTCTCTGTCTCTCTCTCTCCCTTCTTTTCTCTCTGTCTCTCTCTGTCTGTCTCTCTCTCTGTCTCTCTCTGTCTGTCTCTCTCTCTCCCTTCTTCTCTCTCTGTCTCTCTCACTCTGGCTCTCTCTCTCTCTCCCTCCTCTCTCTCTCTGTCTCTCTCTCTCCCTCTCTCTATCTTTGTCTCTCTCCCTCTCCCTCTCTCTCATTCTCTCCCTCTCTCTTTCACACACACGTTCTCACTCTCTCCCTCACACTATGGAGAGTGGAGGAGACAGAGGAGGAGAGACAAGGAGAGACAGAGACAGAGAGAGTGAGCGAGACAGGCAGAGGAGGAGAGAGACAGATAGAGAGGAGGACAGACAAGGAGAAAGAAGAGGAGAAAAGGAGGAGAAAGGAGGTGAGAGAGGAGAGGAGTGGATAGAGGAGTAGACAAAGGAGGTGAGAGAGGAGAGAGGAAAGCAATCTTTTCCCCAGATTACAGATTATACCCTTCAAATGGGGATTATACCCTCTGTGTGTATGTGCATGGGGTGTGTATGTGAGTTCTGTGTGTAGTATAAATGTGTGTTTTGTGTGTTATTAATGTGTGTGTGTGTGTGTGTGTGTTAAATCAGAAATTATATTTGGGTTAACAACAGCACACCTCTACTGCATATTGTAAACTCACAAACTGACATGCTGTTTGTTTGTGTTCCAGAATTGTTGGGAACTGCAAAGAAAGTTAATGTGAACTTTCAAGACACTGACGGGTGAGTATCACACACACACACACTCTCTCACACACGTGCACATACATACATACTTTCTAACCACAGACAGAGAGAGACAGAGAGAGACAGAGAGAGAGAGAGAGAGAGACAGAGAGAGAGAGAGACAGAGAGACAGAGAGAGAGAGAGAGAGACAGAGAGAGAGAGAGACAGAGAGAGAGAGAGACAAAGAGAGAGAGAGAGAGAGACAGAGAGAGAGAGAGACAGAGAGACAGAGAGAGAGAGACAGAGAGAGAGACAGAGAGAGAGACAGAGACAAAGAGCGACAAAGAGAGAGAGAGAGAGACAGAGAGAGACAGAGAGTAACTTTTTTTTTTTACCAGCACTCTAATAACATCAAGACAACCCGTATGAAGCAGAAAGTGTGTGTGTACGGGTGTGTATACGGGTGTGTGTGTGTACGGGTGTGTGGTCTCTGGTGTTGCACTTCATCTCTCTCTCTTGTGACCTACTTCCATTAATAAGCGTCTCTCTGCCCTGAAGCATGATCACACACACACACACACACACCACAGTTCTACAGAAGAACCAATGCGTCTATATAACTTTAATAATAGTAATAATAATATAATGTTACTTTCCCTAACCATCCAGTGAGGAAAAATTTCTTTAGTGTCAGTATCCATGAAACAGATCACAGGACAAAGTCCAGATATTCCAGAATCTCAAACAACAAATTCAGTCCCAGCCGGCCTCTTCCTACTGCGCTACATGGATGAACACGTGTGTGTGTGTGTGCAGGCTGTCTGCTCTGCACTATGCAGCCCTCAGTGGGAGCATGGAGCTTCTGTCTCTGCTGCTGGAGGCTCAGGCTACAGTGGACATCAAGGACAATAAAGGTGCTGCTCCTCTCCTCCTCCTCCCTCTCCTCCTCCGCCTCTTCCCTCTCCTCCTCCTCCTCCTCCCTCTCCTCCTCCGCCTCTTCCCTCTCCTCCTCTCCACCTCCTCATCCTCCTCCCTCTCCTCTCCTCTTCTCCACCTCCTCCTCCTCCTTCCCTCCTCTTCTCTCCTCTTTCTCTCCTCCTCCTCTTCCTCTCCTCCTCCCCATCAATTAATCAGTTAGTAGTAAAATTAGTCATGTTCTTGTTCGCTTTTGTTTGTGTGTGGTGTGTGTGTATGATGGTGTGTGTGTGTCTGTCTGATGGTGTGTGTGTTTTCAGGAATGCGTCCTCTACACTATGCTTCATGGCAGGGAAAGACTGGACCAATGAAAATGCTTTTGAAGGCGGGCTCATCGGTGAATGGCCAATCAGAGGAGGGTCAGATTCCGCTCCACCTATCGGCCCAGCATGGACACTATGACGGGGTAACCAATCACAGCTCCCCACACTCCTGTCAATAACACGAGCCTGGATTTGTTTGCAGGGTGATGAAGAGCCTGAAGTAACCCTAACCCCAAGTAACCCTAACCCCAAGTAAACCTAACCCCAAGTAACCCTAACCCCAAGTAAACCTAACCCCAAGTAAACCTAACCCCAAGTAACCCTAACCCCAAGTAACCCTAACCCCAAGTAAACCTAACCCCAAGTAACCCTAACCCCAAGTAACCCTAACCCCAAGTAAACCTAACCCCAAGTAAACCTAACCCCAAGAAACCCCAATCCTAACTCACTGATTGTGTGTGTGTGTGTGTGTCTGCATGCGTGTGTCTCTGATGTGTGTGTTTCTAGTCAGAGATGTTGTTGCAGCACCAGTCTAACCCGTGTCTGTCAGACGCAGCAGGAAAGACGCCCCTGGACCTGGCCTGTGAGTTTGGAAGAGTCGGGGTGAGCCGTCTTTCTCAGTTGACCTTTGACCCTCCTCATGGGAACCTCTCAACCTGTCACTCTGCCTGATGTGTGTGTGTGTGTGTGTGCAGGTGGTGCAGTTACTGCTCAGTAGTAACGTGTGTGTGTGTGTGTGTGTGTGTGTGCAGGTGGTACAGTTACTGCTCAGTAGTAACATGTGTGTGTGTGTGTGTGTGTGTGTGTGTGTGTGTGTGTGTGTGTGTGCAGGTGGTACAGTTACTGCTCAGTAGTAACATGTGTGTGTGTGTGTGTGTGTGTGTGTGCAGGTGGTACAGTTACTGCTCAGTAGTAACGTGTGTGTGTGTGTGTGTGTGTGTGTGTGTGTGTGTGCGCAGGTGGTACAGTTACTGCTCAGTAGTAACATGTGTGTGTGTGTGTGTGTGTGTGTGTGTGTGTGTGTGTGTGCGCAGGTGGTACAGTTACTGCTCAGTAGTAACATGTGTGTGTGTGTGTGTGTGTGTGTGTGTGCAGGTGGTACAGTTACTGCTCAGTAGTAACATGTGTGTGTGTGTGTGTGTGTGCAGGTGGTACAGTTACTGCTCAGTAGTAACATGTGTGTGTGTGTGTGTGTGTGCAGGTGGTACAGTTACTGCTCAGTAGTAACATGTGTGCTGCTATGCTGGAGCCATCAGACCCCTCAGCAGTGTCTCCTCTTCACCTGGCTGCCAAGAACGGACATATTGATGTCATCCGGTCAGAACCCTCACCCTAACCTCACCCTCACCCTAACCTAACCCTCACCCTAACCTCCCCCTAACCCTCACCCTAACCCTCACCCTAACTCAACCCTAACTCAACCCTGACCCTAATCAAACTCTAACTCATGGTGTCTGGTGTGTGTGGTGTGTGTATCTGGTGTGTTTGTGTGTGGTGTGTGTGTCTATCTGGTGTGTGTGTGTGTGTGTGTGTGTGTGTGTGTGTGTGTGTGGTGTGTGTGTGTGTGTATCTGGTGTGGTGTGTGTGTGTATCTGGTGTGGTGTGTGTGTGTGGTTGGCTGCAGGCTCCTGATCCAGGCTGGTATAGACATCAACAGACAGTCAGAGTCTGGCACAGCTCTACACCAAGCTGCCCTCTGTGGGAAAACTGAAGTGGTGCGTCTCCTGCTGGACGTAAGTCTGTCACACACACACTGACCCTACACACACACCATTAACACACACACACACACACACACACACACACACACACACACACACACACACACACTGACCCTATACACACAATACAAACCAACTGGGAGTCAGGTGGCTCAGCGGTTAAGGCGTTGGCCTCATGATCGGAAGGTTGTGAGTTAAATTCTTGGATATGGTGATGTGATGTGTCCTTGGGCAAGGCACTTCACCATACCTGCCTCAAGAGTGACCCTGTACTTACTGTAAGTCACACTGGATAAGAGAGTCTGAATCTTTCTTTCAATTGAAACACACATTGTCCCTCAGAGTGGGATCAGTGCAGCTGTGAGGAACACACTCTGCCAAACAGCTCTGGACATCGTCAACCAGTTCACCACCACCCAGGCCAGCAAAGAGATTAAACAGCTACTGAGAGGTGAGGAGGAGGAGGGGGAGGGGGAGGAGGGGGGGGGGAGGAGGAGGGTGAGGAGGGGGAGGGGGAGGGGGAGGAGGGGGGGGGAGGAGGAGGAGGAGGGGGGGGAGGAGGAGGGGGAGGAGGAGGGGGAGGGGGGGGAGGAGGGGGGGGGGGAGGGGGAGGAGGAGGAGGGGGAGGAGGAAGGGGAAGGGGAGGGGGGAGGAGGAGGAGGGGTTTCAGTAACTGTGTTTGATGTGTGTGTGTGTGTGTGTGTGTGTGTGTGTGTGTGTGTGTGTGTGTGTGTGTGTGTGTGTGTGTGTGTGTGTGTGTGTCATAGATGCATCTGCAGCCATGCAGGTCAGAGCGCTGAAGGACTACTGCAACAACTATGACCTGACCAGCCTCAACATTAAGACTGGAGACATTATCACGGTACACACACACACTTCACACACACACAGAAATTGTGGTCTTGTTCACCCTTTTCTTTAGTATGAAGGCCACACAGAGAGTAAACTGTCAGTTAGGGAGTCGGGTTAGTAATATCAGAAGGCACCAGGTTCAAACCCCGGCTGTGTTAACATGACGTTGTGTCTCTGGGCAAGACACTTCACCATACTGTCCTCATGGGGGAATGTCCCTGTACTTACTGTAAGTCACTCTGGATAAGAGCGTCTGATAAATGACTGAATTTAGTTTGTTTGTGTTGTGTGTGTGTGTGTGTTGTGTGTTGTGTGTGGTGTGTGTTGTGTGTTGTGTGTATGTTGTGTGTGTTTGGTTTGTTTGTGTGGTGTGTGTTGTGTGTGTGTGTGTCTGGTGTGTGTTGTGTGTGTGTGTGTGTGTGGTGTGTGTGTATATCAGGTTTTGGAGCAGCATACTGATGGAAGATGGAAGGGTTGTATCCATGACAACCGGACAGGAAATGACCGTGTGGGTTACTTCCCATCCAACATGGTGGAGGTGATCAAGAGGGCAGGTGACCAATCATATTGCGGAATAAGTGTGTGTGTGAGAGAGAGAGAGAGAGAGAGAGAGAGAGAGAGAGAGAGAGAGAAAGAGAGAGCCTCCCCTACCTCCCCCTCCACCTCCCCTACCTCCACCTCCCCTACCTCCACCTCCCCTACCTCCTCCCTCTCTCCCTCTCCTCTTCTAGTTTGCATGGTTTCACCTCTTTGCTTAATTTGATTGTTTTTGCTTTGTAAGTTCTCCATTCTGAGTTTGGATTTGATCATCTAATATTAGTTGTATTTGAACTCATATTAGTGTTTACTTTATGTATCTTACATTGTTTACATTATTATTAGTTTTTTCTTTATAGTCAGTATATTTTCTGTTAGTTTATATTTTGACTGACTTGTTTGGGTTGTTGTCGTTTGCCTTTCCTCTTCCTGGTCTGCACATAGGCCACACCCCTTCCCCACAGAGCCACACCCTCCTGTTGCGTAGACCCGCCCCTTGCCCTGCTCTCCCTGTCAATGGCCACGCCTCTCATTTGTCTCCTCTTCTCACTCCTCAAACTCCCATGTTCTCTTCCTTTGGCTACTCTACACTTTCTCTGTCCACCCCTCCTCTCTTCCTTCCTGCTGCCCCCACCCTCTCCACCCCTCCTCTCTTCCCTCCTGCTGCCCCCACCCTCTCCACCCCTCCTCTCTTCCCTCCTGCTGCCCCCACCCTCTCCACCCCTCCTCTCTTCCCTCCTGCTGCCCCCACCCTCTCCACCCCTCCTCTCTTCCCTCCTGCTGCCCCCACCCTCTCCACCCCTCCTCTCTTCCCTCCTGCTGCCCCCACCCTCTCCACCCCTCCTCTCTTCCCTCCTGCTGCCCCCACCCTCTCCACCCCTCCTCTCTTCCCTCCTGCTGCCCCCACCCTCTCCACCCCTCCTCTCTTCCCTCCTGCTGCCCCCACCCTCTCCACCCCTCCTCTCTTCCCTCCTGCTGCCCCCACCCTCTCCACCCCTCCTCTCTTCCCTCCTGCTGCCCCCACCCTCTCCACCCCTCCTCTCTTCCCTCCTGCTGCCCCCACCCTCTCCACCCCCTCTCCCCCTGCCCCTCTTCTCTCCACGAATCAGGAGCAGCACAGTCAGACAGGTACCTAGCAACCATCTGATTTTATGAACATAAAGTAACATCAGTTATGGCAACAACATATTACATCATCCCACCCACCAGCATAAGAGCCAATAGCATCCCACCACCTAGAACACAAAAGTGTCAGTCCACCTACCAGACCACCAGACCAGTTACCCTGACTACTAGACCACCAGACCAGTTACCCTAACTACCAGACCAGTTACCATGACTACTAGACCACCAGACCAGTTACCCTGACTACCACTTACCAGTCTAGCAGACTATCAGATCACTATGCTGTTTTTTAACCCATGACTCCTTCAAGAGGAGGCAGTTTGCTGCCTGGTGCACTCTGATTGGCTGCTACTGGCTCTCCAGCACAATCTTCCATGCCATTGGTTCCTTCCCTTGTGGTATAAAGTATAGATATCTGGAATATGAGTGTGTGTGTTACAGTTACTGTGTGTGTATGAGGGTAAGTGTACGAGTGTGATGGGTGTGTTTCTTGGGGTTGTTCTGATACTTACAGATGCTGTGTGTGTGTGCATGGGTTTGTTTTTATGGTGTGTGTGTGTGCTCCAGGAACGAGGGGATCCAGCCCCCAGGACTCGCCCACTCTAGGCCAGCAGGGTGGCAGCACCGAGGACATCTGGGTCCTGCGGAAACCCCTGGCAGGTTCGACCTAACCACACACACACTCACAATCCATGTATATACAGGTGTGTTTCTAATATGTGTGTGTGGATATGTGTTGGTGTGTGTGTTTCTAATATGTGTGTGTTGGTGTGTGTGTAACAGGAGGAGACAGGAGTGGCAGTGTTGCCAGTATAGGCAGTGTTCGATCCACAGGCAGCAATCACACCTCAGGAAACATACAGACGATCAACACACCTCCCCCTAGCTCACACGCTAGCAACACGCCTCCCCCTAGCTCACACGCTAGCAGCACGCCTCCCCCTAGCTCACACGCTAGCAACACGCCTGGCCTCAACACACATGGGCTGAACGCTCCTGGCCTTCATGCTCAGGCAGAGGGAGTTAAGGTGTGTTGGCCTTCCTGCTTCCTGATTCCTTCTCAATGTGTACTGGACCCACACTGAACATGGTGTGTGTGTGTCTGTGTGTGTGTGTGTGTGTGTGTGTGTGTGTGTGTGTGTGTGTGTGTGTGTGTGTGTGTGTGTGTGTGTGTGTGTGGTGTGTGTGTGCATGTGTGTCTCTGTGTGTGTGTGTGTCTCTGTGTGTGTGTGTGTGTGTGTGTGTGTGTGTGTGTGTGTATGTGTGTGTGTGTGTGTGTGTGGTGTGTGTGCATGTGTGTCTCTGTGTGTGTGTGTGTGTGTGGTGTGTGTGTGCATGTGTGTCTCTGTGTGTGCGTGTGTCTGTGTGTGTGTGTGTGTGTGGTGTGTGTGTGTATGTGTGTGTGTGTGTGTGTGTGTGTGTGGTGTGTGTGCATGTGTGTCTCTGTGTGTGTGTGTGTGTGTGGTGTGTGTGTGCATGTGTGTCTCTGTGTGTGCGTGTGTCTGTGTGTGTGTGTGGTGTGTGTGTGTATGTGTCTTCTGTAGCTTCTGGCCACTGTTTTGTCCCAGTCAGTGAAAGCCAAAGAGCATCTACTGGAGCAGTCCAGATCAGTGGAACAGTCAACAGGTAAACACACACACACCACATACACACACACACACACACACACACACACACACACACATATACACACACTCGCACACACTGTCTCTTGCTCTCTCATCTTCTCTCTCTTCCTCTATTCTTCTTCTCTTTCAGCCTCCTGTGCTCCAGAGCAGAGGTCATTTGAACGGAAGGCAGAGGTGGCTGATGGGAAGGTGAGTCTTCCTGCTCTGTGGACTGGCCCGTTGCCATGGAGACACAGACAGAGCACATACTGTTCTAGAACGAGCTGAGAGAATGTTTTGTGTTCTAGAAGGAGGCAGTAGTGGAGTGGCTCAGTGAGTTTCAGCTGCAGTTCTATACCACCCACTTCCTCACGGCAGGATATGACCTCCAGACCATTAGCTACATGAGCCCTGAGGTAAGGTCACATGACCTCAGCCCTGCTCTCCAGCCCCGCCCCCTGTCTGTCTGTCCAGGCTCCACCCAGCCCAGCTGGCCAATCAGCTATCAGACCACTCCCTGACCTCTGACCTGGATGATGTCATCATAACCCTCCTGTCTGTGTCACCTGACCCCGGTGTGAGTCTTCAGAGATAGCCAATCACCTCTCATTCTGCATCCTGTTTATACTTGATGCAGCCTATTTTGCATGTGACAAACAACCTGTAGTGTAGCTGTGTGTCTCTTTGTCTGCGTGTGTCTCTGTGTTTGTGTGCAAGTGTGTGTGTGTGTATGTGTCTGTAATGTATAACACTAATGTGTGACTATTAGTGTTTATCTATGTGAGAAAGCAACACATTGTAACTGGTTGTGTTAATATAACTGTCCCCGTTGTGTTTGTGTGTGTGTGCATGTGTGTTTGTGTGTGGGTGTTTGTGCATGTGGGTGTGTGTTTGTGTGTGTATTTGTGTGTGTGTGTGTGTGTGTGTGTGTGTGTGCATACGTGTGTGTGTGTTTGTGTGTGTGTTAGGACCTGACTGCTATTGGAGTGACTAAACCAGGACATCGTAAGAAACTGACAGCTGAGATCAGCAAGCTGCCATCTGCAGAGTGGCTGCCACAACACACACCTGTAAGAACACACACCTGTACCCACAACACACACCTGTAAGAACACACACCTGTACCCACAACACACACCTGTAAGAACACACACCTGTACCCACAACACACACCTGTAAGAACACACACCTGTACCCACAACACACACCTGTAAGAACATACACCTGTACCCACAACACACACCTGTAAGAACACACACCTGTACCCACAACACACACCTGTAAGAACACACACCTGTACCCACAACACACACCTGTAAGAACACACACCTGTACCCACAACACACACCTGTAAGAACACACACCTGTACCCACAACACACACCTGTAAGAACACACACCTGTACCCACAACACACACCTGTAAGAACACACACCTGTACCCACAACACACACCTGTACCCACAACACACACCTGTAAGAACACACACCTGTACCCACAACACACACATGTAAGAACACACACCTGTACCCACAACACACACCTGTACCCACAACACACACCTGTAAGAACACACACCTGTACCCACAACACACACCTGTACCCACAACACACCCCTGTAAGAATACACACCAGTACCCACAACACACACCTGTACCCACAACACACACCTGTAAGAATACACACCAGTACACACAACACACACATGTACCCACAACACACACCAGTACCCACAACACACACCTGTACCCACAACACACACCAGTACCCAGAACACACACACACCTGTACGGTTATATTCTTAGTGTATGGGCATGATACAGTGTGGTAAAAACCGTAAGCCTAAAGCAGTGTGTGTGTGTGTGTGTGTGTTCCTGCAGACCAGCCTGGCAGACTGGCTGTCTATAATAGGTCTACACCAGTACTACCAGGCTCTCGTACAGAATGGCTATGAGAACATGGACTTTGTGTCAGAGCTCAGCTGGGACGACCTCCAGGAGATTGGCATCACCAAGCTGGGTAACTATGACGACAGACAGATACAATATCACCAAGCTGGGTAACTACGACAACAGACCGATCGCCAAGATGGATAACTGACAAATACAGACATATACATTATACAGGGTGACCCAAAAAACAGAATTTTTTTAATTGCGTATTGAAATGGATTTGAATTGAACCATGACTGCATTTTGGGACTGTATGACCATGACAACTGGACTGATGCTGTGTGTAACCATGACGATGACTAGACTGTTTCTGTGTGTCTCCTAGGTCACCAGAAGAAGCTGATGCTGGCGGTGAGGAGACTGAAGGACCTGCAGACTGGAGACCATAGCTCCGCCCTTCCTCCCTCTAGACCCGCCCCCCTTGCACCCCTCCCAGACACCAGGTCCCCTCCTCACACCCCTCCTCAGACCCCCACCAAGACCCAGTCCTCCTGCCCCAAGGCCAGGCCCCGCCCCTCCATGCAGGCATCTGATTCGTCGGTCCGTGATGGTGGTGTGTGTGTACCCTTGCTGTGCTTGCCCTCAGGGGAGGGGCCCTCAGGGGAGGGGCGCTACTCTGTGGAAGCTGAAGGCCCCCCGCCCCCTGATTTCGCCCCTAGATACGCCACCGTGTGCCGAAGCAGCTCAACTCTGAGCCCCACCCCTAACGACGCCACTGTCAACCGCAGCCAGTCATCTGTCACGCTGCGCCCACGTCGTAAAGGCCGACCCCCAACACCACCCAAGCGCTCCTGTTCCTCTATCTCCGGAGGCGACGGGGAGGGGGAGGGGCTACTAGCACTGCCAGCCTATCGGGAGAGGCGGGCAAGCGACTGTGGTGGCCTGACAGGGAGGAGGGAGGGGGGGCTGCAGCGCTCAGAGGGGGCAGGGGGCAGCGTCAGAAGTCTGGCAGCCATGTTGGAAACATCTATGGGGAGTGGAGCCAAAACTCTGCCCAGGAGCCTGGGAAGCCACAGTGCCACCTACCTGCAGGTATGTGTTTAACTGTGTGTGTGTCCACCTACTGTCTGTGTGTGTGTGTGTGTATCCACCTACTGTGTGTGTGTGTGTCCACCTACTGTCTGTGTGTGTGTGTCCACCTACTGTCTGTGTGTGTGTGTGTCCACCTACTGTCTGTGTGTGTGTCCACCTACTGTTTGTCTATGTGTGTGTCCACCTACTGTCTGTGTGTGTGTGTATCCACCTACTGTCTGTCTGTGTGTGTGTCTACCTACTGTCTGTGTGTGTGTGTCCACCTACTGTCTGTGTGTGTGTGTCTACCTACTGTCTGTGTGTGTGTATCCACCTACTGTCTGTGCGTGTGTATCCACCTACTGTCTGTCTGTGTGTGTGTCTACCTACTGTCTGTCTGTGTGTGTCTACCTACTGTCTGTCTGTGTGTGTATCCACCTACTGTCTGTGTGTGTGTGTCCACCTACTGTCTGTGTGTGTGTATCCACCTACTGTCTGTGTGTGTGTGTCTACCTACTGTCTGTGTGTGTGTGTATCCACCTACTGTCTGTGTGTGTGTGTCTACCTACTGTCTGTGTGTGTGTGTGTGTGTATCCACCTACTGTCTGTGTGTGTGTGTCCACCTACTGTCTGTGTGTGTGTGTATCCACTTACTGTCTGTGTGTGTGTGTCCACCTACTGTCTGTGTGTGTGTGTCTACCTACTGTCTGTGTGTGTGTGTCTACCTACTGTCTGTGTGTGTGTGTGTATCCACCTACTGTCTGTGTGTGTGTGTATCCACCTACTGTCTGTGTGTGTGTGTCTACCTACTGTCTGTGTGTGTATCCACCTACTGTCTGTGTGTGTGTGTATCCACCTACTGTCTGTGTGTGTATCCACCTACTGTCTGTGTGTGTGTGTATCCACCTACTGTCTGTGTGTGTATCCACCTACTGTCTGTGTGTGTGTGTCTACCTACTATCTGTGTGTGTATCCACCTACTGTCTGTGTGTGTGTCTATCTACTGTGTGTGTGTGTGTCTATCTACTGTGTGTGTGTGTCTACCTACTGTGTGTGTGTCTATCTACTGTGTGTGTGTGTCTATCTACTGTGTGTGTGTGTCTACCTACTGTGTGTGTGTCTACCTACTGTGTGTGTGTCTACCTACTGTGTGTGTGTGCTACAGGTGAGTCCAGCGCTGCTGAGGCGCCAGGCAGGATCAGGTGGTCTGGGTTCTGATGAAGATGACCTTCTGAACCGCCGCCGGACCATCAGTGGACCGCTGACTCCTGACCCCGCCCCCAAGGCCCTGTCTGCACAGCCCCGCCCTGAGCCCCGCCCTGAGCCCCGCCCTGAGCCCCGCCCTGAGCCCCGCCCTGAGGCCCGCCCTGAGCCCCGCCCACGCTCCACAGTTGTTACATCCTCAGCAGAGAGCATCACTGATGGCATGGTAACACTGCGCCGCAGGCCACGCCCACTCCCCTGCTCCGATGGAGAAACAGACACCATCCGGCGACGCCCACGAGAATCCGACCAACCAGAGCCTGGCACACCTCAAAGCTGCCCACTAGAGCCAGAGCAAACAGAAGTCACCCAGCAAAGCCCCGCCCTCCCACAGCAGAACGGAGGCGTGGTCATGAGGCGACGGCCTGCACAGGCATCTGATAGGCTGGAACCAGCCAAGGAGAGCTGTGAGTGGATGGAGAGCAGGAAAGCATTGAGACCTACTGTCCCACCCTCAAGCCCCTCCCAGACAAGACAGGACCCGCCCACCCCCACTAAGACCGCTCCTCTATCTGGCCCAGAGGCCCTGCCCAACCCTGGTGAGAACACACACACTCACACACTCATACACACACACACTCCCTCTGACACACACACCTTCACCATCACACACCCTCACACACAGAATCAGATTGAAAGTTTGGAATCCTTAGCATTTCTTATATTTTTGACAGTTTGAATAACATTTTATTTTATTTTCTCTCCCCCCTCCTCCCTCCCCCTCCTCCTTCCTCCCCAGGGATTAAGAGAGTCCCTCCCCCTGTCTCTCCCAAACCTGCCCCCCCCCCTACAGCTCCTAAACCAAGCAAGGCAGCAGTAGCTTCGCTCACAGCCTCGCCCAAACCCTCCTCTCCCCTCACTCCTCCACCCTCCCCCTCCCTCTCTCCTGGTCTCCCCCACCCCTCCCCCTCCTTGTCTCCTGGTCTCACCCACCCCTCCCCTGACCCTTCATCCCCCTCCCCTGCACACACACCCTCCACCCCTGCCTCCACCCCTGCCTCCACCCCTGGCTCCATACACCACCCAGTCAAACCCCCCCGCTCCTCCATTACTGGGCTCTCCATAGACCTGGCGAACTTGAGGGAGGGGGAAGAGAGGGGGGAGAGGGAGGAGAGGGGGAGGAAGGAGAAAGAGAGGGAGGAGAGTAGCAGAGAGGAGAAGGTCCAAGAAAAAGGAGCAGAGATGGAGACTGCAGCTTTTCAGGACCTTCAACAGAAGATCCAGGATGATGGACACCATGAGTAAGTACACACACACATACACCCACACACACTTACACATGTACACACTTACACACAGAGATTGACCCTCTTCTCTCTAGTTCTCTGTCGCAGGACCATGCAACGTTGCCAGGCAACATCCTGGATGACATCGGCAGCATGTTTGACGACCTGGCGGATGAACTGGATGCCATGTTGGACTAAAGCTGCTACCCTGACCTTGACCTTGATCTTGAACCTAGACCTTGACCCTAACTCTAGACCCTGACCCTAGACCTTGACCCTAACTCTAGACCCTAACTCTAGACCCTGACCCTAGACCTTGACCCTAGACCCTGACCCTAACTCTAGACCATAACTCTAGACCCTAACGCTAGACCCTAACTCTAGACCCTGACCCTAGACCTTGACCCTAGACCCTGACCCTAACTCTAGACCATAACTCTAGACCCTAACGCTAGACCCTAACTCTAGACCCTGACCCTAGACCTTGACCCTAGACCCTGACTCTAGACCTTGACCCCGACCCTAGACCTTGACCCTAACTCTAGACCCTAACTCTAGACCCTGACTCTAGACCCCGACCCTAGACCTTGACCCTAACTCTAGACCCTAACTCTAGACCCTGACTCTAGACCCTGACCCTAGACCTTGACCCTGACTTTAGACCCTGACCCTTGACTCTATCCATGACCCTATCCTTGACACTAGACCTTTAGCCTGACTCTAGACCCTGACCCTTGACCCTATCCTTGACCCCGGCAGACCTGCCTGCTGGTCTGTAACTGTGCTGGAGAACAACATCCTCCAGCTGTATCCCTCAAGGACCTGGAGGTCACGCGCACACAACCTCTGACCTCTAGAGCACAGCCAATCACAGCTCAGCTGTGAGGACTGAAAAGCACAAGCATCTTCCTTTTCCTTATCTTCCTCCTTGAGAAGCTGTCTCACACACACACACACACACACACAAACCCAGACACACAAAGGTGTACACACCAAGGATGTGGACAAACACACACACAGGACTTGCACAGTGTGTGTTCTTCGTGCTCTCTGTTGTCTCCTGTTCCACTGTCAGTGTTGTTGTTTGTTGTTGTCATGGTAGCGTGGGTGTGTGCTGTGTCCCTAACCCTGCTGCTGGTATATATGAGCCAGACCCCAGAGTGATTCAGTTAGATATGGTGATGATAGGTATGGTAATATTACTATCTACACTGACTGCTGTTGATAACCCTATTATATACATATGGTATATTACTAAATAGATGTATTTATGACAGACTGACTGGCTGACTGACTCCTCCCCTCTCCTCACCTCACCTCTTCTTCCTCTCCTCACTTCCCCTCTCCTCCCCTCCTCTTTACTCACCTCCCCTCTCCTCCCCTCCTCTTTCATCCCCTCCCCTCTCCTCCCCTCCTCTTTCCTCCCCTCACCTCCCCTCTCCTCCCCTCCTCTTTCCTCCCCTCTCCTCTCCTCCCCTCCTATTTCCTTCCCTCTCCTCTCCTCCCCTCCTTTTTCCTCCCCTCACCTCCCCTCTCCTCCCCTCCTCTTTCCTCCCCTCACCTCCCCTCTCCTCCCCTCCTCTTTCCTCCCCTCCCCTCTCCTCCCCTCCTCTTTCCTCCCCTCCCCTCTCCTCCCCTCCTCTTTCCTCCCCTCTCCTCTCCTCCCCTCCTCTTTCCTCCCCTCCCCTCTCCTCCTCCTCACCTCCTCAAACTGACTTTATCCCTCACAGAACATTCATAGGCTGCATATTCCTCAAATGCTCTTTCTAGACCTCCATAGAGAGCTGCACCCCAGACCTGTCAAACCCAGTGTCCTCATCAGTATCAGTAGGATTTCAGTAGCTATGGTGACCATTCCTGAACCAGATGGACTATTTCATTTAATGCTCTTTAAAACAGATGTATGGTACTGGTACAAAATATTGCATTGAAATCAAAAGTTAAATGTGAATACCTTTGAGCCCAGGTGATGTTGAATGGGTTGTTTGAGTGAGTTGTTGAGTTGAATAGTTGTGACAAGAATAAACGTTTAAATTAAGAAGTTTAGTTGAATCCCATCACTATCTGACCAGCCTAATGGAATATTAGAACAGTATGCCTCACAGCAGGTTGAATATAGACTGATCTAAGTTTACATCATAGACTGAAAATATCATAAAATAGCCAAGATCACATCAACCATCTTTTATAAATTAAGTGTATTTCGATGTTGATTGTAGACATTTTGTTTGTGTTTGTTTTAGCCACAAAGACAGTTTAGTTGACCTGAACCTTCTCAATTGTGGTCGTGACTATTTTATGATATGTGATTGGTTAAAATTGTAGATGAATGTGATTGGTTAAAACTGTACATGAATGTGATTGGTTAAAACTGTACATGAATGTGATTGGTCAACAAGACCAGAAATGCCGCCACAGAACGATACACAACCGGAAGTGTCGTCAGAGTTCTTCTCTATAAAGATGGGCTCCTCGCGCCTCTTCCGTCTTTTCACCCTTGAAGAAGAACGAATCATGACGCTAAATAACGTTAATAACGTTAATAATAACTTTAATAATAACATTACTTTAATAATAACATCTGTAGACGCTATGAAGTGTTCCTGGTTATTACAGCATCAACTGGCCTCGTGAACTGGTAAGAAACTGCATATTAGATGAACTAGATGGTTTATTTTGTGGTGAGTTACAAGCTAGCAGACATTGTTACATTTGATCATGTTTACCAGCAGTCGGAACATTTAGATAACGAATTAACGTTTAATGTTTTAGTTAGACAGTTTTTCTTGTAGTATCAAGTTGTTGCTGTTAAACTATGATGTAACTGGTCTGGATTCTTCAGTGTTGAACCTGCTAACGTAGCTAACTTTAGACCACGTGGAGCAGTTTGATGCTGCATGATGTTAACCAGTTTGACCTTCTGTTAAACATTTTACTATGTTATGATTAATATAATAACACAACTCTATAGTTATGATTAATATAATAACTTAGCTCAATAGTTATGATTAATACAATAACTAAACTCTAGAGTTATGACTAATATAATAATATAACTATATAGTTATGATTAATTTGCTTTATAAATGATGTTACTGATGGTGGCCCCAATCCAGCATTAAGAAACATTCCATTGAACAGTGAACCACAATGAGCCAGTGATGATGCAATAAAAATAACTTTTCTGACACCTACTATGAGAGCAGCAATGCTTCTGATTCGGACTTTGTTCTGAGGCTCAACACTGACTAGAATAAGCACCTTTTAGGATGCTGGAAAACTCTTTAACCAGATCTCTCCCACAGGTGAAGCTGATTGGTGAGAAAGATCATGTGACCCAGGAAGTTCAGGTACCCTGCTGTGTTTCTGCTGTTCCTGGTTTGACTGATGAATCGCTCCTCTAGTGTCACATGGACTTCATCAGTATTATTTGAGAGCAGCTTTAGTGTCCTGACCTGCCATATAAAACATTTGTCCAACTATCACCAGCTGCTGCTCTATTCATAGTAAATGCTGATGATGGATGTTTCGTGCTGAATGATCATATCCAAGATATAAACAATGTTCTGTTCTGTTTGTAGGTTTGGTTCCAGAACCACGGTGCAGAAGAGATGCCAAACTCCAGCTCCCTCCCTACAGCCCAGCTCTCTCTCTCTCTCTCTCTCTCTCTCTCTCTCTCTCTCTCTCTCTCTCTCGCGCGCGCGCTACTTTAACACCGGATGTGAAGCTGCACCCGTGTTTTCACTCTTGAAGAGAGAAGCTTGGCGATTAATATTAGCGTTACATTAGCTGTAGACGCTATGAAGTGTTCCTGGTTATTACAGCATCAACTGGCCTCGTGAACTGGTAAGAAACTACATATTAGATGAACTAGATGGTTTATTTTGTGGTGAGTTACAAGCTAGCAGACATTGTTACATTTGATCATGTTTACCAGCAGTCGGAACATTTAGATAACGAATTAACGTTTAATGTTTTAGTTGGACAGTTTTTCTTGTAGTATTAAGTTGCTGTTAAACTATGATGTAACTGGTCTGGATTCTTCAGCGTTGAACCTGCTAACGCCATAGCTAATAACTAAACTCTATAGTTATGACTAATATAATAACATAGCTATATAGTTATGATTAATTTGCTTTATAACTGATGTTACTGATGGTGGCCCCAATCCAGCATTAAGAAACATTCCATTGAACAGTGAACCACAATGAGCCAGTGATGATGCAATAAAAATAACTTTTCTGACACCTACTATGAGAGCAGCAATGCTTCTGATTCGGACTTTGTTCTGAGGCTCAACACTGACTAGAATAAGCACCTTTTAGGATGCTGGAAAACTCTTTAACCAGATCTCTCCCACAGGTGAAGCTGATTGAGGAAGAGATCATGTGATCAAGATCTACAGCCCAGCTCCAGCCCTCTCCCTCCCTACAGCCCAGCTCTCTCCCTCCCTACAGCCCAGCTCTCTCCCTCCCTACAGCTCAGCTCGCTCCCTCCCTACAGCCCAGCTCTCTCCCTCCCTACAGCCCAGCTCTCTCCCTCCCTACAGTCCAGCTCTCTCCCTCCCTACAGTCCAGCTCTCTCCCTCCCTACAGCCCAGCTCTCTCCCTCCCTACAGTCCAGCTCCAGCCCTCTCCCTCCCTACAGTCCAGCTCTCCCTCCCTACAGTCCAGCTCTCTCCCTCCCTACAGCCCAGCTCTCTCCCTCCCTACAGCCCAGCTCTCTCCCTCCCTACAGCCCAGCTCTCTCCCTCCCTACAGTCCAGCTCCAGCCCTCTCCCTCCCTACAGTCCAGCTCTCCCTCCCTACAGTCCAGCTCTCTCCCTCCCTACAGCCCAGCTCTCTCCCTCCCTACAGCCCAGCTCTCTCCCTCCCTACAGTCCAGCTCTCTCCCTCCCTACAGCCCAGCTCTCTCCCTCCCTACAGTCCAGCTCCAGCCCTCTCCCTCCCTACAGTCCAGCTCTCTCCCTCCCTACAGCCCAGCTCTCTCCCTCCCTACAGTCCAGCTCCAGCTCTCTCCCTCCCTACAGCCCAGCTCTCTCCCTCCCTACAGTCCAGCTCTCTCCCTCCCTACAGTCCAGCCCTCTCCCTCCCTACAGCCCAGCTCGCTCCAGCCCTCTCCCTCCTTACTGCTCCAGCCCTCTCCCTCCTTACTGCTCCAGCCCTCTCCCTCCTTACTGCTCCAGCCCTCTCCCTCCTTACTGCTCCAGCCCTCTCCCTCCTTACTGCTCCAGCCCTTCAAGCTCATTGTTTTTATAGTTTTCTTCCATGTTGCAGCTTTAAAGTTCAACTGAATAAAGGGTGTTTCTTTGTTACCTGCTTAAATGTTAAGTTCTAGTGTGAAATCCACCTCAAAGCCAACATGCAGTCGGTCTGGTAGTCTTGTCGGTTGGTCTGTCTACTGTTTGGGTTAGGCTGTTATACACCATTATTGTTTGGAAGGACTGGTAATGTTCAGGGATCAATTACTGAGTTTATTGATGTACAGAGAACATGGATTTAATGTGACATCTTAACGTTGCATAAAGCACACATGAATGGTAACTGCACATATGTTCTAGCTTGTCAGATCAGTTAAACATGTCATCTTTAAGCTACAAGACAATTAAAAACATGTATTCATGTGTTTATTATCAGACGTTGGTATCACTGTTCTCGTCTCCATTGTAACTTGATTTGAATAAGAAATGTTCCAGAAAAACATTTCCGTACAGGTGCGGGGAGTCTCGAGCTGCCTAGTTTCCCTCGTTCAGCTCCGCCCCTCGTTTGGCTACCAAAGCAGCACGAGCGCTCACTGACATCACGCGCATCTCTATCGGAGGAGCGCGAGGGAGTGTCATACGCGGATTGATCTCGCGTGCTGAAGTCTGTTCATTTTGGAGGAGCCCCATAGTTCCCGGTTGTGCTCGAGCCCCCGACCCAATCAGACTACCCAGTAATTTTGTGTGGCTTCATTCTCAAACGGAGCGCGTGGATCGGACCAGAATCAACCATTTTAACGGTAAGAATATCCCGCCGCTTCAGTCTAGTTCGTTAGTCTGGCGTCACGAGCTGTTTCAGCCGTGATATGAACGGAATAAGAGGTCAGAATTGGAAAGGTAACCGTGAATTAATGTAGATGAACACAACCGGCACTAGAATAACGAAGTCAGAAGAGGGACCGTCTGTGATCACTTTTAAGACACAACTGAGTACCAAAGACTCGTGGGTGTACCGGAGGAGCATGAGGATGTTGACGGTAATCTGGATCGATGTAATGGAGTGGAGGATGGGCACGTGCGGCCCATTATTGATGGTCCCCACTGAGCACGCGGATACTGATGTGTGACCTAAAAAAGGCACGCGACCCAGTTAGGCCTTCAGGGAGTTAGAGATGGAAAGTGGGAAAGGGGGGGGGGGGGGGGAGGATGGAACAGCGCTAAGTGTGTGAAGTAAAACCCAGATCTCTCATTGGTGCTGAAGGGGAGCAATCATTTTAGATGTTTATGTGATGTGTGTGTGTGATGTTTGTTAATGTGATGTTTATGTGATGTGTGTGTGTATGATGTTTGTTAATGTGATGTTTATGTGATGTGTGTGTATGATGTTTGTTAATGTGATGTTTATGTGATGTGTGTTTATGAATGCAGCATAATGGAGGACCTGGATGTTCCTCAGATGAGGAGGGAGGTAGAGAGTCTTCAGTACCAACTGTCCATCAGCAGAGAGAAATCCTCCATCACCGTAACAGAGTATGTTTATTACTATTTATCATCTTATTACACTACACTTGTCATGTTATATTACACTACACCTCTCATGTTATATTACACTACACCTCTCATGTTATATTACACTACACCTCTCATGTTATATTTATTACACTACACCTCTCATGTTATATTTATTACACTACACCTCTCATGTTATATTACACTACACCTCTCATGTTATATTTATTACACTACACCTCTCATGTTATATTTATTACACTACACCTCCCATGTTATATTTATTACACTACACCGCCCATGTTATATTTATTACGTTATAACTCACTTTATATTTGTAGTCCTGAGCCTGGGTTAACCTGAGCCTGGGTTAACCTGAGCCTGGGTTAACCTGAGCCTGGGTTAACCTGAGCCTGGGTTAACCTGAGCCTGGGTTAACCTGAGCCTGGGTTAACCTGAGCCTAGGTTAGGTGTAACTCTGAGTCTGTGTGTCTGTAGGCTGGTCAAGTGGATCGAGGGTTGCGTGTGTGACGACCCGTTCCTGAACCCTGAGCTGATGAGGGCCAACCCCTGGGTGGAGAAGGGCAAGTGTGTGATCCTATAGGACACACACTCTCTCTCACACACACACACACACAAACACACACAAATTAGACTCACACTGCTGTTGTAATGTCCTATTTATTTATAACCCTTTTTGTTTCGATAACAGGCAGTGTGTGTCTATGTGTGAATGAGAGTAACCATCACAATGAGGGTGTATGTTGTGCATGACCGTCTCCTGGCAACAGTAGACATTACTATGGTGATAAATACCCTGACTGTAAATCACATACAAAATATGTCTTTTTATTGGCTGTTTGAACTACAATAAAGATTCACCTGGGAGCTGGTGTGAAGTTTCTATTGACCCTGACAATGTCCACCATCACGGTGTGTGTGTGTGTGTGTGTGTGTGTGGACGCCACACTGTAGCGCCTACAGCAGCTCTCCTATGTGCACGTTGCGTCGGACAGCGTTCGACACGCCTTCGTTGAAGCGAAACCACACATGGCTTTTCCCCACCGCCGTCCCCATGGCAACCTCCACACTCACCTCACCTGTCGAGAAACGCGTCACATAGCAGCAGGAAGGCATGTCAGGTGCATTTAGTGTGTGTGTGGTGTCTGAGTGTGAGTGTGTGTGGTGTCTGAGTGTGTGTGGTGTGTGTGGTGTCTGAGTGTGTGTGGTGTGTGAGTGTGTGTGGTGTGAGAGTGTGGTGTCTGAGTGTGTGTGGTGTGAGTGTGTGTGGTGTCCGAGTGTGTGTGGTGTGAGTGTGTGTGGTGTGAGTGTGTGTGGTGTGTGAGTGTGTGGTGTGAGAGTGTGTGTGGTGTCTGAGTGTGTGGTGTGTGAGTGTGTGTGGTGTGTGAGTGTGTGGTGTGAGAGTGTGTGTGGTGTCTGAGTGTGTGTGGTGTGTGAGTGTGTGTGGTGTGTGAGAGTGTGTGTGGTGTGTGAGTGTGTGGTGTGAGAGTGTGTGGTGTGTGAGTGTGTGGTGTAGGTGTGAGGGGGTACAGATACCTGTAGTTGAGGTTTGAGGGACAGGTTTCTTTTTTGGGACGACAGTTCTACCAAAGAAGTCCACCTCAGGCTGAAACACACACACACACACTTTAGGGCTGTATATAGAAAACCAGGTTGGGTGTACAGTGTTGGGTGTACAGTGTTGGGTGTACAGTGTTGGGTGTGTAGTGTTGGGTGTGTAGTGTAGGGGTGTGTAGTGTTGGGTGTACAGTGTTGAATGTACAGTGTTGAATGTACAGTGTTGGGTGTGTAGTGTAGGGGTGTGTAGTGTAGGGGTGTGTAGTGTAGGGGTGTGTAGTGTTGGGGTGTGTAGTGTTGGGGTGTGTAGTGTTGGGGTGTGTAGTGTTGGGTCACCCTGGTCTCTACTGTCGTCTGTCTGACGATGTTCTCCAGCCTCTGTTGATGGTTCCTGGCTGTAGGCTTGGCTTCAACACTCTGGAACACACACACAACACACAACACACACACACACTTTATGTTATGTTCATTTATGTAAGTTGATGTATAACTGGTGTGTGTGTGATGTATAACCTGTCTGTGTGTGTGTGTATATATGTGTGTATACGTGGTGTGTGTGTGACCTGTCTGTGTGGATTGCGCAGCTGCATCAGTTTCTCTGCTCTCCTCATCCTCTCCTGGTCCATCTCTCTGCTGATCGTCTGTTTGGCCTGGTAGCTGAGCTGTCTGTGAGGGGGCACACCAGGAAAACAAGCTACCTCCTCCACCCGCCTACACACACACACACACACACACACACACACACAACGTCATGTTGGCACAGCCAGGATTTGAAACAGAAACACTAACCGCTCAGCCACCTGGGCATGTATGTATGTCTGTGTGTATGATGTAACAGTGTGTGTATGAAGTCTATGTGTGCATGCAGGATGTGTGTGTGTGTGTCTGTCCTCACGGCTCCAGCATGTATGAGTGTGTGTGTGTGTCCTCACGGCTCCAGCAGGTATGAGTGTGTGTGTCCTCACGGCTCCAGCAGGTATGAGTGTGTGTGTGTGTCCTCACGGCTCCAGTAGGTATGAGTGTGTGTGTGTGTGTGTCCTCACGGCTCCAGTAGGTATGAGTGTGTGTGTGTGTGTGTCCTCACGGCTCCAGCAGGTATGAGTGTGTGTGTCCTCACGGCTCCAGCATGTATGAGTGTGTGTGTGTGTGTCCTCACGGCTCCAGCAGGTATGAGTGTGTGTGTCCTCACGGCTCCAGCAGGTATGAGTGTGTGTGTGTGTGTGTGTGTGTCCTCACGGCTCCAGCAGGTATGAGTGTGTGTGTGTGTCCTCACGGCTCCAGTAGGTATGAGTGTGTGTGTGTCCTCACGGCTCCAGTAGGTATGAGTGTGTGTGTGTGTCCTCACGGCTCCAGTAGGTAGGTATACTGTCCCTCTGGTGTTCGCTCCTGCCTGTAGACCAGGTTGTAGGACAGCATGGTGTCAACCAGGGAACACAGCTGCTGCTTCTCTCTGCTGCTGTACAGCTGGGGGTTCACCTGCGCACACACACACACACACATCACACAGCATCAAACACACATCACACACACATCACACATCACACACACATCACACATCTCACACACACACACACACACACACAGAGGGGGGGGGGGGGGGGAGGGGTACATACAGGTCGTAGTTTGGGGGAGATGATGTCCAGCAGGAAGGTCAGGACATCATTGGTCAGACTCAGCTCACTGACCCTGCTCCTGATGCATGCTGGGATGTCAGACAACATGGCTGCCAGAGCGTTCCTGCTGGCCTGGGTTTTAGACAGAACCTGAGGGAGAAGTGAGAAGACCTGGAGCTGAGAGCCAGGATGAGGATATCTGGGAGAGTGTGTGTGTGTGTGTGTGTGTGAGTGTGTACGTACCTCGTACTGGCTGTGAGGGTAGCTGATGCGGGGCACATGTGTGTTAGCAAACAGGAAGTGGAAGCTGACCGGGAGGAAGGGCAGGTATCTCATGAGCGAAAAGTTCTGCCCCTGCATCATGACCTGGTTCAACCTGTCTGTGAAGCTCAGCCAATCCAGGGCGTCCACCACGCTACCCAGGCTGGGGTCACGCACACGCATGGACAGGAAGTTGTCATACAGACCCTGGGGGTCAGAGGTCAACATGTGGCAGATTGACTGGAGAGAGTGTGTGCTTCTCAGTGTGTGTGTGTGTGTGTGTGTATCTCAGGGTGTGTGTGCTTCTCAGGGTGTGTGTGCTTCTCAGTGTGTGTGTTTCGCAGGGTGTGTGTGTGTATCTCAGGGTGTGTGTGTGCTTCTCATAGTGTGTGTGTGCGCGCTTCTCAGGGTGTGTGTGTGTGCTTCTCAGGGTGTGTGTGTGCATCTCAGGGTGTGTGTGTGCTTCTCAGGGTGTGTGTGTGTGCGCGCTTCTCAGGGTGTGTGTGTACCTGTGTAACCTTGTCATACTCCCCACTGGAGGAGGACAGGTGCAGGATGTGCTGCAGTCTCTGAGCCCCTCCTCCTTCTCTCAGCCCCGCCTCTACCTCCTCACCCAGGCGCTTCCTAATATGGTCATCAGGAAGGTATAGCAGCAATACACACACACAGCCACATTGCCCCCTTATTAGTTTACATTTACATTACATTTACATTTATTCATTTAGCAGACGCTTTTATCCGAAGCGACTTACCGTAAGTACAGGGACATTTTCCCTGAGGCAAGTAGGGTGAAGTGCCTTGCCCAAGGACACAACGTCATGTTGGCACAGCGGGGGCTCGATCTCACAACCTTCCGATCATGAGGCCAACTCCTTAACCACTGAACCATCTGACCCCCCTAGCAGCGTGATAGACCCCGAACACAGTGGGTGTAATATTCCTCATGGTGTTCTAGTACTCAACGTGTAATACTCTCTAATATTCTTTACATGCAATAACTTGTCTATATGTCTGTCACTTCTCATTCGAGACAGAAACCATATCACTTAACCTCGTACTTGACTTTATTATTGCTGCTGTGCTGGACTGTATTTCTTATCTTAGGTACCGTTTGCAGCGTGGAAGCTGGAAGACCTCCTGCCACAGGTGGAAGAGGCCCTTACTCTGGTCCTTCTGACCCACCTGGGCCCCCTGAACTGCCTTCAGATCCAGCTGGCTCTGGCCTTTACTGTGGAGGAACTACACACACACACACACACACACACACACACACACACACACACACCTAGCAGTTTGGTGGGCAGGAAGAAGTGAGTTTAAACAAGTCAACTTAGGTACTTGTGTGTGTACCTGCAGAGTGTGTGTATGCACCTGCAGAGTGTGTGTGTGTGTACCTGCAGAGTGTGTGTGTACCTGCAGAGTGTGTGTGTGTGTGTGTGTGTACCTGCAGAGTGTGTGTATGCACCTGCAGAGTGTGTGTGTGTGTGTGTGTACCTGCAGAGTGTGTGTGTACCTGCAGAGTGTGTGTGTACCTGCAGAGTGTGTGTGTGTCTGCAGAGTGTGTGTGTACCTGCAGAGTGTGTGTGTGTACCTGCAGAGTGTGTGTGTACCTGCAGAGTGTGTGTGTGTGTACCTGCAGAGTGTGTGTGTACCTGCAGTGTGTGTGTACCTGCAGAGTGTGTGTGTGTGTGTGTACCTGCAGAGTGTGTGTGTACCTGCAGAGTGTGTGTGTACCTGCAGTGTGTGTGTACCTGCAGAGTGTGTGTGTGTGTGTTTACCTGCAGAGTGTGTGTGTACCTGCAGAGTGTGTGTGTACCTGCAGAGTGTGTGTGTACCTGCAGAGTGTGTGTGTACCTGCAGACTGTGTGTGTACCTGCAGAGTGTGTGTACCTGCAAAGTGTGTGTACCTGCAGAGTGTGTGTGTACCTGCAGAGTGTGTGTGTACCTGCAGAGTGTGTGTGTACCTGCAGAGTGTGTGTGTACCTGCAGAGTGTTGATGCAGGACCTGATGTCGTTGTCTGTCTTCTCACACAGAGCCATCAGAGCACCTGTGTCAGCTCTCATTCCCTGGAGTCTGGTGATCTGACAACAAGCAGCATGTGAGTCATGTACAGAGAGACTGGAGGGGGGGACATGCATGTGCATATGATGTGTGTGTGTGTGTGTTTACCTCTGCTAGCCTCTGAGCCAGACGGGATGGCAGGGTCTGGGGGAAGGTTAGCAGGAATGCTTGCTGTCTCAGGGGTCTGAGGGCTGGAACATAACTGACCAAAGCAACAGAGAGCATCAGAGATCAGAGATCCACACTCATGCTGGGGTCCATCTGTGCAGACTTACAGGTCGTTGCAGATGCAGATGATTGGTCGAAGCAGTATGGCCTCTTTTTTCTTCCTCCTCTTCCCTGATTCCACCCCTGGCTCCGCCCCCTCCTTCCTGGTCAGAGTAGCCAGCAGCACATTTATGGCAGCCTGTTAACCAATTAGAACAGAGAAGACTTTTAATATTTAAAAATATGACGAGAACCCCACATGACTCATTCCATCAATCGAATGATTCATTATCACACTTTTGACTGAATAATTAGGAAGCCAAACATTTCATTAAGAACCGAGGTCAGTCCAGCATGTGAGCTGGTGGGTGTGTCCTCACCGCAGGCGCCCCGTCTATCTCGTCGATGATCAGGCAGTTGGGCTTCTGATTGGCTCCCAGTACGGACTGCATCTGTGTTGCCGTGTCGATGCGCTTCTGAAACAGCTCTGCACTTCGGTCATCGCTACAGAAACAATATCACAAGGATCACCATGGAGACCGACTGGGGAGGGACAAAAGTGCAGCAACAACCTAGGTGAGCAGTAACCATGGAGACAGTCTGACCTGGCGTTGATCTCCACCACATTGTACCCAGCATGCTTAGCGATAATGTGCGCCAGGGTGGTCTTGCCCAAGCCTGGGGGGCCAGACAACAGTGCCACCTGCAGGACAGGAGACCAACACACAGGTAAATATCCACACAGCTGAGGCCTGCTGGGTGAAGCAAGCTTACTGAATAAGTTCAGTTGATTCACTTCCAGAAAGACTATTTTATGTAGTTCCACCTCAGAGAATATATGTTTGTGCTTCAAGGAGAAACACACTGTATTTTGTTATGAAGCTATTAATCTTAGTTTTACACTGTCCAAGCATGTACCCTGTGTTTCGGGGCTTGGTATTGGTCCTAGAATGTACCTTGTGTTTTGGGCGTTGGTATTGGTCCAACTCAGACTCCAGAATCTCCTCAGTAACTTGATTCTTGGTCTTGAAGCGGTTTGCATTCTGATTGGCTGTTTTGTGGTTGGGGACCAGCCTCTCAGGGGCAGGTGGGCGGGTCTTCTTCTCCCTTCCGAAAACAACTGTATCCCATAGCTTCAACCACTTCAGCAAGCAGCGGTTAATGAACTACACACACACACACACACACACACTTAAGAAAGGCAGGATCCCAGCTCTGGGGGTGTGTGTGCATGGTTATGAGTGTGGTGTGTGTAAAGCTACCACTCACATCATCACTCAGTAGGTCAGTGTAGTGACATGGAGAAAAGCGGTCAACCCAGAGACGAGAGACCTGACCTTCCTCCTCTTCCTCCTCTTCCTCCTGCTGCTCACCTCTGACACACAGCAGGCCACTGATTCAGCATGTGTGTGAGTATGTTTATAGGTGTGTAGGGTGACAGTGTGAGCTTGTGTGCTGTAGTGTGCTGTAGTGTGTGTGTGTGTGTGTGTGTGTCTCAGTGTGAGCTTGTGTGCTGTAGTGTGTGTGTCTCAGTGTGAGCTTGTGTGTGTTGTATAATGTGTGCATGTGTGTGTGTGTTACCTGTTCAGCAGCCCTGACAGATGTTCAGATTCCTGCATCATCTGGAGAAGACGCTGCAGAACACAAACACAGTCCTGATTGGCCACAGACCTCTGCTTGTCCCTCCCCCACACATCGTTCTGAGGGAAAGTGATTGGCTCACCCTCTCTTCCACCTGTTGTCTCAATATCTCGATAGGAACAGCCAGCAGCCCCAGTGCATTCTGGGTACTACGCACAGCTCTTGGGTCAACTACCTGGAGACACACACACATACACACACACATACACATACCGTGAGCATCAGTGAGTCATATATAATGAGCGAGAAGATATTAGCATTTTTATAGAGAGTTGACCTTTGACCCCAGGTGTACTTCCTGGCGGAGGTATACTCTGTTTCCTGCCGTGTCTGTCACACTGACGTAGTCTCCTTCCAATGGAGGCCGGCGCAGCACACGCCCCGCTGCCATGGCAACATGCCCCGCTGCCATGGCAACCCTCCCTGGAGAGTCCTGGAGAGCCCCAAAACCACTGATGTCCAGAACTGTAGACCTGACACACACACACACACACACACACACACACACACCCACACATTTTGAGAGAATATAAACTATTTCTTGTCCCTGTAACAGGCTGACCCAAGACACTGCCCACGTCCCGCCCCTACCCTAGGCCCCGCCCCTACCTGCTCTGGATTGGATGGTTCTGTTCTGGAGAAGAAGGTGGTGTGATGTCATCGCTCTGGATTGTTTTAAACTGCAGCTTCTTAGCAACATCCTGCTTTAGACGCTTGGCTTTTGGAGGTGTGCATGACGTTGTCCGGACATCTGATTGGTTGTCCACTGCAGACACCACACGTGATTGGTTGTCCACTGCAGACACCACACGTGATTGGTTGTCCACTGCAGACACCACACGTGACTGGTTGTTGTGCGTGATGGCGTCCTCAAAGGACTGCTGATCTTGACGGAGCTTCTTATGTGAGGCTGGACACAATATCAGTGTAAAGACATCGACAAAACATCATAAGATCGCAGGTTTAAATCTCCCTGAGTTATAAGAGTCAAAATACAAAATCTGGAAGCAAAAAACCCCGGTAAGCTGTTAACTTCTGAGGCTTTAATACCTTCACAGACTTTAAATACCTTCAGACTCCAGCTCCGCCATGACAGCCAGATCATCTTCATACTGCTGCTCAAAGTCGTCTTCTATCCCGAACATCTCATCATACTCGTCCATGACCACTGAGGGAAGAAACGGTCTTAACAGACCATCAACTGATGAATGGTTGGTGTTAAATATTAGGTAAGTTCTAATATTAGGTAAGTTCTAATATTAGGTAAGTTCTAATATTAGGTAAGTTATATTATTATGTTATCAGACTGTTTAAACTCATGTCCCTGTGTCACCTAGAACGAATTCGCGGCAAACTTTTGTTGTGATAAAACCTTTCCGGGTCATAAGAGTTCTTCTCCCTGCTGATTGGTCGGAACAATAAGCAAATCATTCGCGTGCTCCCGCCTTATCCGCGCGCTCCCGACCCGTGCTTTGGCAGAAATCAAACAGAAAATTGTTATAAACTGTTAATTAAACTGTTATAAACTGTTATAAACTGTTAATTAAACTGTTATAAACTGTTATAAACTGTGGTCAGTTTACATCATCTGTCTGCATCAAGGTACGGTTCTTCTTAACACTAGGATTAACCCTAACACTAGGACTCTTTGTTTAGAAATCCTTAAAAGAGTTTTGTTAAAGTTAATAAATCATCATTTGGCGGGATATTTCACCAGCAGATGGCGTCCTCGCGCTAATTCAGGACAGCAGACTGAATTAAATGTGGATAAACATTTAAAAACAACCTGGACAAACATTTTAAAACAACCTGGATAAAAAAATATATTAAATTGTCGAGCTTGTCAAAAAATAATTCAACCTTTTAGAGTGAATTAATTAATAATTCAGACGTTCACCCTTTTACCATAGAGAGTGCTGGCAGAGATGTAATGTAGTTAAGGTTAGGGTTAACTAGCTCAAGTGTTAGGGTTAACAAGCTCAAGTGTTAGGGTTAACTAGCTCAAGTGTTAGGGTTAACAAGCTCAAGTGTTAGGGTTAACAAGCTCAAGTGTTAGGGTTAACTAGCTCAAGTGTTAGGGTTAACAAGCTCAAGTGTTAGGGTTAACTAGCTCAAGTGTTAGGGTTAACAAGCTCAAGTGTTAGGGTTAACTAGCTCAAGTGTTAGGGTTAACTAGCTCAAGTGTTAGGGTTAACTAGCTCAAGTGTTAGGGTTAACAAGCTCAAGTGTTAGGGTTAACTAGCTCAAGTGTTAGGGTTAACTAGCTCAAGTGTTAGGGTTAACTAGCTCAAGTGTTAGGGTTAACAAGCTCAAGTGTTAGGGTTAACAAGCTCAAGTGTTAGGGTTAACTAGCTCAAGTGTTAGGGTTAACTAGCTCAAGTGTTAGGGTTAACAAGCTCAAGTGTTAGGGTTAACTAGCTCAAGTGTTAGGGTTAACAAGCTCAAGTGTTAGGGTTAACAAGCTCAAGTGTTAGGGTTAACTAGCTCAAGTGTTAGGGTTAACAAGCTCAAGTGTTAGGGTTAACTAGCTCAAGTGTTAGGGTTAACTAGCTCAAGTGTTAGGGTTAACTAGCTCAAGTGTTAGGGTTAACAAGCTCAAGTGTTAGGGTTAACTAGCTCAAGTGTTAGGGTTAACTAGCTCAAGTGTTAGGGTTAACTAGCTCCAATGTTAGGGTTAACTAGCTCAAGTGTTAGGTTAGGGTTAACTAGCTCAAGTGTTAGGGTTAACTAGCTCAAGTGTTAGGGTTAACTAGCTCAAGTGTTAGGGTTAGTAAAGTTCCTCAAAGTTCCCTTTGATGAGATTGCAGGGCACCAACCAGAGAAAAGCACTGACAGAGATGTCTTCAGTTTGAACTAAATAGTTACTGAACCCTCTCATTTCTTACAAAGTTGACTTTCCTGACCACTGCCCTGACCACTGCCCTGACCACTGCCCTGAACATTGCCCTGAACACAGCCCAACACTGCCCTGAACACTGCCCTGAACACTGCCCTGAACATTGCCCTGAACACAGCCCAACACTGCCCTGAACACTGCCCTGAACACTGCCCTGAACACTGCCCTGAACACAGCCCAACACTGCCCTGAACACTGCCCTGAACATTGCCCTGAACACAGCCCAACACTGCCCTGAACACTGCCCTGAACATTGCCCTGAACACTGCCCTGAACACTGCCCTGAACACTGCCCTGAACACAGCCCAACACTGCCCTGAACACTGCCCTGAACATTGCCCTACATCATGTGTACCTGTTTGTGTTTCCAAGGTAAGTAGGAGTTAACAGAGGAGTGTGTACACGTGTGTGTCCATGCAGGTGAACAGCAGTGCTATGGAGGTGTGTGTGTGTGTGTGCTGGAGGTGTGTGTGTGTGTGTGTGTGCTGGAGGTGTGTGTGTGTGTGTGCTGGAGGTGTGTGTGTGTGTGTGTGCTGGAGGTGTGTGTGTGCTGGAGGTGTGTGTGTGTGTGCTGGAGGTGTGTGTGTGTGCTGGAGGTGTGTGTGTGCTGGAGGTGTGTGTGTGTGTAGTCTACAGCGTGTCACATGCGTGATCTCCTTCCTGCTGCCACTCGCTGTGCTCACAGGAGACGATCTCACCTGCTGGACTGCTCAGGTACACACACACATTCTACCTCAGTAATTTGTCTGATGGTTGAGTGTGTGTAGGTGTCTAATGATGATGTGTGTGTCTAATGATTGAGTGTGTGATGCTAGACACAGGCACCATCTGTTTCACTCAATAAACAAGACCCACTGGACTGTGTGTGACTGCATGTGTGTGTGATGTGGAAGAACAAATGTTCTTTGAAGTGTGTGTGTCTACCTGAGCAGGATGTGTGTGTGTGTGTGTGTGTGTGTACCCTGTTGAGTGTTTTTTTGTGTGAAGTTGGATTTGGACTCTAATTACTTCTGTCTTTAGTAGAAGAGAATAATTTGGTGTGTGTGTCTGTGGTGTGTGTGTATCTATGTGGTGTGTGTATCTATGTGGTGTGTGTGTATCTATGTGGTGTGTGTATCTATGTGGTGTGTGTATCTATGTGGTGTGTGTCTGGTTTGTATCTATGTGGTGTGTGTATCTATGTGGTGTGTGTCAGTGGTGTGTGTATCTATGTGGTGTGTGTCTGTGGTGTGTATCAGTGGTGTGTGTTGTTCCCAGGTCATTATGTGATGAGCTAGGCTTCACTCACATGAACACTCTCTGTTATGCTCCATTAACTGGATGTCTGTGTCAGCACTGCTGCTTTGTCACACACACATTCTCTCCCATATACACTCTTACACACACACACACACACACACACACACACACTCTCAAACACACACACTCACACTCTCAAACACACTCTCCCTCACACGCTCTCTCAAACATACACTCTTACACTCACACACACTCTTTATAAACACACACTTTCACACACACACTTACTCACGTACACTCACACACTCTCTCAAACACAGGCGCCACATTAAACTGATGTGTTTAATCATCAATATACGCACTCAGAACTTCCCCCTGTCCCCCCAGTCAGACTCAGGGTCTCTTCCAGGTGTCCAGCTCAGTTAGAGCTCTGATCTTGCTGCTGGTGCTGTGTGTGTGTGGGAGGGAAAGATTCAGGCTTTTGGTGTGTGTGGATGATTGACGTATGTAGTGTGTGGTAGGTGAGGGATTGTGTATGTTGATGATTTGATGTAGTTAGATGGTGTGTATTAACATGTTTGTCAGTGCAGTGTAATAGGTCATGTGTGTTTTGCAGTAGATTTATTTGGTGTGGTTCAGTGAGGGTTTAGTCTCTGTGTCTTTTGCATTTTTTCATCGGTGTTCAGACTGTTAGAAAGAGTGATGTTAGATAGTAGCTAGTCAGTGTTAATGTGTGTTGGTTTAGTTAACAGGAGCGTTAGATTGCTAGTCAGTGTTAATGTGTGTTGGTTTAGTTAACAGGAGCGTTAGATTGCTAGTCAGTGTTAATGTGTGTTGGTTTAGTTAACAGGTTGTAGGGTGAGAAACATTAATAGCGATCTGTGTTTGAGTGTTTGTGTGCATAGCATTTAACTAAACAAGAGGGTGTAATATTTGTAGTTAGGGTGTGTGTGTGTGTGTGTGTGTGTGTGTGTGTGTGTGTGTGTGTGTCAGCATGTCTAACTCCACCACACAGTTCTTTGCTCTCTCCCAGTCCTTCAGTGTCTCTGACATCATCATCATCGCTGCTTACTTCCTGCTCAACCTGACTGTTGGCATCTGGGTAACTCTGCTTACTGTGTGTGTGTAACCCTGCTGTGTGTGTAACCCTGCTGTGTATGTGTGTAACCCTGCTGTGTATGTGTTTAACCCTGCTTACTGTGTGTGTGTAACCCTGCTGTGTGTGTAACCCTGCTGTGTGTGTAACCCTGCTGTGTGTGTGTGTAACCCCGCTGTGTGTGTAACCCTGCTGTGTGTGTAACCCTGCTGTGTGTGTTTGTGTGTGTGTAACCCTGCTGTGTGTGTAACTCTGCTGTGTGTGTAACCCTGCTGTGTGTGTGTGTGTATCCCTGCTGTTTGTGTAACCCTGCTGTGTTTGTGTGTTTGTGTGTAACCCTGCTGTGTGTGTAACTCTGCTGTATGTGTAACCCTGCTGTGTGTGTAACCCTGCTGTGTGTATAACCCTGCTGTGTGTGTGTGTTTATGTGTAACCCAGCTGTGTGTGTAACTCTGCTGTGTGTGTAACCCTGCTGTGTGTGTGTGTAATTATGCTATGTGTGTATAACCCTGCTGTGTGTGTGTAAGTAACCTTGCTGTGTGTGTAACCCTGCTGTGTGTATGTGTAACGCTGCTGTGTGTGTGTGGGTGTAACCTTGCTGTGTTTGTGCAACACTGCTGTGTGTGTAACGTTGCTGTGTGCGTGTTTAACCTTGCTATGTGTGTGTGTGTGTCACCCTGCTGTGTGTGTGTGTGTGTGTGTGTGTGTGTGAGCAGTCCTCCTGTAGGGTTAGCAGAAACACCCTGAGTGGATACTTCCTGGCTGGGAGAGACATGGCCTGGTGGCCGGTAAGACTGCTGATGTGTGTCTGTGTTCTTATCAATCAGAGTTAATCCTAGTCCACACAGACAGGGTTAATCCTAGTCCACACAGACAGGGTTAATCCTAGTCCACACAGACAGGGTTAATCCTAGTCCACACAGACAGAGTTAATCCTAGTCCATATAGACAGGGTTAATCCTAGTCCACACAGACAGGGTTAATCCTAGTCCATATAGACAGGGTTAATCCTAGTCCACACAGACAGGGTTAATCCTAGTCCACACAGACAGAGTTAATCCTAGTCCATATAGACAGGGTTAATCCTAGTCCACACAGACAGGGTTAATCCTAGTCCATATAGACAGGGTTAATCCTAGTCCACACAGACAGGGTTAATCCTAGTCCACACAGACAGAGTTAATCCTAGTCCATATAGACAGGGTTAATCCTAGTCCACACAGACAGGGTTAATCCTAGTCCACACAGACAGGGTTAACCACACTCTAATCTTATAAATGGGTTAATAAAGCCGGTGTCATCAGTGCATCCCATCCTGTGTGTGTGTGGGGGTGTGGGGGTGTGTGTGTGTGTGTGTGTGTGTGTGTGTGTGTGTGTGTGTGTGTGTGTAGATCGGGGCGTCTCTGTTTGCCAGCTCTGAAGGTTCAGGTCTTTTCATTGGTCTGGCTGGGACAGGAGCTGCTGGAGGTATTGCTGTGGCCGGCTTTGAATGGAACGTACGTACACACACACACAGACACACACACACACAGACACACACATACACAGACACACACATACACACTCAAAAATAAATCAGATGAGGTGTGTAATGACAGCAGAAAAGTGGTAGGGGGAGACACAGTACCTGAGTTCAGTACCAGAATATCTAACTAACTCCTCTGGTATTTTATTCTCATCTTCTCTCCTCTTCTTACTTCTCCTATACTGTCTAATGTCCTCCTCCGCCTCCCCCTCCTCCTGTCCTCTCCCTCTCCTCCTCTCTCCCTCCTCCTCTCCCTCTCCTCCTCTCCCTCTCCTCCTCTCCCTCTCTTCCTCCTCCTCTCCCTCTCTCCTCTCTCCCTCCCCCTCTCCTCCTCCTCCTGTCCCCTCTCTCCCTCCTCCTCTCCCCTCTGCTCCTCTCCTCCTCTCCCTCTCCTCCTCCTCCTCTCCCTCTCTCCTCTCCCTCCCCCTCTCCTCCTCCTCCTGTCCCCTCTCTCCCTCCTCCTCCCCCCTCTCCTCCTCCTCCTCTCCCTCTCCTCCTCTCCCTCTCTCCTCTCCCTCCCCCTCTCCTCCTCCTCCTGTCCCCTCTCTCCCTCCTCCTCTCCCCTCTGCTCCTCTCCCTCTCCTCCTCCTCCTCTCCCTCTCTCCTCTCCCTCCCCCTCTCCTCCTCCTCCTGTCCCCTCTCTCCCTCCTCCTCTCCCCTCTGCTCCTCTCCCTCTCCTCCTCTCCCTCTCCTCCTCTCCCTCTCCTCCTCCTCCTCTCCCTCTCTCCTCTCCCTCCCCCTCTCCTCCTCCTCCTGTCCCCTCTCTCCCTCCTCCTCTCCCCTCTCCCCCCTCTCCTCTCCCCCTCCCCCTCTCCTCCTCCTGTCCCCTCTCTCCCTCCTCTCTCCCTCCCCCTCCCCTCTCTTCCTCCTCTCTCCCTCCTCTCTCCCTCCCTCTCTCTCTCCCTCCCCCTCCTCCTCCCCTCTCTCCTCCCTTCCTCCTCTCTCCCTCCCCCTCTCCTCTCTCCCCCCTCCTCCTCCCCCTCTCCTCTCCCCTCTCTCCCTCTCCCCTCTCTTCCTCCTCTCTCCCTCCCCCCCTCCTCCTCCTCTCCCAGGCTACCTATGTGTTGTTGGCCCTGGCCTGGGTGTTTGTCCCAGTCTATGTGTCATCAGGGGTGAGTAAGGTTGACAGGAATCCTTCACAGTCGTGTTTCTATAACAACATCTGGTATACTGACAGCAGCTGTACCCATATTACTGTGTATGTATTCATATACTTTGGCTGATCAGTTTTTCTAGTATTGCTTCAGGTTCTATATTTTCTTCATATCTGATGTTTACTGTTCTTGTGCTAGTTTTTCCATATGATGTCATAATTCCCCAGGGATTAATAAAGTGTCCGTCTAGACACACACACCCTCTCATGTCCGCACCACACACACACCCTCTCATGCCCGCACCACACACACACCCTCTCATGCTCACACCACACACACACCCTCTCATGCTCGCACCACACACACACCCTCTCATGCTCGCACCACACACACACCCCTCCCCTCCCCTCCGGCAGGACTGTGTATCCAGTCAAGGCTTGTTCATCAGGTGGATCTGGAACCTCCAGAAACCTCACCCTGGACATTCCACTGTAGGTCACACCCTTCGTGTGTGTGTGGTGTGTGTGTGTGGTGTGTGTGTGTTAGATTGTGACCATGCCTGAGTATCTTGGCCGCCGATTCGGAGGAGAGAGGATCCGTACCTACCTGTCTGTCCTGTCTCTGATGCTGTCTGTGTTTACCAAGATCTCAGTAAGAACACACACTGTCCCACACTCACACACACACACTGTCCCACTCTCACACACACTCTCACACACTCTCACACACACCCTGCCCCACACTCTCACACACTCTCATCCAGTGTGTGTCTCCAGACAGACCTCTACTCTGGAGCTCTGTTCGTCCAGGTGTGTTTGGGGTGGAACCTCTACCTGTCTACTGTCCTTATGCTGCTGGTAACTGCACTGTACACCATCGCAGGTACACACACACACACTGTACACCATCGCAGGTACACACACACACACTGTACACCATCGCAGGTACACACACACACACTGTACACCATCACAGGTACACACACACACACTGTACACCATCGCAGGTACACACACACACACTGTACACCATCACAGGTACACACACACACACACACACACACACACACACACACACACACAAACACACTGTACACCATCACAGTAATTCTGCAGTCATTACTATCCCCCCCCCCCCAGGTGGGCTGGCAGCTGTCATCTATACAGACACTCTGCAGACCTTCATTATGATCATAGGGGCAGTCATCCTTACCATCACAGGTACATACATGTATACACACATGTATACACACACAAACACACTCATGTATACATACTCATGTATACACACACCCTAATGTGTCTTTGTGTGTGTGTATTTGGAGCCTTTAACAAGATTGGTGGCTATGGAAACCTGGAGCGTGTGTATGCTGCGGCTGTACCCTCCAAGATCATCCCCAACAGCAGCTGCCATCTCCCCAGGGCTGACGCCATGCACCTGTTCAGGGACGCGTCCAGCGGAGATCTGCCCTGGCCTGGCATGACTCTGGGTCTCAGCATCCTGGCCACCTGGTACTGGTGTACTGACCAGGTACACACACACACTGACACACGCACCACCTGGTACTGGTGTACTGACCAGGTACACACACACACTGACACACGCACCACCTGGTACTGGTGTACTGACCAGGTACACACACACACTGACACACACACCACCTGGTACTGATGTGCTGACCAAGTACACACACACACTGACACACACACCACCTGGTACTGGTGTACTGACCAAGTACACACACACACTGACACACACACCACCTGGTACTGGTGTACTGACCAGGTACACACACACACACGTACACACACATACTCTACTTCCGGCGCGAGTTGGCTGCCGATCACAACAGCTCTAATCATACTGATACACACACCACATGGCTATACATTAAAGGGCATTTTATTCAGCAACGTTTTTGTCGGATCAACTTGTAAGCCCCGCCCCCATATTACCAGGAGCCAATCATTGTCAGTGCCCAGGACAGTAGCCTGGGAGTGACATCCACCAACCGGACAACTGACACCACAGACAGTTCACAGGGTAGAGAAATGGCCTCCTACTCTAGTGGTAGTAGGTTCAAATCCCTCTGTGCATCTGATAAAAGCATCTGCTAGAACCATTATTAAAAAATCACCAATAACGCCTTATCAACACCATACGGGTGCCATAGCAACGCCCCAACAAAATCACATAAAGATTTAACACCTCAACATTGTTGCTCAGCAACCTTCAAGCCAACGCTAGCTGGCCTCCTTGTTGCCTAGCGATGTCTTCTTCAAGGAAGCCCCGCCCTGGTCCCGCCCCCTCAGGTGCTTCAGACTGGTCAGTTTGGAAAAGGACAAGCACTCCAGGGCCGTCTGATTGGCTGGCTGTGCTGGGGATGTGTGATCAGAGGAGAAGCCCCTCCTCTTAGAGGCAGGGCTATGTCGACCTGACGACCGGCTTCCACGTGTATCCAGGGGCAACCACCCACGGTCCGGCTGTAGGGATTGGCCATGCCAGTAGCGGTGTCCACCAATCACAGGGCCCGTTGCTCTGATGGGGCGATGAAAGCTTCCTGGTTTGGCGATGACCACCTTAGCCCCGCCCCTCGACCTGTTGTCTCTTCCTGAAGACCTGGAGCTCTGGAACAGCTACACACACACACACACACACGTACTGTTGAGGTTCCACATACACACACGTGCCTTACTGTGTGTGTGCATTGTGTGTATGTGCAGGTGATTGTCCAGAGGTCCCTGTCTGCTAAGAACCTGAGTCATGTGAAAGGAGCCTCTATCCTGGCCTCCTACCTGAAGATGCTACCCTTCATCCTCATCATCCTCCCAGGCATGATCAGCCGGGCACTCTACCCAGGTACACACAGCTACACACAGCCACACACAGCCACACACAGCTACACACAGCCACACACAGCCACACACAGCCACACACAGCCACACACAGCTACACACAGCCACACACAGCTACACACAGCCACACACAGCCACACACAGCCACACACAGCCACACACAGCCACACACAGCTACACACAGCTACACACAGCCACACACAGCCACACACAGCCACACACAGCTACACACAGCCACACACAGCCACACACAGCTACACACAGCCACACACAGCCACACACAGCCACACACAGCCACACACAGCTACACACAGCCACACACAGCTACACACAGCCACACACAGCCACACACAGCCACACACAGCTACACACAGCCACACACAGCTACACACAGCCACACACAGCCACACACAGCCACACACAGCTACACACAGCCACACACAGCCACACACAGCCACACACAGCTACACACACAGCCACACACAGCTACACACAGCTACACACAGCCACACACAGCTACACACAGCTACACACAGCCACACACAGCTACACACAGCCACACACAGCTACACACACAGCTACACACAGCCACACACAGCCACACACAGCCACACACAGCTACACACAGCCACACACAGCTACACACAGCCACACACAGCTACACACACAGCCACACACAGCTACACACAGCCACACACAGCTACACACACAGCCACACACAGCTACACACAGCTACACACAGCCACACACAGCTACACACAGCCACACACAGCTACACACACAGCCACACGCAGCTACACACAGCCACACACAGCTACACACAGCCACACACAGCTACACACACAGCCACACACAGCTACACACAGCCACACACAGCTACACACAGCCACACACAGCTACACACACAGCCACACACAGCTACACACACAGCCACACACAGCTACACACAGCTACACACAGCCACACACAGCTACACACACAGCTACACACAGCTAAACACAGCCACACACAGCTACACACAGCTACACACAGCTACACACAGCTACACACACAGCTACACACAGCTACACACAGCTACACACAGCCACACACAGCTACACACAGCTACACACACAGCTACACACAGCTACACACAGCCACACACAGCTACACACAGCTACACACAGCTACACACAGCCACACACAGCTACACACAGCTACACACACAGCTACACACAGCTACACACAGCCACACACAGCTACACACAGCCACACATAGCTACACACAGCTACACACAGCCACACACAGCTACACACAGCTACACACACAGCTACACACACAGCTACAAACAGCCACACACAGCTACACACAGCTACACAGCCACACACAGCCACACACAGCTACACACAGCTACACACAGCCACACACAGCCACACACAGCTACACACAGCTACACACACAGCTACACACAGCCACACACAGCCACACACAGCCACACACAGCCACACACAGCTACACACGGCTACACACACAGCTACACACAGCCACACACAGCCACACACAGCCACACACAGCTACACACAGCTACACACACAGCCACACACAGCTACACACAGCTACACACACAGCTACACACAGCCACACACAGCCACACACAGCTACACACAGCCACACACAGCCACACACAGCCACACACAGCCACACACAGCTACACACACAGCTACACTCAGCTACACACAGCCACACACAGCCACACACAGCCACACACAGCCACACACAGCTACACACAGCTACACACAGCCACACACAGCCACACACAGCTACACACAGCTACACACTGCCATACACAGCCACACACAGCCACACACAGCTACACACAGCCACACACAGCTACACACAGCCACACACAGCCACACACAGCTACACACAGCCACACACAGCTACACACAGCCACACACAGCCACACACAGCTACACACAGCTACACACAGCCATACACAGCCACACACAGCCACACACAGCTACACACAGCCACACACAGCCACACACAGCCACACACAGCTACACACAGCCACACACAGCTACACACAGCCACACACAGCCACACACAGCTACACACAGCTACACACAGCCACACACAGACTTGTTAGTGGTCCCTAACTGCTGTTAACAGACAGAAGGAGCCGTCATGTAACCCTAACTTTGGTGAAGTTGATCTCAGGTGGCATCAACATGTCATTTCCTGTTACAGTTCTGGTGTATTTGTAAGTGCATAAGTGTATAAGTGCTCGAATTGGCATTCATACTTCACACACACCCTCATGCTCAAACACATTAACTTCACACACACACACACACGCACACAGGGCAGGGCTGGCTAATGTAAACAGTGGCATGTCCTGGCAGACACACCCAACCCTGCAGCCTGTTTCACACCGCCAGGAATTCTGTCAATGTGCAGATGAGTGCGTACATGTCCATGTGTACAGATGAGTGTGTAAGTGTAGGTACAGACTAGTGTGTGCAGGTGAGTGTGTAGGTACAGACCAGTGTGTGCAGGTGTGTGTGTGCAGGTGAGTGTGTAGGTACAGACCAGTGTGTGCAGGTGTGTGTGTGCAGACTAGTGTGTGCAGGTGTGTGTGTGTACAGATGAGTGTGCAAGTGTAGGTACAGACTAGTGTGTGCAGGTGTGTGTGTGTATAGAATAGTGTGTGCAGGTGTGTGTGAGTACAGATGAGTATGTGCAGGTGTGTGTACAGACTAGTGTGTGCTGGTGTGTGTGTACAGACTAGTGTGTGCAGGTGTGTGTGTGTAAAGATGAGTGTGCAAGTGTGTGTACAGACTAGTGTGTGCCGGTGTGTGTGTACAGACTAGTGTGTGCAGGTGTGTGTGTGTAAAGATGAGTGTGCAAGTGTAGGTACAGACTAGTGTGTGCAGGTGTGTGTGTACAGACTAGTGTGTGCAGGTGTGTGTGTACAGACTAGTGTGTGCAGGTGTGTGTGTACAGACTAGTGTGTGCAGGTGTGTGTGTGTACAGACTAGTGTGTGCAGGTGTGTGTGTACAGACTAGTGTGTGCAGGTGTGTGTGAGTACAGATGAGTGTGCAAGTGTAGGTACAGACTAGTGTGTGCAGGTGTGTGTACAGACTAGTGTGTGCCGGTGTGTGTGTACAGACTAGTGTGTGCAGGTGTGTGTGTGTAAAGATGAGTGTGCAAGTGTAGGTACAGACTAGTGTGTGCAGGTGTGTGTGTACAGACTAGCGTGTGCAGGTGTGTGTGTGCAGGGGTGTGTACAGACTAGTGTGTGCAGGTGTGTGTGTACAGAGTAGTGTGTGCAGGTGTGTGTGTACAGACTAGTGTGTGCAGGTGTGTGTAGGTACAGACTAGTGTGTGCAGGTGTGTGTAGGTACAGACTAGTGTGTGCAGGTGTGTGTGTGCAGGTGTGTGTACAGACTAGTGTGTGCAGGTGTGTGTGAGTACAGATGAGTGTGCAAGTGTAGGTACAGACTAGTGTGTGCAGGTGTGTGTACAGACTAGTGTGTGCCGGTGTGTGTGTACAGACTAGTGTGTGCAGGTGTGTGTGTGTAAAGATGAGTGTGCAAGTGTAGGTACAGACTAGTGTGTGCAGGTGTGTGTGTACAGACTAGCGTGTGCAGGTGTGTGTGTGCAGGGGTGTGTACAGACTAGTGTGTGCAGGTGTGTGTGTACAGAGTAGTGTGTGCAGGTGTGTGTGTACAGACTAGTGTGTGCAGGTGTGTGTAGGTACAGACTATAGTGTGTGCAGGTGTGTGTAGGTACAGACTAGTGTGTGCAGGTGTGTGTGTGCAGGTGTGTGTACAGACTAGTGTGTGCAGGTGTGTGTGTACAGACTAGTGTGTGCAGGTGTGTGTGTACAG
>CM059314.1:165000-177500 GCA_030340665.1 Neosalanx taihuensis
CTCGAGGGCGGAGTGTCCGGTGTTACTGGTCAGGAAAAGAGGAAACATACTCCGCCCCTGAATGCGGATATACACACACTCACTACCAGCACAAACCCTACAAACACACACACACACTCACTACCAGCACAAACACACACACATACTACCAGCACAAACCCTATAAACACACAAACACACACACATACTACCAGCACAAACTCTATAAACACACAAACACACACACATACTACCAGCACAAACTCTATAAACACACAAACACACACACATACTACCAGCACAAAACCTCCATACACACAAAATTATGACATTCACTTTATGAAGTTCAAGGGTTAATTCTTTCAGGATTTCACAAAATTTAAACAGCACAGTTTAAAACAAATGTTTGTGTGTGTGTGTGTGTGTGTGTGTGTGTGTCTGTGTGTGTGTGTGTGTGTGTGTGTGTGTGTGTGTAGACTCTGTAGGTTGCGTGGACCCAGAGGAGTGTGTGCGTGTGTGTGGAGCAGAGGTCGGCTGCTCCAACATTGCCTTTCCTAAGCTGGTCATCGAGCTCATGCCCAGTGGTGAGACCCCCCCCCCCTCCACCCCCCCCACCCCCCCCACCCCCCCTCCACCCCCTCCACCCTCCACCCCTCCTCCACCCCCCCTCCACCCTCCACCCCTCCTCCACCCCCCCTCCACCCCCCTCCACCCCCCTCCACCCTCCACCCCCTCCTCCACCCCTCCTCCACCCCCCTCCACCCTCCACCCCTCCTCCACCCCCCTCCACCCTCCACCCCTCCTCCACCCCTCCTCCACCCCCCCTCCACCCCCCCTCCACCCCTCCTCCACCCCCCCTCCACCCCCCCTCCACCCCTCCTCCACCCCTCCTCCACCCCTCCTCCACCCCCCTCCACCCCTCCTCCACCCCCCCTCCAACCCTGCAGCAGAACACAGCAGATTCTTTAGCCCTCTGTACAGTCCTACAGTCCTACAGCTGGATTCATATGCAAGTGTGTGTGTCTTGCATGTGTGTGTGTCTTGCATGTGTGTGTGTCTTACATGTGTGTGTGTCTGCAGGGTTGCGAGGCCTGATGATCGCAGTGATGATGGCGGCTCTGATGTCATCGCTGACCTCCATTTTTAACAGCAGCAGCACCTTGTTCACCATGGACATCTGGAAGAAGTACCGACCCCAGGCATCTGAGAGAGAACTACTGCTGGTGGGCAGGTAGGGGTCAGGGAGGTGGGGGTCAGGGAGGTGGGCAGGTAGGGGTCAGGGAGGTGGGGGTCAGGTAGGTGGGCAGGTAGGGGTCAGGGAGGTGGGGGTCAGGTAGGTGGGCAGGTAGGGGTCAGGGAGGTGGGGGTCAGGGAGGTGGGCAGGTAGGGGTCAGGGAGGTGGGCAGGTAGGGGTCAGGGAGGCAGGGGTCAGGTAGGTGGGCAGGTAGGGGTCAGGGAGGCGGGGGTCAGGGAGGTGGGCAGGTAGTGGTCAGGGAGGTGGGCAGGTAGGGGTCAGGGAGGTGGACAGGTAGGGGTCAGGGAGGTGGACAGGTAGGGGTCAGGGAGGTGGGCAGGTAGGGGTCAGGGAGGTGGACAGGTAGGGGTCAGGGAGGTGGGCAGGTAGGGGTCAGGGAGGTGGACAGGTAGGGGTCAGGGAGGTGGGCAGGTAGGGGTCAGGGAGGTGGGCAGGTAGGGGTCAGGGAGGTGGGCAGGTAGGGGTCAGGGAGGTGGGCAGGTAGGGGTCAGGGAGGTGGGCAGGTAGGGGTCAGGGAGGTGGGCAGGTGGGGGTTTGTGGTTGTGTTGATGCTGTGGTCGTGTTGTGATCAGGATCGTCACGGTGATCCTGGTGGTCATCAGTGTGGTGTGGATCCCCATTCTCCAGTCAGCCAATAGTGGACAGCTCTACGTATACATCCAATCAGTGACCAGCTACCTGGCTCCACCCGTCACTGCCATCTTCACCCTGCCGTGTTCTGGAGGAGAACCAATGAACAGGTGACACCTATTGACACACCTATTGACACACCTAAAGATATATCTATTCTCAATAGTAGGTGCAGGTGTGTGTGTGTGCATCAAGTGTCTGTATGTGTATGAGTTGTGTGTGGGAGAGTAACTGTAAGGAAACACAGTCCTTCAACACAGAACAGACTTATTTGAAGCAAGTCACCTCAAGCAAACAAGCTCTCCTTCACAAACACACACAGCTTTCTGGGGCCTGATGGTGATGTGTGTGTTTGTGTCTGTCTGTCTGTGTGTGTGTCTGTCTGTGTGTGCGTGTAGGGAGCTTTCTGGGGCCTGATGGTAGGGCTAGGGGTAGGGGTGTGTCGGATGGTTCTGGAATTTGCCTTCCCGCCCCCCCGTTGTGGCGTGCCTGACCCCGCCCCCTCTGTACTGAGGAGTGTCCACTACCTGCACTTTGCTATCCTGCTCTGTGGACTCACTGTTGCCGTGGTGATACCTGTGTCCCTGCTCACTACACCCCCTACAGAGGAGCAGGTATACTCACACTTTGAACACACACACACCAAACACACGCACCTCAACACACACTCTGAACACCGCTGTGTGTGTGTGTGTTAGGTGCGTAACCTAACCTGGTGGACGATCTCTGAGGAAGAGGAGAGAGTGATCCCCATGAGGAAGATGTCATCTGTCAACCAGCAGCATCAGGGTAAGACTCCTCAGGGTGAGACCTCTACCTTCCTCTCCTCTCTCCTACCTTCCTCTCCTCTCTCCTACCTTCCTCTCCTCTCTCCTACCTTCCTCTCCTCTCTCCTACCTTCCTCTCCTCTCTCCTACCTTCCTCTACTCTCTCCTACCTTCCTCTCCTCTCTCCTACCTTCCTCTCCTCTCTCCTACCTTCCTCTACTCTCTCCTACCTTCCTCTCCTCTCTCCTACCTTCCTCTCCTCTCTCCTACCTTCCTCTCCTCTCTCCTACCTTCCTCTCCTCTCTCCTACCTTCCTCTCCTCTCTCCTACCTTCCTCTACTCTCTCCTACCTTCCTCACCTCTCTCCTACCTTCCTCTCCTCTCTCCTACCTTCCTCTCCTCTCTCCTACCTTCCTCTCCTCTCTCCTACCTTCCTCACCTCTCTCCTACCTTCCTCTCCTCTCTCCTACCTTCCTCTCCTCTCTCCTACCTTCCTCTCCTCTCTCCTACCTTCCTCTCCTCTCTCCTACCTTCCTCTCCTCTCTCCTACCTTCCTCTCCTCTCTCCTACCTTCCTCACCTCTCTCCTACCTTCCTCTCCTCTCTCCTACCTTCCTCTCCTCTCTCCTACCTTCCTCTACTCTCTCCTACCTTCCTCTCCTCTCTTTTACCTTCCTCTCCTCTCTTTTACCTTCCTCTCCTCTCTCCTACCTTCCTCTACTCTCTCCTACCTTCCTCTCCTCTCTTTTACCTTCCTCTCCTCTCTTTTACCTTCCTCACCTCTCTCCTACCTTCCTCTCCTCTCTCCTACCTTCCTCTCCTCTCTCCTACCTTCCTCACCTCTCTCCTACCTTCCTCTCCTCTCTCCTACCTTCCTCTCCTCTCTCCTACCTTCCTCACCTCTCTCCTACCTTCCTCTCCTCTCTCCTACCTTCCTCTCCTCTCTCCTACCTTCCTCTCCTCCCCTCTACCTTCCTTTCCTGTCTCCTACCTTCCTCACCTCTCCCCTACCTTCCTTTCCTGTCTCCTACCTTCCTCACCTCTCCCCTACCTTCCTTTCCTTCTCCTACCTTCCTCTCCTCTACCTTCCTCTCCCTCACCTTCCTCTACCCTCCTCTCCTCTCATTTTCTCTCCCACGCTTGTCCATGTGTGTCCATGTGTGTACATGTGTGTACATGTGTGTACATGTGTGTATATGTGTGTGTCAGGTTCAGAGGCTGTGCGCAGGGTGACTTGTGGCCGGGCGGTGGGTCTGTGTATGTCCAACCAGGAGGAAGAAACTCCATCTCCCAGAGTTCATAGCGTGAAGGAGAGCGTGTTCTGGTCCAGGTTCTGCTGTGCCAACGCCCTTCTCCTCATCTGCATTAACATTTTCCTCTATGCATACTTCGCCTGAATCTATATACCACATACACACTATAGACTACACTATACACTGCACACTATAGACCACACTATACACTATAGACCACACTATACACTGCACACTATAGACCACACTATACACTGCACACTATAGAGCACACTATACACTGCACACTATAGACCACACTATACACTATAGACCACACTATACACTGCACACTATAGACCACACTATACACTGCAGACTGTAGACTACACTATACACTGCACACTGTAGACCACACTATACACTGCAGACTGTAGACTACACTATACACTGCACACTATAGACCACACTATACACTGCACACTATAGACCACACTATACACTGCACACTATAGACCACACTATACACTGCACACTATAGACCACACTATACACTATAGACTACACTATACACTGCACACTGTAGACCAGACTATACACTGCACACTATAGACCACACTATACACTGCACACTGTAGAGCACACTATACACTGCACACTGCAGACCACACTATACACTGTAGACTGTAGACTACACTATACACTGCACACTATAGACCACACTATACACTGCACACTATAGACCACACTATACACTGCACACTATAAACCACACTATACACTGCACACTATAGACCACACTATACACTGCAGACTGTAGACTACACTATACACTGCACACTGTAGACCACACTATACACTGCACACTGTAGACTACACTATACACTACACACTGTAGACCACACTATACACTGCACACTATAGACCACACTATACACTGCACACTGTAGACTACACTACACACTGCACACTATAGACCACACTATACACTGCACACTATAGACCACACTATCCACTACACACTGCATATTATGTAGTACACAATTAAGTATAATGAATATTTGTGTTCAAATGATAGCTTATTAGTGTTAATTTATCGTAGTTCTCTTAGTTAATAGTCACCATATTTTTATCAATAAAGTTACAAATATTTGAATCAAGGAAGCGTTTGTCTTTATTGACAGTGACACAATAGGACGCAGAGAGGACACACACACACAAAGAGAGGACATACACACACAGAGAGAACACACACACAGAACACACACACACAGAGTGACACACACACACACACACACACACAGAGACAACACACACACAGAGAGGACACACACAGAGAGGACACACACAGAGGACACACACACACACGCAGGACACACACATAGAATGACACACACACATCAAGGACACACAGATGACACACACCGAGGACACACTTACACACGGAGGACCCACACACAGAGGACACACAGGGCAAGAGAGAGGGAGAGGAGAGAGGAGAGAGTGGAGAGAGAGAGGAAAGGGGAGAGAGAGAGGAGAGGGGAGAGAGGAGAGGGGAGAGAGAGAGGAGAGGAGAGAGAGGAGAGAGGAGAGAGAGAGAGGAGAGGGGAGAGAGAGAGGAGAGGGGAGAGAGGAGAGAGAGAGAGGAGAGGGGAGAGAGGAGAGAGAGGAGAGGGGAGAGAGTGGAGAGAGAGGAAAGGGGAGAGAGAGGAGAGAGAGGAGAGTGAAAGAGGTGTCAGCTGATGTTGACACATCAGATTAATGTGTTCTTTACATACTGTCATCATAGTGAGAAAATAACACAGGTCACAAACACACTGGACACACAATCACTGAAAACACGCACACATACAGCTATGTACACACACACACACACACACAATATTTGTCAGTTCTCTGATTGAACCATTAATTCTAGCTCTTTTCATTAGACGGTTCACATGTGTGTGACAAAGTTAGAGAGCAGATAGGAAGATGTGTTCTGTTGGATTACCTGCATGTTTGTGTGTGTGATGATACCTTTATAATGTGTTGGACCTTTTGTGGTCTGCCTTCGCTGAATTGTTTAACCTGAACATTCATGCCAATAAAGCATAATGAACTGAGAGAGCAAAATGGGGCGAGAGAGAAAGAGAGAGATGGGGCGATAAAGAAAGAGAGATGGGGCGATAAAGAAAGAGAGATGGGGCGATAAAGAAAGAGAGATGGGGAGCGAAAGAAAGAGAGAAATTGGAGAGAGAGAAAAAAAGAGAAGGGGAGAAAGAACATCTGTGTTTGACAGACCCACAGCAGCAAACACTTGGAACTGACAGTTCACCTCTCTCACACACACACACACACACACACACACACACACACACACAGAAGATTACTTGAATGTAGTGATGATTAAGGAAGCAGAAGAGAGGAGAGGACAGGAGAGGTGAGGAGAAGAGAGAGAGGAGAGAGAGGAGAGAGGAGAGGAGGAGAGAGAGAGGAGAGAGGAGAGGAGGAGAGAAGAGAAGGGGAGAAGAGGAGAGAAGTGGAGGAGATAAGAGGAGAAGAGAGGTGAAAAGAAGGGAAGAGAGGAGGTTGAAAGATGGTAAGTGTATGTTTTAGATGAAGTTGTGAGTTGGTTATTGTGTGTTTTAGATGAAGTTGTGAGTTGGTTATTGTGTGTTTTAGATGAAGTTGTGAGTTGGTTATTGTGTGTTTTAGATGAAGTTGTGAGTTGGTTATTGTGTGTTTTAGATTAAGTTGTGAGTTGGTTAGTGTGTGTTTTCCTTTATCTTTGACTTCTTCATCAAGGTTAATTATGAAAACAATCCCATTATACGGGTACGTCCTCCTGCTCTATATGTGTGTGTGTATTGTGTGTATGGTTTGTGTTGTGTGTATGGTGTGTGTATGAGCAGAGTGAGGATGTGTGTTCTCCTGGTCTCTCATCTGTGGAGGCTTTGAAGAAACTCCAAAGTCAACTGATCTCCCTGCTGCTGGGGGTGGAGCCTACTGTACAGGTACGCACACACACACCTGGGGGTGGAGCCTACTGTACAGGTACACACACACCTGGGGGTGGAGCCTACTGTACAGGTACACACACACCTGGGGGTGGAGCCTACTGTACAGGTACACACACACCTAGGGGTGGAGCCTACTGTACAGGTACACACACACCTAGGGGTGGAGCCTACTGTACAGGTACACACACCTCCTCTCTGTTTTCCAGTGTTTCTTGAAGGTCTCAGTGCGCTGGTCTTCTCTGCACTGGCCTGCAGCTCTGCTCACACTGTTCTGCTCTATCATGCTGCTGGTCACACACACTCTGCTACAGCACAGGTACACACACACACTCTGCTACAGCACAGGTACACACACACACACTCTGCTACAGCACAGGTACACACACACACACTCTGCTACAGCACAGGTACACACACACACACTCTGCTACAGCACAGGTACACACACACACACTCTGCTACAGCACAGGTACACACACACACACCCTGCTACAGCACAGGTACACACACACACACCCTGCTACAGCACAGGTACACACACACACACACACACTCTGCTACAGCACAGTTACACACACACACACTCTGCTACAGCACAGGTACACACACGCACACTCTGCTACAGCACAGGTACACACACACACACACACTCTGCTACAGCACAGGTACACACACACACACACTCTGCTACAGCACAGGTACACACACACACACACTCTGCTACAGCACAGGTACACACACACACACACACACTCTGCTACAGCACAGTTACACACACACACACTCTGCTACAGCACAGGTACACACACACACACTCTGCTACAGCACAGGTACACACACACACACACACACACCCTGCTACAGCACAGGTACACACACACACACACACACCCTGCTACAGCACAGGTACACACACACACACACACACACACACACACACCCTGCTACAGCACAGGTACACACACACACACACACACCCTGCTACAGCACAGGTACACACACACACACTCTGCTACAGCACAGGTACACACACTCACACACTCTGCTACAGCACAGGTACACACACTCACACACTCTGCTACAGCACAGGTACACACACACACACACACACACACACACACACACACACACACCCTGCTACAGCACAGGTACACACACACACACTCTGCTACAGCACAGGTACACACTCACACACACACACTCACATAATGTCCTCTAACACTGACCCTTCTTGCAGTGATGGATCTGCTCTGATTGGCTGCCTTGCTGTGTGGCTTCTCCTATTGGCTGGAATCATTGCCATGGCTTTACAACAGCGTCTCAGAGGAGAGGAAATCCCCAGAAGAATACAGACCATAATACACACCATAGAGGGTAATTAATAATCTACCTACAGTACCAAGCACAGTCAGAACCAGTCAGAAAGGACCAGTTTTGACCAGTTTAAATAAAGCTTCAGAGCTCATAGTTTGGATGTCCTGGCCTGTTTTGATTGACAGGGCTTCTAAGCCAGCCTGTCTCTGATTGGTCTCACGGCTCCTGCAGTCTGCTGACTCCGCCCTCCCAGGCTGTGTCACTACAGTGGGTGTACAGAGATGGCCAATTGGTCAACCTACCTGTCAGTCTCCTGGTAGAGGGTGACATCATCGCCCTGCGGCCTGGCCTTCCCGCTCCTACAGAACTCCGTGGTATCCAGGTAACAGCTGTTTTTCATGGCACCTGTTCTCAACCCTAGTCCTTGACAAAGCTCCGCCCTGCATAATGGTGTCTGTCATGACAGGAGGAAGAACATGTGGTCCTATCACGTAATGATGTCTTCAGCCACGCCTCCTCTCCCCTTTCCCCATTGGCCAGCCACAGGCCCCGCCCACAGCGTGTCCTCCAACCACAGCTGTTCAGAGTCACTAAGACCCCCGTTCAGGAAACCTTGATGTGAGACTTCCTGTTTCCTGCTCTACTCTTCCTGTTTCCTGCTCTACTCTTCCTGTTTCCTGCTCTACTCTTCCTGTTTCCTGCTCTACTCTTCCTGTTTCCTGCTCTACTCTTCCTGTTTCCTGCTCTGCTCTTCCTGTTTCCTGCTCTACTCTTCCTGTTTCCTGCTCTACTCTTCCTGTTTCCTTCTCTACTCTTCCTGTTTCCTGCTCTACTCTTCCTGTTTCCTGCTCTACTCTTCCTGTTTCCTGCTCTACTCTTCCTGTTTCCTGCTCTGCTCTTCCTGTTTCCTGCTCTGCTCTTCCTGTTTCCTGCTCTGCTCTTCCTGTTTCCTGCTCTTCTCAGTTGTCCTCTACTTTCTGACATGACCTTTGACCCAGGCTGTGTGTGGAGGAAGCTCAGAAACGTCCCGTCTCTGTCCTGGACAACGAGCGCTTTGCTGTGCAGACGCTGCTGGAGCGAGGCCTTGCCCCCCTGACTCTGGTAACTATGCTAAGCTACAAGCTAAGTCGCTGCTCTATTTGGGTTGATGATGCTAAGCTAATATCAGCTGTTTGCAGATTTTGCTCTTACTGCTAAACCTGCTGCGCTTCCTGCTGGGAACTCCAGGAGTTGGACCCTGGCCTGTGGCCCTGCTGCAGACCCCAGTAACACACACACCTCCATAACACACACACACCTCCATAACACACACACACCTCCATAACACACACCTCCATAACACACACACACCTCCATAACACACACACACCTCCATAACACACACACACACACCTCCATAACACACACACACACACCTCCATAACACACACCTCCATAACACACACACCTCCATAACACACACACACCTCCATAACACACACACACCTCCATAACACACACACACACACCTCCATAACACACACCTCCATAACACACACCTCCATAACACACACCTCCATAACACACACCTCCATAACACACACACACACCTCCATAACACACACACACACACCTCCATAACACACACCTCCATAACACACACACCTCCATAACACACACCTCCATAACACACACACACACACACCTCCATAACACACACACACACACCTCCATAACACACACCTCCATAACACACACCTCCATAACACACACACCTCCATAACACACACACCTCCATAACACACACCTCCATAACACACACACACACACACCTCCATAACACACACACACACCTCCATAACACACACCTTCATAACACACACACACACCTCCATAACACACACACACACCTCCATAACACACACACCTCCATAACACACACACACCTCCATAACACACACACACACACCTCCATAACACACACACACCTCCAAAACACGTTGTTGCTCCTCAGGTGAATGGGACCTTACCCCTGCTGCCCCTCACCTTCCCGTTGCTATGGTTACTGGTGAATGTGTATGGAGAGGTGCGGGTTCTCAACCAGCTGGAATGCACTCAACAGGACTGGTGGGTAGGTACACACACACACGCACACATGCACACACGCACACACAACAGAACTGGTGTGTAGTTACGATCATTGTTTTTTTGTGCTGTCATTCTGTAACAGGAAATGATGCGTGAGACAGGCAAAAAGTGTGTGTGTGTCCTGCGAGGACATCATGCAGCTCTGTGCTTCACCTCCAGTCTGCTGCACAGTCTGGGCTCTGTCACTGTGAGTTACAGTCTAACACAGTCTAACACAGTCTAACACAGTCTAACACAGTCTGGGCTCTGTCACTGTGAGTTACAGTCTAACACAGTCTGGGCTCTGTCACTGTGAGTTACAGTCTAACACAGTCTGGGCTCTGTCACTGTGAGTTACAGTCTAACACAGTCTAACACAGTCTAACACAGTCTGGGCTCTGTCACTGTGAGTTACAGTCTAACACAGTCTGGGCTCTGTCACTGTGAGTTACAGTCTAACACAGTCTAACACAGTCTAACACAGTCTGGGCTCTGTCACTGTGAGTTACAGTCTAACACAGTCTAACACAGTCTGGGCTCTGTCACTGTGAGTTACAGTCTAACACAGTCTAACACAGTCTGGGCTCTGTCACTGTGAGTTACAGTCTAACACAGTCTAACACAGTCTGGGCTCTGTCACTGTGAGTTACAGTCTAACACAGTCTAACACAGTCTGGGCTCTGTCACTGTGAGTTACAGTCTAACACAGTCTAACACAGGTTGTGTTCAGGTGCTGTGCTGTGTGGATAAGCAGGGGCTGCTCTCCTGGCCCAGTCCAAACCCAGACAAGGTTCTGTTCTTCAGCAAACACACACAACAGGACTGCAGGAAGGGGAAGAACACACAGGTAACACACACACATACCCACTCACTCACACACACTCACTTAGACACACACTCACCCACGCTCTCTTACACACACCCTCACACACACACTGTTGTCCCAGATGCAGGTTCTGTCCATGTCCAGAGGAGGGGGCGTGACCAGAGGAGGGGGCGTGTCCAGAGGAGGGGGCGTGTCCAGAGGAGGGGGCACGGACTCTAGTGTTGTGTTTGATGATTCGTCTTGGCATAGACACACCTCCTCTCTCAGACCAATGGGATTGGCAATGATGCTGTGTGGTCACTCCACCCTGCCAGAAATGCTCCGCCTTTTTGATCACTTGACCCAGAAGGCCCGCCCCCAGCACCTGGAGGCCACGCCCCCCTGGGGAGTCTGGGAGCTGCCAAGGATTCTGGGTAATTTAGAGGAAAACACATTAATGATATCGCTGTAGATCTAAGAGAACCATGAGAGAAACCATACTGGACAATAAAATGCTCATCAACACAAGTTCAGGTTCTGACTTATAAACCTGCTGAACTTCAGATGATTCATCTCTTTGTTCTCTAGATTATTGACCACAGACACACAGGCACAGATCCCTGGTTTTCTAATGAGATATCATTGATTCGTTAAAATTATATAAACCTATATAAAACAATGAAACTTTACGATGTTATACCAGTGTGTGTGTTCAAATTGTGTGTGTATGCAGGGTTCCATCCATCAGCTCAGCAGGGGTTCCAGAGGAGGAAGAGTGTGGTAGTCTACTTCCTACCCACAACCCCTTGCTCCACACAGAACACGCCCCCCTCGCCCACCATTGGCTGGTCGGCTGCCCTTCCCACACCTCATTGCCTTACAGTTCCAACATACTCTCACAGGTACCACACACACACTGTCAGGTAACACAGACAATCTGGGGTAACACACATACAGGGTCAGTGTGTGTGTGTGTGTTCTCCTGCAGGGTCAGTGTGTGTGTGTGTGTTCTCCTGCAGGGTCAGTGTGTGTGTGTGTGTTCTCCTGCAGGGTCAGTGTGTGTGTGTGTGCTCTCCTGCAGGGTCAGTGTGTGTGTGTGTGTTCTCCTGCAGGGTCAGTATGTGTGTGTGTGCTCTCCTGCAGGGTCAGTGTGTGTGTGTGTGTTCTCCTGCAGGGTCAGTATGTGTGTGTGTGTTCTCCTGCAGGGTCAGTGTGTGTGTGTGTGTGTGTTCTCCTGCAGGGTCAGTGTGTGTGTGTGTGTGTTCTCCTGCAAGGTCAGTGTGTGTGTGTGTGTGTGTGTGTTCTCCTGCAGGGTCAGTGTGTGTGTGTGTGTGTTCTCCTGCAGGGTCAGTGTGTGTGTTCTCCTACAGGGTCAGTGTGTGTGTTCTCCTACAGGGTCAGTGTGTGTGTT